>JAULUF010000013.1:22637500-23165000 GCA_031834385.1 Semotilus atromaculatus | reverse complement strand
TAGAAAAACCTGCCTCTGTTCTGGTATGTATCACGCACTTTTTTACGATCCAAACAATTCCTGAATAATAAAATTAAGCTCCACCTAAATTTTTTAATCGCTGTCTAGTTTCAATTCGAAATATATCATATTAAATTAGGTTTTACGTTATCATAAAATGAATAAAAGTCCTAAGGAGTCACTTAATTTATTGTCTTTGACATTTTAAATTAATAAATAATTGAAAGTTGGTATATTATACACTACTGCTCAAAAAGTTTGGGGGTACGCAAGAATTATTTGGTTACTTTTTTTTCCGATGATCCACTGCATATTCTACTAACTATAAGTGACTTTGAAACTACATGTCAACTAACTTATTAATTTTCAACTACATGTCAACTAACTCTCATTAGAGTATTAGTAGACTGTCTTATTAATATCTGCTAACACTTTATTTTGATGCTCCTCAACAGACATTCAACTGACTATAAGTAATACTCTACTAATACTCTAATGAGGGTTAGTTGACATGTAGTTGCAAATTAATGAGTTAGTTGACATGTATTTGCAAAATTACTAATAGTTAGTTGTAGAACAATTATTCTAACTATATTATGAATCGCATAATATACAAAGTAATGAGGAGACACTAATAAAAAGCAAAAACATTAAAAAAATATCTACAGAAAGAAACCCATTAGACCTAGGCAAGCTGCACTAAGGCCACAGACTGACCATAAGACTACATTAAGAAAGAAGCTTTTAAATGCCCTATTGAAGACCAAATAAGAGTAACGATCAGTTTTTAATATAATTGTTATACATTGCCCCAAGCAAACATTCAGCAGGAGTGAGCGTAGTGGAAGCTCACAAACGAAAGCGTGCGTGTGTTTGTGTGGGGGCTCGAGATGACAGGTCTAGCGTGCCAATTCTACTCCCCCAGCAAACTTCCCTTCCCAAATGTTCATGTCTGCTCGCATTGCAACAGTGACATTTGTGTGTGAACAAGCCCCCTCTGGTTAAGAATGACTGTAAACAGTTTGGTGGAGGTATCGACTGTTGACATCTCCTGTGTTTTGTGCCATGTTATTCCCTCCTCTGTCTGCATCTTTCGTCCTGTGTTCCGCTCGTGCTGATATTCGGCACAATCACACAATTCGGAGACACACAAGTGGTGAAAAGGTTCCAGCGGTTCCACAAGAGATCCATGTAATCAACATAACAGTACAAACAGCAAAAATAGTTTATATGCTGCAATAACGGCACTGAGACTAAGTTCTCCCAAATTACTTATCAGTAATTTGTGTAACTAGCCTAAACAAACCCGCAAAATATACTACTAAATGCTTAAGGGAGCCTAGTTTTGTTTCGCTACTTTACAAGTTAGCATGTTTAAGCATGTTGCTATGCTAGCCTGCTAACCCCCAAGTCTGTGTTGTGTTACTAGCCTAACCAAAATTGGTAAACATATTATACTAATGATCTCTCACGGAAGTAGATTTGGAGCTCATTTTGTTTTGCTAGTTTACAAGTTAACCTTTTTAGCATGTTTGCTTGCTAACCCCCTAATATCTACAAACCTCCAAGTATTCATATTCTGGTCTCAGTTAGAGGTAAGTCTACTGTCCAGATTTTTCACCTGACAGACAATAAAATTGGCAATAAAATCACTTATCGCCAATTTTATTGTCTGTCAGGCGAAAAATCTGGACAGTTAGAGAAATAATAGCACACCTCAACAAGCCGCGTGATTTGAGGTTTCAGCCTTAGCAAGCATCGCTAATAACCAACTTCAGTCTGAAATGTGAGAGCCTCCCAAAGAAGCAAACTTTCCACCTCCTAATTTTTTTATAAAAGTTCATCAAGATAACAGGAAATAGTAGGAATATAGCACCAAATTTATTGTTAGTTATTTGCATTACTACCCTAAACAAAACCTGCAATTGGTAAACAATCTCTTACGTTGATTTGGAGCTAATTTGTTTTGCTAGATTACCAGTTAGCATGTTGATATTTGTTTGCTAGCCACCTAACAATTAACCTCCAAACATTGATAGCCTGGTCTATGTGATTGTATTGACAATTCTATTGTCAATCAGGTGAAAATTTTAAGTGTGGATACTTAATAATAAAAAAAATTATAGCACAACTCAACAAGCTGCATAAACTGAGGTATCAGCCTTAGCAAACATTGCTAATAACTAACTGCAGTGAGTCTGCAATGTGACAGTCTCGCAAACAAACAAACTTTCCACCACCTACTTTTTCAATAAAAGTTCTCACAGTGCCTCCATCAACACTTCAGAAATCCTGCGCACTCTTTTCCTGTCATAGGCTCATTACTGCATTTAATGATCTCCTGAACGACAATGGACGCCCTCCTCCTCACCCCGTCTCTTTGACAGCCCACAATCACATCCTTCTGTAATATTCTAATTGAGCGCAGCCTCTTCATTAAGCAAAGATGAATATTCAGTGGCAAATATCCAAAGTGTCCCCAGGCTCAGCGTGAGGCTGGGCCTCAATAGCCGTCCATCCAACACAGATTAAATTAGGGGACATAATAGTTCCCCTATCTGCCTGTTAACTCCTTCCTTTCAGCAGAGTTACAGATGACAAACAAATCTCAAAAGGGACTAGAAGAGTGCTATTAGCACTATTAGCACATGCTAAGGGCTCATGTTTTAAACTTTCTACTTCCGAATTTACCAAACTTCTGAACTCTGATCTTGGATATAGAGCAAATCGGGCCCGATACCAAGCTCATGTACTTGTACTCGTACTCGTAAAAATACCCCGATGCCAAAGACCAAAGACCGATACTTCACGTGACGTAACTGACAGAACGTTCCAGTGCACACAGAGACACCAAAAATAGAAAATTTGTGATAAGCACATAAGAATGATTTATTTTTTTTACATTTATTTAAGTTGTTAAAAAATAAAGATGCTGATTATGTTCATTAGTCTCAATTGTGTTGTTCATAGAAAATTGCCACATAAAACGAGAACATCCCTAGAGCAAACATATAGAGAATACAACTCACTCTATCTTGGTAACTTCCTAAAATTGGACACGTTTGCTCACAGAAGAAATTAATCATGTCCCACTGCAAATATCCCATTTATGCAATGGCATCAGTAACGGTAAACTTTTGTGTGATTCTACATCCACACCACTAGGTGTCAGTATGAGTTGACCACCAGCACAGTTGGCGCAATGCTACCAGAAAATGACCTTTAAGCCAATTAAAAATGTAAAGTTCATGATAAAAACCTGTCTAGCTACATTTTGCAAACGTTTAACCAACGAAAACAGTCAATTATCTTTTATGTTGATAATCGTGCAAAATAAATGCTAGCACATTAATTTTTTCTTTACACATTGGCTGCATCTGAAGTCTCATTCTCTCTTGAGTAGATACGTATTTTAAATAAGTGCTTACTTTTTGAGCGCTAAAAAAGTAAGCCTATGTTCTATATATGATTATGTGTAGTTAGTATGAATAAATCCGGACATAGTACATTCGTCATGTTGTCACTGTCATGTGACCTACCAAGTGTCTCTTACGTCGATTCACCGCCATCCATAAATCCTCTCCTGTGGCCTCATGGGATATTAAAGTGTCCATCATGTGCACACTTCAGAAGTAGTAGATCATCTGGGTATATTTTGCCAGTACTGTGAATTCAGACTTCTTTTGTCACGTGATGTTTTTCGCCAACTATATAGTAGGGAAGTATGCGATTTCAGACGCAGCCATCATCTTCCAAACATCGCAAAATTATGAGATAAATATCCTAGTAGAAATATCTGACTTTGAATGAAATGCAAGATGAGTGCTGCCATTCGCGAATACCCCAAGGATATAACATTACGCAATGCCAGATCAAAATGGGATGTAATTGTGCACATTAGTAAATTATACATCACCTCTAGGCATTAGAGGAAATTTGGCTCTTTAACCATAAAATTGGGCAGTCTGGCCCTCTTACTGCAGATTATCCATCTTATTATCTCCATTATATCAACAATGTCGCCTATGAGTATGACTTATGTAGAGGAAGCGCTGAATAGTGTGGTTACTAAAATGAGGCCGTACTTTAGTAGCCTTGTCCTCATAATCAAAATAAGAGGTGGAATTTGTAATATGTGGTGGTAATCATCATCTCAAATATGAAAATGTCCTCTACAACCTCAAAATGTTCTGTTTCGGCACTAATATCACCTGATCTGGTCCCAAAAACGGTATTAAAAGTCAGTGGCAGTGACGGTTAATGTAAAATGCTTCAAAAATAAGCAGAATTAATATCAAACCGCTATTGCTTCAACATGTTTTCTACAGTAAAAGTAGAGATGGGGAGAAAAATGGCCTTCATTGATGTGAACTGCGTGGTGCATTAGCAGGCTGTGAGGTTAGCATCACATTCAACATGGCCATTGCATCACAAAGACCCATTCACACCGAGCCAGCGTGAATAGCTGTTTTTTTCTCTTTTGGAGAACATCCATGAGTTTCCACCTTCTGCTGCCTCGGAGTCTAAAACTCCCATCCGTCTGACAGATCTGCTTTTCCAGATGACGAATAGTTGCTCTGTTCCTATAGGTTTATAATTCTGTAGCTCTTAAGAATATAGTCGTTAAAACTAAAGCAGATGTCGGATGACAGCTCTGACAAATGGGCCGTATCTGAGGTTGTATGGCTCCCTGAGGAGAGATTTTAAAGTTCAAACTTGCTCGTATTTACTTTGACTGCTTTGCTGTTCCCTGCAAACAAGATGCAGCATCAAAGAAGAAGGAAAATGACTGTAAAATGGCTCTCTGAATATCACCTCATCATATCACGTGTTATTCCTCAACTATAGGGACACTTATGACAACCTAAAAGCTAATGTAACTTCTTCAAACCTGATCAACAAGAAGTGTATATTCGTATATTGTATATTGTATAGTGATAGTAGTGTTGTTTTAATATTATGTACTGATACTATTAAAATATTTGTTTAAATATGTTTAAATTTGAGTAATTTTGTTATGTGCTTATACAATTTTTTTTCTAATAATTGTAGTTTAGTAATTGTAGTACTTCAAATTAATCTTATTTTAATTCAGTTAGTTGCCAAAACAACATTTATTTTCATGCAAGTTTTTTAACTAAACTAATATTTATATTTCAGCTGTATTTTAATTAACGAAAACTATTTTGAATAGTTTTAGCTAATGATAATATTGATGTTGTGTGTGATGGGCATGAAAATTGTCATTTTTTTATGCCTTGTGAAAACTACTATAAATGCTGCATTAATCATGCCAATAGCTAAACCTAACCGTAATCCGCGTAGTTACCTTATATTACCCAGCACTTTCTCAGTAAGTACACCGTTAGTGCACATAGTTTAAGATAAAATGCAACCAAACATTTTAAGGCTATTATATTTAATTCTTTAAATAGTTTTTTTTTTTTCAAAAAAAGTATTTTTTTCTTTAAAATCATCCTTGGAGACAAAAAAAGTTGCCCTAATTAAAGAATCACCCGTATGAGTAATTAATTTTGAAGCGCCTAAAAAGGCTTGTTGAAAATACTCAAACCACTAACACCACAACAAAACAGCCAACAAACATCATCAAGCAAAGATATAGTAATGAAGGCTGCCATTTTGACTCACACGAGCACAGGAAGTGAGCCAACAGGACTGAGTCTACACAACAATGCATTTTATTAATCTGAATTCCTCTGACCGATATGACAACTAGAATGTACATGACCAATCATACACCCACCCTTAATGTTCTCCCTGAAGAAGGTGACTCATCAGGCCCTTATGAGAATAATAAGTCAAGTTCCCTGTATTTAGGCTATACTGCAGCAATGTTACCCCCCTGTATGATTCATTCTTTTGAAGGTTTACTAATGACCTCTGCGTTTGAATTTGCTTCTGTTTGTACACGGAGCTTGTGTGATTCTGTCAGGAACAGTAGGGGAGGTGCAAACTGCACTGGCATTTCACACACTGACGCGAAGCTTTCGGATAAACGGGGACCACTGCAACATGCTGATGGTGCATTTCAACAATGAAGACGGTGTCCTTTTGTTTTGGAAGCTGAGATGATGATGATGATGATGATGATGATGATGATGAGTGATAGACCTAAATGTTAGATGTTTTCCACCGTATGCACCTGTTGGAAACGCACCGCTCGTATCGCCCCCTGTCGGTCAGTCGAGCATCTTCAACATCAGCAGTGTGTGTGTGTGTGTGTGTGTGTGTGTGTGTGTACTACTGTAACATCACCTATTCAACAGTCGTGCAGACAGATTTACACGAGGAATTCAATACAATTCGTAGTAATACCCTGGTGAATGTACCAGTATTACATACATAAAACGGGTCACGAATTTCTCCAAACTCAACATTGCCTTTTTATACATTTTATATGCCATCTAGTTTCATATGACAGCATCAGATGTGCATTTACCTTCTCAAATCATTAAATGATTTGAAAGCCACATAAAACAGTTTAAATCAGTCGCTGACTAATAGTTTAATGTGTATGTTTACATCAAGAATGATAAATAAACATATTTTCAACTCACCCACTCCGATTTTCTCGTCCTCGGTCGGTGTCCACATGATCCCGGTAAAATAACCAAGATGTCAGAAGAGTTTCGGTTAAATGTCATGTACGATGACACATTAAAGTTCAAGGAGACGCTCAGGCGTGTTTATCTCACAGCAGTGTGTTTCATAAAACAAACGACATATTTCACACGTCAGCTCAGGTTTCCCACCCGCGCGCCTGGATCTCCCGTTATGGATGCGACGGCAGCAACATCTGAGGATGGAGACGATGATTTATTTATTTCATTGACTTGGTCAGTCGTGGTTTAGCGCTGGAATCCGACAAAACAGCGCGAGGACAAACTAACCTTGAGGGTTTCTCGAGTCGTGCGCGCGCGTGGTGTTCTTCTACGCCTAATCGATACGGTTTTCCGTGATTTTCCGGTGTGAACGAGAGACTCTTCATCGCCGGTGCTGCGCCATCTTCATCTCTCCGTCCGTCCGTCCGTTCGCCGTCACATGACGCAGATTGTCGCTCTTTAACGGGACACGCGCTTTACAGTAGCAGTAAACGCTCGACAGAGCGCGCGCTGGATTATTGACTCATGGTTGAGTTTTTAGGATGGTCGAGATGTTAAACACTTGACAGGCACTTCACATTAGTTTTCGTGTTACAGTTAGGCACAATACTAAACAATGTGTAGGCTATCACAAAAATATACATAGGCTACACTCTTTCAACTAAAATAATACAGTATAGCCTCTGTAGAATTATATTAATATGCGATTTCTCAACTGTGTAAGACGATTTCACAATCTTTCTGGCGTTTGTTTTTGTTATTTCATTTAATTATTATTGTTTTTACCTCAGTTTTATTCTGAATGACTCACACAGCAGCTGAACGTTTATTTTCAACCGCGCGTGAGTTCGGATGACGTGTTCTGAACGGAAGTTGTAAGTATAGCCTAGCTACCACAGAAATGTCAATAACTAATAAAACTACCAACCGCTCTTTTGTTGTGAAAAATATGGCACGATTTAGGGATGTTGCGCAGTCAGCCAGAGACAAAACATCTGTTACGCGTTTCGGCGTTGAGGGAAAAAATAAATTGGACAAGACTGAATATTTGACCTCATATTTGAGAGGATTAAACCAGCGGGGGTGACCTAAAATATTTTGGAATACAAATGAAATCCCTTAAGACACAATACAAAGTATTTACTGTCGTTATCCATATTACACGGCTTCGCAAATCAGGGAAGGCGATTGACTTCGGTTTCATGCAAACTGTTGGTATTTGTCAGTGTGTGAACGCAGCCAAAATCTTTAATCACTCTGGGATCTGTATATAAATTATTATTTAATGACCCTGGAAAAGCAACAAAAAAAAACAAAAAAGAGAGAGAGAAAAAGCTAGTTGGCTAGCTTAAGATGGATTTGGTCAGACCAGCCTTCCTATCTAAAGATGTGGCCAAACCCCTCTAAAACCAACCTGCTAATCCAAAAATGACCAGTTTAGACTGGTTTTTGCTGTGTTTTTTTGTTGTTGTTTTTTTCTCAGTAGGGTGACTGATAAGACCTATGATATTAAAATGCCATGTTTGAATGTGGGTTAACGAGCCATCATTGGCCACCAACCAATTCTTAATCTAACTATCATGGGCATACTTACATTTCCAGGCCATATTGCCTTTTTGTCATGGCAAGTGTGTCAGGGATGTTTTTGCACCACTCATTTACTATAACAATTTCAGTACCTGTTGATGTATAATAGGTACCAGAGACCGTATAAAAACTGCTCAAGACAGCAGTTATACACCCTCGCCTTTAAGCCCCCAGTGGCTATATTAGAAATCAAGCCTCTCGCTTTACTTATTTCTGTGTCGTTTTTCTTCATTTCTCTACAGACTTGCACACTGGATCCAGAAGGGCTCAAACCCAGCAACTATCTTGCAGAAAGAAAACAATGATGAGACTGCAGAGGAATATTACCATGACAAGAGCAGGTGAAGGGGGGGTCGCTCTCTCTGCCCTTCCCATCTCATTTACTCAAGCTTTCATTTAGAAATGACAGAGTCCATTAGTGTGTGTGTTTAGATTATAGGCACGTTCTCTTTTGCAAGTCTGGAGCATCAGGAAAATTAAAGAAAAGTGACAGAATAATTCAATTTGTGGTGTTTTTTATTTTATTTTTTTACAATAATAATAAATGTATTAAGATAATATTACATATAATGATCATTATAAATAATAATAATAAATTATAAATGCTAACTAAGATAAAAAAAAGCACATCTCGGATTACCCCGATGTAGCCACTTTAAAAATCGGTTGTTTTTTCCCCGAGCCACTGATGCATAAACTCCATTTCATTGTTTATTTTTAGATGTAAAGGTGATTGTCTGCGAACACCCTGGTCCTGCGAGAACTGAATAAACATTCCGGACATGAGGTAACCATGGTGATGCCAACGGCAACCTGCCGCATTTTCCGAGGCGTCTTAATGGTCATTGTGGGTGTTGCGTCCATGCATTGCCTTGATCAGATTCATAATCTCACCTATTCACTCCTAGTACATATTTATTGCAGGAGAATATAATATTGCAGTTCCACTGCAGCCTTATATAGCTAGTCATGAGAACTTAAATTCTTGTGTTTTTGCAATCCAAATGCATTTTATGCGTGTCTACTATGCAGCAACACGTATCATCCAAATAAGTCTGTATATATCGATGCTGTAAGGGCAAAGCATACCAAAATATTCGTCTTTAATAGTTGTATTTTCAGCCTCCAGTGTGATGTATAAAACAGCATATGGAGGGAAGGGAATTTCTATTTGTTACTGTTGCTGGCTGTGATTCAAAAGACTTAAGAGAGCCCCTGAAACACGAACAGCACTGAGTCATCGCGATTCAGCGGAGGATTCTCCAGATGAAAGATGTTTTGCTCAGTCTGAGAGTTAAAACTATCAAACGCATCCTTCCCTTCGCTGTGTCACGAGGAGCGTGTCTGTGGACCGTAGTGTGCTTATTTCTCCGGTGAATCTTTAAAGATTAGATTAGATTTGTTATGAGCGTGAGATTTCAGATTCGAGGGTTGTTTAGTCAAAGAGTTTTTTTTTGCATGGATTCAAGATGTAATCCAGCAACGCTACAGTCATTCAGACGAGTGCATATTCACCAAATGTGAATGAACAATCCTTAGATAAAAGGCTGTTTAAATACATACATTGAGTTGTTCTTAACACAAATGTATAAATAAAACCTGGATGAATATTAAAAATCCAGAAAACCTGACAGATAAATGAACCATTAAATGAACTGACTGATCTTTCACAGTATTAGGCTGTCCTGGACATATCTCAGGTAAATGCCTCTTTCTTGATTTAAGTCTCTACAAAAGTTTACAGTGACATCGTGTGGTAGAGATATGAATTGCAATGCAGATTTATAAATGGAATTGATTATTAAAATGTAGGACTGACAGTAGCAATATTCACAATTAACAATATAAGCAAACCACACGATATATTTAAAGTAAACTAAATTCGGAGAAAAAAATTGTTGCATTATGAAAATGTGTAAACTCCACACATGTGTTTGTTTTGCCACTAAACATCTGAACACAGCCAGTCAGAGATGCACATTTATGGCTTTGGTTTCGTCTGTTCATCAAGATATCGTCAAATGTTTTCTTTAAGCATGAGTCTTTGCAGTGGCATTTTAGTCAAATGTCATTCTGATATGTCACCTGGTATGGTAGCAAAAATACAATTTTATATGATTATGTGGTTTTTTGAGGAGCAAATCAAAATGCACACTTCTGTATATTCAAATAAAACACACTGGCATATTTACACACACTGGATCTTCTAGTTACTTGTTTATTTAAAGCACTAAGAATGATGATGTTGTCAGAGAAGCCCAGCTCTGACTTCCCCTTTAGTCTGTGTGGTCGAGGTGTGTGTTTCCGCTCACAGTACGAGATGTGTGAATGATCATTATAGCAGATATTATTAATCTGGATCAGATCATGAAGATCATACAGCTGCAGATCTGTGAGTTTCTCATGTCGCATTTGATTGAGTTTTCTTTTGATTCTTTATATCTTAATAAATGTGTTTTTCTTTCTGTCATAGATCTGTTCATGTTGTATGAAGCCACAGAGAGTCTAACAAACACACCAGTAACTTTAGGATCTGATGTGATTATAACCTGTGATCTTGATATAGAGGAGATTTACTGGTACAAACAGAAATTACCGGATCCTCCAGTGTTGATCTTACGCTCTTACAGCAGCACATATGAAGTAAGTAAATATGAAAACAGCAGCTCTAAACACAAATACTCAGTGAAAACTAACAGTCGTCTGTTCATCAAAAATATCACCAATGATGAATTAGGAGTTTATTATTGTGTGAAAACTAGTGAACCACTAAAATTCAACAACGGCATCAAAATCTACATCAGCGGTGAGTTATTTTAATTATATCATATATCTTTGTAAACCACATGATGGATTCCATATTGAATATACTGTATGAAAAAACTAATAATAGTTTTATTGTTCTGTTAAAGACTGTGGAAATTGAATGATTGAACTACAAACCTTTTACAGACTTTGAGAATATTACAGACTCCGTCCACATGAATCGGACAGATGACGCTCCACAACACCAGATATCATGGAGAAATATGACCATCATCATATCTGTCCTGCTGAATGTGCTTCTGATCATTGCATTAATAGGTTTGTTCTAGTTTTACTGTAAAAGTCTCATTGAACTACAAGACAAACTCTAGATCTACAAAAATGTAGCCGATTCACACAGAAAGTGTTTTTCTATTCCACTGAGATACTTTTGCATTGTTTTTACATGTAAACACACTAAACGTGTTTAACCGTTGCGCTCACGCCTGTCTTCTTTTTCAGCGTCTCGTGCGAGACATGATGTTCTGAAAATGCCTAAAAAAGTTTTAAAAACGCATTTCTCTAGACACTTTTTTCATTCCCCTGACCTGAATCTCACATTCTTCACAGTAAAACACATTCTCTGTGAATCAGCTCTTGGACTGTTACAATGTGTGAATTCAATGATGTTTCATATTCAGTGTGTTTCAGGAATGGTGAAGATCTTCATTGATGAAACTGGAAAATCTGCTGCTCAAAACTCAAATAATCCACAGGTAAGATGCATCTTCAATATTAATATATGTTATCTTATTTTGTTCTCTATTATCCTGGTGATTCTTACAGTGCAACTTCAAGCTGCATGCACAAGATCCATTAAATGATCTGAAATGTTTATGAGCCGCTGACTGTACATTATGTCTAATATACTGTATATGGTCATTGATATATAATATGGTCCTCTTTCAGTGTGAAGTGGATTTCTTCATGTGCTCCAGTAACACCAGGCCTAGTCAGGAGCAGAGCACTGCTGTCTACAGCCCATGGAGGACGTGATACACATTAATACAAAGTACACCTATAACACTTTTTTTTTTTTTTACAAACTAAAATTTACTGTTATTTTGTTTTAAATGTGTGGATTTTAATTTCCATTTATGAGTTTGCTGCTTTGTATGTAAATATGCAGTGTGTGATGATAGTAACATGTTTTGCTGAGACTGTTTTAAGTGGAGATCTTGCTTATATATAGTAATATAATCGTTTTCTTCTCCCTCTATTATAAGTGCGCTGACATGATCAGCAGTAAAAGTTGTAAACCACACGGGAAATGAGCTTTCTTGGGCCTGAAGCAGCTTTTTTATCTCTGCAACAATTTTAGTTATTCTTGATATTAAATCACACATCTTTTGAAATCATGACATTTTCTGCTACTTTATTTTTTTACAGAGATCAAGTCAAGAAAACAAATGTCAATAAATCTAAAGAATATTTTGGCATGCACATTATTTTAAAAAATATATTTTTTCACATATTTAAAAACATTTAACTTCTACTCTCTTTTTTGTGGTTAACACAAGCATGGTTTCGTGCAAATGAAGTGTTCCTCTGGTTTGGTCACTCGATGAACAACATGATCTCATACACTTGCATGCATCAAGTGGTTTAAACTTTGACCAAGTGAACATGACATGAAACACCATGATAACACTTTACAATTATGTTCCATTTGTTAAAGTTAACCTCATTTCTTATCATGATATAAATACTTTTAAAAAAGACATACTTCTACAGCAGTTAATTAATTTTAGTTCATACTAATTTAATTGTTATTGAAATTTATTGAAGTATACATTATTAAAAAACACAAGCTGTATCAGTTAATATTATTTAATGAACCTGAGCTAACATGAACTAACAATGAACAGTGAATTTGTATAACAAAGATTAATAAATTGTATTACAAATGTTAGAAATAAGTTTCACACTTCCTACTATTTTCTAGTTAAAAAGAAGTGCTAAGTACTAGGCAAAAATAAATTCAATCCAGAGTAATTAAAATACATAGAGTATTCACTTGCCTCGAGGATAAATATTGTTTATGGTGGTGAAATAATTCTGTAAAGAAACCGAAACTAAAAAACCTCATCTAAACTTATGAATTATAATAATCATGAGTTAGAACGAGAATACAGTTGAAGAAAACATCATGTGTTTGTATGACACTGAAAAAAAAGAAGAAACTGGGCTATTATCAGTGTCTTGGGTCCTTTTGCTGCCAGTGAATTAGAGATAAATTATTATTTTTTTAAAGTCAAGAAATTTTGTATAGGTCAAGGGTTGAATTTTGAACAAATAGACGACAAAACTAAACGTGTGGCCAGAGCAAACCTGCCTCTAACTTCCTCTTGATTGTGGTTAAATCACTCTATTCGTCTGAAAGCTCTGAGATAAAGTTACATCTCTACAGTCGTGTGAAAGAAACAAGTGTTTTAACATCATGAAGATTGTGCAGCTTTACCTCTGTGAGTTTATTGTACTTTATGAAAATTGTATTGTTCTTTGTAAGATAATTTATAATGTTTAATGACATAATAATAATCCATATTATATGTGTGTGGTGTTTATTTCACAGATCTGCTCATATGGTGTGAAGCTGCGGAGACTTTAACTGATCAACTAACAGATTTGGGTCAAAATGTGTCCATAAACTGTGATTTTGATGTAAAGGAGGTTTATTGGTTTTTACTGAAACTTCCAGATTCTCCGGTTCTGATATTTCTCTCTTCCACAACGTCAGCTATTTTTCACTACAGTAGAGCTTTTAGGCAGAAATATTCAGTGCAAAGTAAACATCACCTGTTCATAAATAATGTCACTATTGATGATTTAGGACTTTATTACTGTGTGACCACAGACACTCCTCCAAAATACAGCGACGGCACCAGAATACACATCAGCGGTGAGTAAACATTCAGTGAACATCAAGCTAAACACTTAATCATTGTTAGACAAATAAATATTAATATTAATATTAAACCCCTTCAATGATTACACAGAACCGACTCCAGAGATCCAGAATCATACAGTGGTGAAGATCATTGAGAAGAATCAGACACATTGGCAGATTATTATCTTCATATCTGCTTTCATAAATGGTATTTTGATCATCTTCACTATAGGTGAGCTCTTTGGTGAAATTATACATTTATGTCTCCAAACGTGGACATTGTGCTCTTAAATTCTTACTATAATATCAGTATGCTACTTAATTTTTTTTTTAAAGAATATTTTGACAGCTCTTGCAGTTACAGCTCTTTATAGTGACTTCAATTGTTATGTTACAGAAAGAACAAAATGTGGGTGAATAAATAATGTTTTTGTCTGAACTTCTAATTTATTGTTAAATCTGATTTCACTTTTAAGGACTCTTGAAGGTGTTTGTTCATGCAAGAAACGGAGACGACTTGAAACAATTTCAAGGTACAGACCTACGAAATCTTCAAGATATGGATTTCAAACAACCTCAAGACTCAACACAAACACTGATATGTTACATGAAAATATAAAGTAACACAATATGTCTTTCTCTATGTTAAAGTATAAAGCTTATAAATATGGTTATAATTATGCATATGTGCAATTATATGCATATTCAGGCCAACAGTGCGACTGAGAGCTTGATATTGATTTATACATCAATGTAGGCCTACAGTATGTGCTGTTTAGGGGCAAGTCATTTAAAAAACATAATACCGAATTATGCATGTGCAATTTTCATTTTCATTAATAGAAATATGTGACCGGAAATAATGTTTTCATGTTTCCTGCTGGCTTTGTTCTGGAATTTGTTTACTTCTGTTGAAACAAAAAAAAAATGAATCCACAACACAAAGGAAATGCCTCCTGACCACAAGAGGGCAGTGTTGAGCAAGAAAACCAGGATAAAAAAAAAAACTTTAACTGACAATCAATCAAAAACATTGACTATATTGACTACATTGGCTATAAATGTACAAAATAAAACCAAGTTGCATTTCTGTTGTGTTGTGATGATAAGAATGTGGATTTAGTCTATTTGCTAAATTTCGGTCATATTAAAACTTATTTAGACCTTCATCATGCGTTCATAAATTTATTTTTCTGCGTTGTAAATGTATTTTATGTATAGGTTTATTATCAGTAAAATCACTGTTCCCTTTCGTAGTCACTTCGAGTTACGTTTAATGACGACAAAATGGGGTTTTGCTTAGAAAGCCTATCAACTTTGAGTATTACAAAACGAGCCAATGGCAAAGAAATGCCATGGGTCTGCGGAATTTGCATAGCGTAACTCCGCCCCACCTCGTGGGTATAAAAGGAGGACGCCGGCAACATGCAGATATGTTTTCGCTTCGGAGCCAAGTTTATTCTTCACTCCACAAGCCATTCTGAGTTTTCACTCTTGAAACGAGCTACTCTCCAGGTGTTGGTGTGACGGCGAAGTCCAGCGAGATTCACATTGCCTGCTGATCTGTGCAGTGATTGCCAGTCGTGTGTTTCTCCCTGGTCGCTTCAGCACCTGCAGGGTTTAATCCTCTCTATTTTGAGTTGTACACGTGATACAGTTTTCCGATAAAACAGTGAAAGATGTCTCGTCCGTGCACTTCTGGTTGCGGTCGGGTGGTTTCGTCATCTGATGGACACAATAGCTGCTTACGTGTCTGGGCATTGATCACGCTAAAGCAGCTTTTGTGGATGCTTCATGTTCTCATTGTGGGATAGAGTGCATTCCTCCACCCTGTCCTGAGCGCTCGCGGCTGGATGATTGGTTTTTGGCCAATCTTCTTCCCATTAGCGTCCGCCCCCAATACCTTTCTTTCCCGAGGTGCACGAGGAGGTCACAAGGTCCGCGATCGCTCGGCGACCTTCTCTGCCTTTCCTCCCCTTGATGAGGCTCATGGGTACACTGGGGTTCCCCAGGTGGAACGCTCTCTTGCGATGCATTTGTGTCCTCAGAGCACTTTCTCCTGTGGCGACCCAAAGCACCCCTCCAAAGCCTGTAGGTTTTCGTCGAACCTTGTCGCACAGCGCGTCTGGCTTCAGAAATATCCTCCTCGTGCCTGCCCAGCATGGTTCCCTGAACCTCGACCGCAGCGCGATAAGGCGCTTCCTCTGCTGTGTCCATGGTGGCCAGATTATTCTGTCAGAAAACACTGAGGACCCAAAAGCAAAGGCAGGTGCAGAAACAATGTTTATTTTTAAAAAGGCAACACAGGAGTCTGCCGTAACACGGACGCATAACTGTGGAGAACACAAATGTCAAAACTTGTCTGCTGAGAAACAGCAGCGGAGATCCCAGAGCAGGGTAGCAGAGATCAGCAAACGAGACTCAATCCCAAGGCCAGATGGAGGAGACACACAGACAGCAGATCTGGTAGCAGGAGCCGAGGAGCTGGATAACTGGGCAGAGAACAGAATTAACGTACTAACAGATAACTCAGGACATTACAAGATACTTCCCGAAGGTAAGTGATGTACATAAAAGAGCATGTACTCTACGAACAACAATAATCTGGCAATGAAGCAAGGAGAACAGTAGCTAGAAGTAGCAGAGAAAATTAGACTTCAGAGCGCTGATTGCGATGAGAATCAGCTGAGAGATGAAGTGCGTGTGAGGCCGTTTCTCAATGCCAAGTACACAAACTTCGTCCTTGGTAGTTCGGGCTTGCCAAGTTCGACTCAGGAGAAAGTACTCCAGAGGACGTGAGAACGCAAGTCCAGTTATTCTGCAACTGGAACAGCGGCGTTCTTGATCGCGTCAGTCAGCACGCTCTGGCTACTCCGGTTATCTCTTTATGTATATTTTAGGCAACAATAAAACAAAATATGCCACAACTCTACCTCTTTTTTTGTCAACAATAAAACAAAATATGTTATAAAACACCACTCTGCCTCTTTTCATTTAAAAAAAATCTTAAACATATTAGCCAGGCTAATGGCCACACAAATGTGGTTCAGGCAACGTGTACATTGATTATCTTCACTGCATATTTATAACAACATGAAAACAACCATGCTTCTTTTTTATTTCATTTAAAAAATATGAAACATTATTGATTTTTATTGACATTTAACAAACAGACACCGGGTTGTGTCATTTATTTTTATTAATTATTTTACATATAATGAGGAGAATGTTAAAATAAATGTAAAAAATATATATATTGTCTTATATATTTATAAGTATATCAAATAAAATTACACAACCCTGTCTCTTTTTGTTGAATGTCAGTTTTAATGATCAATAATATCCAGTATAAAAGTATAAGTAGCCTGAAAGGTATAACAAACTACAATGAGAAATAAAGCAAACAATTCAGTAAAACATAAGCTCTAATAGGCTACAAAGTTAAAGTTAAATAGCCTAAATATATAAAGTTATGAAACTTCACTTTGCCCTCAGCCAAAACGATTTGCCATGCAACAAACTATAGATTAATGAGACCAAAGATCGACTGTAGCAAAGTTGAAGGTTGTGGGAAGAAGGAGACGGGAACCGGCGAACATTCAAAACATTTATTAACATAAAATAAACTGCCAGCAGCCCCTCGCGGACGACTGCTGGCTTCAGAATAAAACAAACAATACCTGCCAGCAGTCCCTCACGGAACTGCTGGCTACCGACAAACAGAAACAAAACATCAACTGAAACACAGGCCTGTTCCTCTCTCGATCATCCACTCCGTCGCTCCCCCTTTAGGCTTCCGCTCCTCCGTGAGAGATGCGAGACCGGTGTGCTTCACAGGTGCTGCTCATTAGCAATCGCACCACCGGCCTCGCGACGTTCTCTCACGTCCCTCGGCCGCCCTGCTCACCACATACCCCCATCACCCCTCACAGGCCGGGGGGTTCACCCGAGACTGTGCCTACTCCCCCCCCGGCGGCGGCGATCCCTGGGGGGTATGGATCGACGAGGAAGCATGAGGAGCGACGGATACGAGAGAGGGGAGAGAGAAAAGAAAAAAAAGGAAAAAAAAAAATCCGGTTCCCACAACGCGCTGTCATCTGGTCCCACACCAGCTGGGCGATATTCTCCGCGGTGCCTGGCGGTGACGCTGGATAGCCCTCGGTGGACGGCTCGACGCTCCTCCGCCGCCCGGTGGACGGCGACGGCTCCGCCGGTTTCGGGCAGCCGGCAGGAGTCCCCCACTCCCTGCTCCTCCCCTTCACTGGCGGATGGCAGCAGGCTCCGGCCCACGGCGAGCGGCGGCGACTCCTCCGCTCCCTCCCGGACGGCAGCCGCCCCTCCAGTACACGGGCGGCCGGCAGCGAGCTCGACCGTCCCCCCGGCAAATCACTCCAGCGCACCGCCTCGAGCGTCCATGGCGACTTATACACAAGACGAATTGTTTGTCATGTTTATTGCTCACGCATTCTCATCCTATGGCGTCATATAGGTGACGCCATATGACATTTCGTCGAAATACGACGCACATGGCACCCTTTAGCGTCAATATAACACGCACTGTTATGGGTAGGTTTAGGTCTGGGGTTATGACGCCTTGGGATCTGCGTCTCATATTGACGCTAAAGGATGCCATGTGCGTTGGATTTAGACGAAATGTCAAAAGCATCACCTGTATGACGCCTTGGGATGAGAACGGGCTGGTTTATCCACTAGACTAGAGAAGCAAACATCAGAAGCACTAGCCGAGGAAAAGCTGTTCCAGTCGGGGTTAATGAGTGTTGAACACCCGGTGATCGCCTGGATCTCACAACTCCGAAAACGTCAGATACATTTTTCAAATAGGCGCTATCTTTATAAATAACCCACAGATTTGAGCTTTAAACAACTACATTCTCGCCTGAAACCCTATTAAACTTACATTTCATGACACAATAACAGTAGTATTTTGATATTACGCGGGTTTTCTCTGGTATTGACGCTTGTTGTTAGTGCGAGATGCATTCTGGGATACCTGGCTGTCTCAAGTCCGCACAAGTCACCTCTCGATGCACTTTCACTTGCCCCTTCAAAAAAAACAAAAAAACTCTTCTCCCGGACAAGCAAACAAGCGTAAATGACGAGCCCTGAAACGCGAAGTTAAACCAAAGTTAACCGTTATTAAATGTTCAATGTTGATCAATTTAAAGGCACACTGCGGAACTTTTGGCCACTAGTGGCGCTCGACCTGTAATTTTCACGTCTAGTGCCCCTAGAGGCCACAAGCGCCGCAGCACTGTCGCAATAGTCAAACAACAGTCCACCGGTCAGCCTCCCGTGTCTTTAGATTGTGTGTGCAGACAGTAGTTAACTTGTTGGTTGGAGAGAGATAATCGACTCACTATTGAACAAAATAATAATTTAAATATAAGATGAATAATATAAATTATATAAAGAAAATAAATTGAACAAAAGTAAACAGAAAACAATGTCTGATTTAAGTTGCATAGACAAGGGGTGCCCAATCCTGCTCCTGCCGATCGTCAGTCCTGCACAGTTCATCTCCAACCCTAATCAAACACACCTGATGCAAACAATTAACTTATTCAGGATCTCTTGAAAATTAGAGACAAATGTGTTTGATTAGGTTTGGAGATGAAATCGGCAGAGCTGCCAACTCACGCATTGGCCGTGAGACACACGGATTTGATTTCTCACGCTGAAGTGTCAACCCGGTCGGTCAAATGCCTGAAAGATGAGTTTATCTCTAGATCTCCCAGTTGAGCCACTCGTGATCGACTATTTATACCGCAAATTAGTTAAAATCTCCCGGAATCTACAGCGAGCGTGCATGCGAGACACGGAGACAGAGACTGCTCCGAACCGCGTCGCGCGCACATGGCAGAGAGGGAGAGTGAGCGAGAGACCTTGCGTGTACAGGGAGCGCCTGGCTCGTCCAGCCTTTTAATGTGTCACTCTCCCTTTTTCTTTTTTTAGTGTCCTCTGACAAAACCTTTGCCTTCTTCCTTGTAGCTGTTGGTTTGGCAATGACGAAAACATACAGACGGCAATCAAACGCGAGTTGAGCTCTCGCGTCAGAATCTGGGGGTGGTGGGGGAAGTGACGTATGCCGTAAAGCGGTCAAATTTTGTAGTTCTTTTTGTGCTCGGGTTCCTACCCACAACCCGAAGTTACATATAGCCAGTAAAAGTGACACAGACACTGTCAGGCTATGGCAGACGTGTCATTCAACCTATTGTAAGTCGATGTGCCATCTCAAGGGTTTTAGTAATATATTATAAAGGTTGAAAAGTTCCGCAGTGTGCCTTTAAAGACTTACAGTGCTAAACAAATAATAATAAATAGGCCTAATATAGGTTAAGCTTATTAAGTTACCTTTACCTTTTTCTGCTCTGTGCCCCAGAACGCAGATAGCAATATTAACATCTACATGTAAGTAATTACCATAGTATAATTATGATTTATACATATATTAAAATGATTTATGATGACTTTTTATATTCGCTGTGTCATGAGGAGCATTTCTGTGGCTGCAAATGGGACCGTAGTGTTTATTTCTCTGGTAAATCTTCTAAGATTAGATTTGTTATGAGCATAAGAGTACTGACAGAAGCAATGTTCACATAACAATATAAGCAAACCATACAATACATTTAAATTAAATTAAATTTTTGCATTATGAAAATGTGTAAACTCCACACATGTGTTTGTTTTGCCACTAAACATCTGAACACAGCCACTCAGAGATGCACATTTATGGCTTTGGTTTCGTCATCAAGATATCGTCAGATGTTTTCTTTAAGCATGAGTCTTGCAGTGGCATTCTAGTTAAATGTCAATCTAATATTGTGTTTTTTTTTTTTTTTTTTGAGGAGCAAATCAAAATACACACTTCTGTATATTCAAATAAAACACATATTAAGACACAGTGGATCTTCTAGTTACTTGTTGATTTAAACAAGAATGATGATGTTGTCAGAGAAGCCCAGCTCTGACTTCCCCTTTAGTCTGTGTGGTCGAGGTGTGTGTTTCCGCTCACAGTGCGAGATGTGTGAATGATCATTATAGCAGATATTATTAATCTGGATCAGATCATGAAGATCATACAGCTGCAGATCTGTGAGTTTCTCATGTCGCATTTGATTGAGTTTTCTTTTGATTTTATATCTTAATAAATGTGTTTTTCTTTCAGTCATAGATCTGTTCATGTTGTATGAAGCCACAGAGAGTCTAACAAACACACCAGTAACTTTAGGATCTGATGTGATTATAACCTGTGATCTTGATATAAAGGAGATTTACTGGTACAAACAGAAATTACCGGATCCTCCAGTGTTGATCTTACGCACTTACAGCAGCACATCAGGACGAGGTCAATATGAAAACAGCAGCTCTAAACACAAATACTCAGTGAAAACTAACAGTCGTCTGTTCATCAAAAATATCACCATTGATGAATTAGGAGTTTATTATTGTGTGAAAACTAGTGAACCACTAAAATTCAACAACGGCATCAAAATCTACATCAGCGGTGAGTTATTTTATCATTTCATGTCTTTATAATCCACATGATGGATTCCATTTTGAATATACTGTATGAAGATATAATAATAGTTTTATTGTTCTGTTAAAGACTGAAACTGAATAAAGATTGAACTACAAACCTTTTACAGACTTTGAGAATATTACAGACTCCGTCCACATGAATCGGACAGATGACGCTCCACAACACCAGATATCATGGAGAAATATGACCATCATCATATCTGTCCTGCTGAATGTGCTTCTGATCATTGCACTAATAGGTTTGTTCTAGTTTTAAAAGTGTCATTGAACTACAGTACAAGGAGACAAACTCTAGATCTACAAAAATGTAGCCGATTCACATGTGTTTTTTTATTCCACTGAGATACTTTTGCATTGTTTTTACATGTAAACACACTAAACGTCTTTAACCGTTGCGCTCACGCCTGTCTTCTTTTTCAGCGTCTCGTGCGAGACATGATGTTCTGAAAATGCCTAAAATAGTTTTAAAAACACTTTTTTCATTCCCCTGACCTGAATCTCACATTCTTCACAGTAAAACACACTCTCTGTGAATCAGCTCTTGGACTGTTACAATGTGTGAATTCAGTGATGTTTCATATTCAGTGTGTTTCAGGAATGGTGAAGATCTTCATTGATGAAACTGGAAAATCTGCTGCTCAAAACTCAAATAATCCACAGGTAAGATGCATCTTCAATATTAATATATGTTATCTTATTTTGTTCTCTATTATCCTGGTGATTCTTACAGTGCAACTTCAAGCTGCATGCACAAGATCCATTAAATGATCTGAAATGTTTATGAGCCGCTGACTGTACATTATGTCTAATATACTGTATATGGTCATTGATATATAATATGGTCCTCTTTCAGTGTGAAGTGGATTTCTTCATGTGCTCCAGTAACACCAGGCCTAGTCAGGAGCAGAGCACTGCTGTCTACAGCCCATGGAGGACGTGATACGTGTTATTAATACAAAGTACACCTATAACACTTTTTTTTTTTTTTACAAACTAAAATTTACTGTTATTTTGTTTTAAATGTGTGGATTTTAATTTCCATTTATGAGTTTGCTGCTTTGTATGTAAATATGCAGTGTGTGATGATAGTAACATGTTTTGCTGAGACTGTTTTAAGTGGAGATCTTGCTTATATATAGTAATATAATCGTTTTCTTCTCCCTCTATTATAAGTGCGCTGACATGCTCAGCAGTAAAAGTTGTAAACCACACGGGAAATGAGCTTTCTTGGGCCTGAAGCAGCTTTTTTATCTCTGCAACTATTTTAGTTCTTCTTGATATTAAATTACACATCACATGTGTGATGTTTTACAGAGATTTGACAAAGCTTGAAAACAAAGTCAAGAAAACAAATGTCAATAAATCTAAAGATATTACATACATATTAATTGTTTTTAATATTTTGGCACATATTTAAAAACATCTAACTTTTGCACAGGTTTCTTTTTTGAGGTAAACACAAACATGGTTTCGTTTGGTTGTGTGTTCCATTGGTTCCATACATTTCCATCCATCAAGTGGTTTAAACTTTAACCAAGTGAACGTCATAAAACACCATGATAACACTTTACAATGTTCCATTTGTTATCATATGTTAACTTCACTAGTTAACATGAACTAACAATGAAAAAAAAAACTTCTAGAGTCATATTCATTTTGTTCTCAGTGTATTGTGTAATTTTGCTGCCAATGAATTAGAGATAATTACTTTTTTTAAAAGACAAGAGATTATATATAGGTCAATGGTTGAGTTTTTTTTTTTTTTTATGTTCTTTTTTTTGTCCTCTTCAGCATTGAAGTGATCTCAGACCCCTTCTTGTTCACACCACAACCTCAAAAGAACCCAAAAATTTCATCCTGGTCATCATAGAAGGGACAGGAATGCTTAATTTCACCCACTTTGACGTATTTTGTAAGAACGCATGTTCTAACCATAGTTTTTTTTTTTGTTTTTTTTTTTACTTGTATGCGGCATTGTAGCACTGTTCTGTTATAGCCTCTTTTAGGTGTGGGCGATATGGCAAAAATATATCACAATTTCTTTCAGGAAAATCACGATTCATGATTTTTTTTTTTTTTATTTTTTTTTTTTTACTATTTTGCAAGTGACAGAGCAGTACAGGCAAACTAATTTCCCTATTTTAAAAATGTAGCCTTACAAAGTAACAAAATAATCATATAATTATAAAATATAATTTCATTATTTTATCTTTATTATTAAAAATAAGAACAAAGATGCACATTACAAATACACAACATAATATACAAATTGAATAAACAGTGCTTTATTTTTTTTCAGCCACAGTAGGCGTAGGCCTATTGAATAAACAAATGTAAAAAATAAAACACCACATAGACTTCACTGTATAAACTATACATTGATTCTTATTTAAAGAGTAACTAAACACTAAACCAACTTTTTTTAGTTAATGATCTGTAAGACTGGGGCTTTATTAGTGCTGATCATTGATTCGAGTAACTTTTTTGACATTTGGGTATAAAGTGTTTTATTTCTACAATATATGGTGTAAAAACGTCTGAGTGCTGCCCTCTTCAGGTTGAACGGTGGCTACTGCAGTTGAATTTTCCTATTGGATTTTTGCGGTGGTTCGTGATGTAAGCGGTGAGAGCTGATGTAAGCAGGTTCCAGCTAACCACGCTCTTGGTACGAGCTACCACGCCCTTGGCAGTGTAAAAACCATCTTGTTACGTCAAAACCACTGTAGTGAGTCAGGAGTTGGAATTGCGAGTATTGAAAACGATCAGGATAGACGAGTATTTAACTGCCCTCGTTCATCCCCTCTATCTCCGCTAGGCTCCGCCCACTTTTCCAGCATTTTCAAATATTGCCAGTGGGTGGAGTCAGGCTCTGACCAGGGGTTTAGTTACCCTTTAAGCTACTAAAGTTTTTCAGTGAAGAGCAGTGAGTTCCCTTTTGAGAGGTCTCTCGTATTGCGTAAGACTAGCTTTATACCGGCAGAGATGTATAAAGTACTCGAAACCCAGACTTGAGTAAAAGTACAAGTGCTCTATCAAAAAAGTAACTTGAGTAGAAGTTGAAGTACTCTTTAAGCACCACACTCAAGTAGAAGTCGACAAGGACAGACTGAAACAGAGAGAACTAAATACAGATACTATACAAACGAACACTAACGAGGTGAGGACAGGTGACACAGATGATGATGACGATGAACAATGATGATTGAGGGAGTGAGTTCAGGTGTGGACGCAAGGAGGATTCCGGGAAGTGTAGTGAAGACTGGGGCTGCGTTCGGAATCGCATACTCAATGAGTAGGTACTTAATTTCAATGAGTACTTACTTAACGAGCGCTAAAAGAGTAGGTACTTTATAGCCAAATCTCGTTGAGTATGAATGCGATCCGGACATCATCGCCATGTTGACGTTATCATGTGACCTACGACGAGTTATCACAAGCGCAACAACTTAAAAGATATGAACGACACGTTTAATTCATCTATTGTAAATATCTCGATATTGATTAAACTTGCGCATTTTGTGGTATTGTTGAAGAAACAGCTCTCCATTTATTTTGTACATTTAGGGTTGATTTAAGTTGTTATATTTTAAACCATAGGCTACTAATGTGACCCACAGTTTTATCCTTATAACGATATATATTTTTTATTAAGAAACCCCCAAATCTTGAATATGTTGTTAATTTCTTTATTTTATACCCAAAAAGTTTCTCATTTGTTTCCCTCTTTTTCTTGATGAATTTACCTCTCGTTTCATCCCTCAGACTTATAACAAAAAACATTTTTTTAAATGTATTATGTATTACATACAACTATGGTATCTTTCCATGATCTTGTTGTATGTAATAACTTTAAATTATATGAGTGACAGGTGCACTAACACTTCATAACATCAGTAACTCGACAGCCCTACCTAGAACAGTTTTCCTCTGCGTTTGTAATGTCTGCACAAAGGAGACGGGCCGCTGCTCGAAGATCTCTCCATTGGAGAAAACTGTTGATTTTATACTCGAAAAATTTAAGTATCGCTCCTTAAAAATGTATATTACCTCAGAATGAATTGCATTGTTAGCCCACCCCAAAACTTAAACAAAATAATAATATTAAATGCTGACCAATACTTAATTATATTACTTTTTTTAATTTATATACTAAAAATTATATAATTTAATACACTCTTAGAAGAAAAGGTTCTATATAGAACCTTAAAATGTTCTATCAGGCGCTACGTATTTGGAACCCCTAAAAGGTTCTATACAGAACCCTTTTTAAGGGTTCAATCAAAAGAACCCTTTAGGATTCTTTGTAACCAGGAAAAAGGTTCTATATGGAGCCTTTAAGGGGTTCATTCATTAATTTAGTTTTGTCAAATAATAGCCTAAAGAACCTTTGTGCCAAAAGGGTTCTTTCTTGTCATTATAGAACCTTTTTAGCATAAAATGTTCTTTGGAGTAAAGAACCCTATGGTTCTATATAGAACCCCAATGAACCCTTTTTTCTAAGAGTGTAAAACAAGCTAAATGTAATTTGTTTTGTCATATGACATAGTTATGCATTAATACACACTAGATAAAGCCAAGCAATGAATTAATGCATACATAAATTAAATAATTATATTTTATATACTGAAAACAATAAGAAACATGAATAAATGAGTAAAAGAACAAATAAAAATAACCATCACAATAAACAAATGCATATACAAGTCAACAACACATGAAACAAAGCTTTATTCAAACTACAATCATGTATTTACAGGCGCTGAACCCCACATCCTACTGCCATCTCAACACAGCGGTTCCCATTCTGCGGCTTTATTCTGATGAATTCACCAGAGGTGACCGTGCCTTCGTGCCGGAGCTTGTTGCTGCGCTTCACAATCTGAGGCAATAAGGGCCGGTGGAGTGATGGAGGGACTCATAAGGGCAGATGGAGTGATGGAGGGACTCATAAGGGCAGATGGAGTGATGGAGGGACTCATAAGGGCAGATGGAGTGATGGAGGGTCTCATAAGGGCAGATGGAGTGATGGAGGGACTCATAAGGGCAGATGGAGTGATGGAGGGTCTCATAAGGGCAGATGGAGTGATGGAGGGACTCATAAGGGCAGATGGAGTGATGGAGGGTCTCATCCATGGCACCGTTTCCAGGATTCAGCTCTGGGCTCCTCGTCCTCAGTGCTCACACCAGTCTGCAGACATTTCAGATCCTACAAAAATGCAAAAACATTATACAAAAGCAGTCATTTTAACAGCACAATGTAATTTGATTTATGTATTAAAAGTTACAAAAATGCTGTGATTTATCTGCTCAATATAGCCTACAGGCTGAGGTTGTAGCTGATGTGTTAACTCACTTTTTATCCAACTTAAATGTTCCTCAATTTATCAACAGTAATAAGGGACAAATAAAATATATAACATGTTTAGTTACTTTATAGATTTGTTTATTTACCTTATTTACAGCACATTTGTCTAATGTAAACAGTGTTGACAACAGTGAATTATCCTACATAATAGCACACATACATCACTCAGATGCAATACATACATTATTTTCCTTTCAGATGTAAATAGACATTTTAAATAAGCGTGTTTAAGATGTATATGGTTATGTAAATCCACTTTAGAGACGTAACGTTACGTGTGCTTACTGGAGCTCGATCCCCTGTTAGCTAGCTATACATAATAAAACATGTTTTTACAGCAAAATCACAACTCTACACCTTCAACATTTAAAACGTTTACTCTATAGTAGTTTAACACATACGATTTAAACACAAGGAACCGTGTTTACTCACATTTGAAAACCCCCGCGTCGCTGATCTCCGTGATGTTGATAATGACGTATGCTCTCGCGTGGCCTCCTGGGATAGAAGAGTATCCATCGGACGAGCACTCAAAAATCTGGGCAGAAGCAGTAAGCCATCCGGGAACTTCTCGCCTACTCTTTTATGAATACTGACGTTTCGAACGTACTGCTTCCTTCACGTACTGTTTTCGCCTACTATATAGTAGGAATGTAGGCATATTTGAACGCACTTAAGTCCGAATCTCGCGATAATTAGTACGTCACCCAGGTAATTCTCGCCTACTCTTTTATGATTCGTACATACTTTTCGCTCGCCTACTCTTTTTCCCATACTATATAGTAGGGAAGTATGCGATTCCGAACGCAGCCAAAGACAGACAGGTGCAGACGAGGACTGTGACACAGGCTGCCGGTATGGATTGAAAACACAGTAGGCTACATCAGAGTATCCAGCGCTCATAATGATTACATCGGCCCATTTTGGGTATAATTTCAATAAATATTATTCCTCTCTATAGAAATCTGACGTAAACCTATGAAATCTATCAATATTTGTCAAAATCTGCACATTTTTGAGCAGATCCATGCTGGAACGTTGTTTTTTTTTTCAAGCGTTCTCATTACGACAGCACAGGAGTTTTTTTTTCTGAATGGGAGCGGCTGACACTTATAATTCATACTAAAGGTATCGACTCATTTTTTCATAACATGACTCCTCAGAATAAAATTGTGATCAAATACTGAAACTTGAGTCTTATATCTTTTTAATAGTAATTTTAAACTATTTAAACAAAGAACGATTCAGTGCGTTGGCGTCCTCATGAAGGCTACGCACAAGTCTATTGTCTTTCACTTAGATAAATGAAAACATGGACTCTTAAGTAGGGCCAGGGGTGGTCTCCTAATCCTCACCATCACTCGAAGTTGAAGGCGTTGTTTCCGGTTCTTCCATCTCGAAACAAACTAGCAAAGCTCAAGTGTTCTTAATGGAGGCAGGCAGCAGAGCGAAAGGCAGAACGGGAGCATGCGCATCTTCTTGATCGCTTGATTCGCTCAATGATGAGCCAGCTTCATCAAACCTGGTGACAGAGCCATCTACCGCTCTGGCAGTGATAATGCGGGTTTGGAATGATTCGAATTTTTTTTATAATTGTAACGAGTAACGATGCAGCACGTGAAAAATGTATCGGAGTAAAAGTATTAAACTCATCGAAAATATGTACTGAAGTAAAAGTGGAAGTATGAGAAAAAAATAATACTCTAGTAGAGTACAGATACAGCCTTTTAGTACTCAAGTACAGTAGTGAAGTAGTTTTACTTCGTTACTATACATCTCTGCTTACAGGCACAAAGGAGATATGGCAGGCGATGCAACGTCTCGTTCCCTCTTCAGGGAACCGACTCATAAGCAAGCGAGATAGCCTCGACCACCCACTTGCTCATCCTTTGCTTAGATGCAGGGGACCCCTTATTAAGGGGTCCAAAACAGACAAATAACTGTTCGGATTTACGCCACAGGGCAGCTCTGTGGACATTAGCATCCAATGCCCTAACCGGCATAGCAAATTGTGCCTTTCCTGGTCCATATCCTGGAATGGAGGAGGACAGAAGGCCTGCAGCACTATAGATCGGGCCACATTGGTGGGGACCTTAGGAACGTAACCTGGTCTAGGATGAAGGAATGCTTTCACCATGCCAGGTGCAAATTCCAAGCACGAGGGAGCAACCGACAGAGCCTGAAGATCTCCTATTCTTTTAAGCGAAGAAATAGCGAGGAGGAACAGAGTTTTTATTGTGAGAAAACTAGCTGGGACTTGCTCAAGGGGCTCAAAGGGAGCCTGGGAAAGGCATTGGAGGACAATAGCCAAGTCCCAAGTCGTAACCCTCGTGCGTGCAGCAGGCCTCAGCCTCAAAGTGTCACGGAGGAAGCGAGATACCAAAGGGTCTTTACCCATGGACATTCCACCCAAAGGAATGTGGTAAGCACCTATGGCCGCCACATAAACTTTTAAAGTGGACGGGGATAGGCCTGTGAACTGTTCCTGCAGAAACTCCAGCACTGTACCAACCGGGCAGTTAACTGGGTTCAGCTGGCGGTCATTGCACCATGAAGTGAAAACTTTCCACTTTAGGGCATAAAGCTTCCTCGTGGAGGGAGCTCTGGATTGTAGAATGGTCTCCACAACCTCAGTTGAGAGACCTGACTCTATGACTCAGAGGCCAAGCCCACAGGTTCCACAGTTCGGGACGAGGGTGAACTCTCGAGCCCTCTGCTTGGGACAGTAGGTCCGGTCCAAAGGAGGCCCGTTGAGAAGAGATACTAGATCTGCAAACCATACTCTGCCAGGCCACCGCGGGGCTATAAGAAGCAGGCGCAGACGGTCCCTCCAAACTCTCTCCAAAACTCCCGGAAGCAGAGCAATCGGGGGAAAAGTATACAGACGTAGCCTCGGCCACGTCTGTACCATTGCATCCAGTCTGAGAGGAGCTGGATGTGTGAGGGAGAACCAGAGTGGATAGTGTGAAGTCTCTCGAGACGCAAACAGATCCACATGGGCCTGGCCGAACTCTCTCCATATCAGCTCCACCATGGATGGAGCCTCCATTCCTCCTCCAGTCCTCAGATCCGTCTTAGAAGGCTGCTGCTGAGTGGGCTTCCCGGGTCCCCAATTCTTCGGTGGGAGAGCGCGGGAAGCCACACTCTGCTTCTGAGAAGCACGATGTGAGGAGCTGGCTTTAGATGTTTGGGGCTGCTCCCACTCAGCAGCCCCGGAGACATAAGTGCGGCGAGGGAGGAGTTTCTGGAAGGCAGCCACCTGTTTGGCTGACTCCTGGAACCTCTCAACGACCGAGTTTACAGCGCCGCCGAAGAGGAAATAGGAGCATCCATTGAAAAAAATGCTTGTCGTTCTCTTTAATATTGCTGAGATTCAGCCATAAATGTCTCTCAGTAGCCACCAGGGCTGCCATAGACTGGCCGATGGATTTAGCCGTCTACTTGGGTGCCCTAAAAGAGACAAATCAGTGGCCCGACACAGTTCGCAAACCACATCCGGGCCAATACCCCCACCCTCGTCAAGATCTCCTAACACCTCAGCCTAGTATGCCTGCAGCAATGTCATGGTGTGTAAACATGCTGCAGCCTGACCAGCCGCTGAATAAGCCTTACCCACCAAACTTGATGTAACTCTAACAGGTTTGGTGGGTAATGCCGGGATGCAGAGTCAGGAGAGACATAGCTCGCGGGCGTCTCTTCAACCTTTGGCATCCCCCCATAACCGTGTTCATTATATTGTGAGATGGAGGAATAGTGAGATGTTTGTGCACTATACTTTGTAGTGAACTTATTTCTTGTAGAAAAGTTAGAAGCTCAGACCAGGAGACGGAGGAGACGTATTTTTGGCTCATATGGATGAAAGACAACAACTCCCAGAATGCACTTGCTTCGCTGCCCTAGGAGGCCACGCCTACCGGTAACAGAGCACAGGCTAGACAACTAGTGAGTCTCCGTGATGAGTCTGCCCGGGATTACGAGATCGCTCAAAATATCCGGGATTCGGCTTTTCCGTTCTACAGTCGCCATTCCTCATGTTTACTGAGGCGAGCAGGACGAGACTGAGGGCCGCGGGAGAACGGCGCGAGGCTGGTGGCATGATTACTGATGAGCGACACCTGTGAGACGCACCGGTCTCTATCACGGAGGAGCGGGAATTTTCTTAGCAATGTTAAAATGCACATCAACCGATTACTTGCTTAGCGTTCATGTAAACACTAAATTCAGATTCACCAATCGGAAGGAAGTCAGTTAGATTGAAACAAAAGGTGTGCATGTAACGTTAAACAATGAATGGCGACTGCAGAAATCAAAAGCTGAATCCCAGACATTTTGGACGATCTCGAGGCCGGACATGTTCGGGAAAAAGAGGATGTAAGAGGATGCTTTCTCCACAGAACAAGAGCCTGCTAGGTTAGCTTCCAAATAAAAGATAGCTGACAGCCTGACACTATTTGATAATTATGTGACTGAGAGATTCTACCCTCTATGGGCGAGTTGAAAACATGCTGAACAGCGGCTTCTACTGGCTGTAGTCTTTAGCCTCTGGCCAAAAAATCCTCCGATGACGCAAAATGACGATTTTTGCGTCATCTGAGGATTTTTTCCAGACAAAAAATACATAAATCTCTCGTCTCTGGGGGATATGAGGAAGGAATGCACGGTAATTCGAAAATACTACAGGTTTTCTACTGATACAAAGCTTAATGCTAAATCCTGAAGTAACCCTTTAACACTATCATAGAGACAAAAGGCCCAGCTGTACTCAGAGAAGTGACCAAAGGTTATAGTCATAGTGTGCACTTTCTCAGTTAAAAATACTGTTAAACCTTTATGAAACATTTAATAAATTTGTATTCCTTCAGTCCCCTCTTTGGGAGTTCTAAATAACTCCCACACTATATACAAATTTAAACACTTAAAAATTAATTCTTGCAACTTGTGATTGTTACAGGCACATAGCTTGCTCTGTGTGGATGTTTCTTCAATTGCATACTGACACAGAAACAAAACATGCAATTAGGGTCCGTGAAATTCTTACGGAAGAATTTACTTCAGTCATCTGGTATAATTTTGCTGAAAGATCAAGAACTGTCTTTGTTTGTGCACAAGTGAGTCATGGAATGCAGCCATCTTCGGGTGTGGCCTGCAACGTTCTTTCCAGCAAACAAGGATTCTGGAGTCTACACTTTGTGCGATGTCCTGATGGTTAGTAGTAGTACGACAATCTTGATCATGTTGATGGATGACTGAAGATTCCATAAGTCAGTCTCTGCGTTGTGTATTTTTTTCTTTTCTTTATCCTTTTGTTATAGTTGGCAGTGGGTCTCGTTGTTTTCTAGAGGTTGTGGCTTCATACACCGGTTAGGACGTCGGTGCATATGGGTCTCGGGTCAGCCATCAAGTGGTATCTGCACAAAGGAAGACAGAAAACAAAAGACAGGAGAGCAGTATTGGTTCAAACACTAGGGTTGTAAACTTTTCAGAGTCTGCTATTGTTGTTCCTTCTTTCCCTATTTCTTAATTATTTTGACACCTAAAGAAACAGTGAAGTGAGGATTAACTAAATGGATGGGGAAGGCCTATGAGGGAGTCTTCGCCGCAAGGGTTGGCCCCTGATTGCCTATTGCATTTTCGGTTCTTCCCTGGGTTCTTCACTGATTCGTGTGTCCTATCCTATACCTGTTGGTGGAGGAACAACCTTACAATGTGACACGCGAGTCCAGGTTTTCTTTCCCTGACACAATACTGCAGCAGCTGTAATCAACATCACTTGACGTGGTCCGTACCACTTAGGTTCTAATGGCTTGTTTCTGAATGACTTTATCATGACCCACTGACCTGGGATGATTGCGTGTCCACCTTCGGGTGGAGTCTGCCAACACGACTCAACTCTCTCTTTGGCACTCTGTACTGCCTTTGTGAGGTTTTCACAGTAAGCTATCAGGGCACCTGAGGCAATGTGTACATCAGCATTTCTAAGATCAATCACACCTGGCATCTGCATTGGGTGTCCAGTAATAATCTCATGAGGGCTCAGTCCTACTGATCTGTTAGGTGACGCTCTCATACTACACAGTACTGCTGGCAGCGCTTCGACCCATGGTACTCCTGCCTGATGCATTTTGCTTAGCCTGGTTTTGATTGTTTTGTTTGCACGTTCAACCTGTCCTGATGCTTGCGGCCTATAGGGGCAGTGAAGGTTCCACTTAATCTGCAACATTTTAGCCACTTCCTTGACTACCTGTCCTGTGAAATGTGTACCTTCATCTGAGTCAATGCAATCTGGTAATCCCCATCTGGGAATGAAATCAGTGACAAGACATTTAGCAGTATGTGCAGCTGTAGCACGCCCTGTTGGATAAGCTTCTACCCATCTTGAGAATTTGTCTATTACTACCAAAACATCAGTTTTTCCCTTACAACGAGGCAATGATATGTAATCAACTTGCAGGTGACGAAATGGCCCTGGTGGAGCTGGAGTATGTGTTGCTGGTGTAATGGCTGCTGGTACATCATTATTTTTCTGACATGTAACACACCTCTTGGCTGTTTCTGTGGCTACATTTCTGAATTTTGGATTCCACCATTGATTTGAGAACCTGTGATTCATCGTTGCTGGACCACTGTGACCCAAACTGTGTATTTGTTGAGCCAAATATGGCAGCAGTGATTCGGGAGAAACATCCTTTCCCCCTTTGGTCCAGCAACCGGATGAATCCACTATGGCTCCTTTGTCTAACCATGTCCATGCTTCATACAGCGGAACGTCTTTGTACAGATCAATTATTGATTCAGGGGGCAGAATTGTCTTCTGTGCTGTACTACCTGAGCATACTTGTACTGTTGCATATAAACAAGCCTGTTTAGCTGCTCCATCAGCAAGAGAATTACCTTTAGCTTCAGTAGTATTTGTTGTGAGATGTGCTTTTACTTTGATCACTGCTAATTTCTTTGGAATTTTCATGGCAAACATTAGATCTTTCACTAATCCAGCATGCTTAATGGGGGATCCAGCAGAAGTTAGAAACTGTCTGCTTTGCCAAATGACACCAAAATCATGAATTACCCCAAAAGCATACCTGGAATCTGTGAAGATATTTGCAACTGATCCTGAAGCTAGCGTGCATGCTCTTGTTAAGGCTACTATTTCTGCAGCTTGAGCTGAAAAATGATCTGGAAGACGACCTGAAGCAACCACTTCAGTGGTGGACGTTACTGCATAACCTGCTCGTCTGTTACCGTCAGTTACTTGAGCTGAACCGTCGACAAACAACTCAAATTCTGAATTCTCTAAGGGAGTTTCTTTTACTTCACTCGTAGGTGTATATGTAAGCGTAACAGAATCGTGAGTCATTTGTCCTTCATCCTCTAACAAAACTTCAGTCATTGCAGACATCATACATGAGGACGGATTCGTGACTGGTGCGCGCTGTAAAACAATGTTCGGGGCTGTGAGTGTCGCTAACCAATTTCCGCAACGGGAGGAGGTGACAGAAGTGACTTTTGCTTGATTCATTAAAGATAAAATCGGTGTTATATGATCATATTTTCTTGATCTAGTAAGAACTCTAGCGGCTGCATTTTGGACTAACTGTAGCTTGTTTATTGAGGATGCAGGACAACCAGCTAATAAAGCATTACAATAATCTAGTCTCGAGGTCATGAATGCATGAACTAACTTTTCTGCATCAGAGACTGATAGCATATTACGTAGTTTAGCAATGTTTCTAAGGTGGAAAAAGGCTGTTGTAACATATGAAATATGCTTTTCAAAAGACAGGTTGCAGTCTAATATAACACCCAGGTCTTTTACAGTAGAGGATAAAGTAACAGGGCATCCTACTATGTTAAAGTAGTGTTGTGAGAGGTTTTGTGGACGGTTTTTAGAACCGATAAGTATTACTTCTGTCTTGTCTGGATTTAATAAAAGAAAAGTACGCGTCATCCAATCTTTTATATCTTTAACACAGTCTGTCAATTTGGATAATTTAGCGTATTCATCTGGCCGTGATGAAATATATATTTGAGTGTCATCGGCGTAACAATGGAAACTAATTCCATGTTTCCTTATAATATTACCAAGTGGCAGCATATATATTGAGAATAATAGAGGGCCTAACACAGATCCCTGTGGCACTCCATAGTTTGCCGAAGTTATGATCGATTTTTCTCCATTTAAATAGACAAAATGGTAGCGGTCGGATAAGTATGACCTGAACCAGCTTAATGCTTGTCCTTGAATACCAGTATAATTTTGTAGTCGATCTAGGAGTATTGTGTGATCTATAGTATCGAACGATGCACTAAGATCAAGTAAAACTAGTATTGAGATACAGCCTTGGTCCGAAGCTAAAAGTAAATCATTTGTTATTCTAACCAGCGCAGTTTCAGTGCTATGATGCGGTCTGAATCCAGACTGAAACTTTTCATAGATGTCGTTTTCTTGTAAGAAAGAGCCGAGTTGAGCGGACACAACTTTTTCTAATATTTTAGACATAAATGGAAGATTTGAAATGGGTCTGTAATTTACTAGGTTATTTGGATCTAATTGTGGTTTCTTAATAAGAGGTTTTATAACTGCCAGCTTGAACGTTCTTGGAACATGACCTAAAGATAAAGATGAGTTAATAATATTGAGAAGAGGCTCTTCCACTATAGGTAACACTTCTTTCAGTAGTTTAGTTGGTATAGGATCTAATAAACATGTTGTTGTTTTAGATGAAGTGATAAGTTTGTTTAACTCTTTTTGTTCTATAGTTGTAAAGCATTGTAATTGCTCTTGCGGAGCGACAATTGTGGCCGAATCATAAGGCGGGAGCAAGGATTGAACATTTACAATTGTGGTTCTGATGCTTTCAATTTTCTCGTTGAAGAAGTTCATGAAATCATTACTACTAAACTGTAACGAGGTATTTTGTTCAGACGACGTCTGTTTATTTGTTAGTCTAGCCACCGTGTTAAATAAAAACCTTGGATTGTTTTGGTTGTTTTCTATTAGTTTGCGGAGGTGCTCAGCCCTGGCCGCTTTTAGGGCCTTTTTATAACGTGACATACTGTCTTTCCACGCGATTCTAAAGACCACTAAATTAGTTTGTTTCCATTTACGCTCTAAATTACGGGTTTCTCTCTTTAGAGCATGCGTAGTATTATTGTACCATGGTGCTATACTTTTCTCTCGGACCTTTTTTAATCTAATGGGTGCAACAATATCCAATGTTCTAGAGAGAATGGTGCTCATAGTGCTAGTTAGTTCGTCTAGTTCATCTGTTCGTTTGGGTTCAGGCCGCAGCTGAGACAGATCAGATAAGCTATTTGAGAAATTATCTATGGTGGATGGAAGGATTGTTCTGCCTGGTCGATAACATGGCGCAGCATGACATATTACAGACGTACGTAATATGCAAGTTACCATGTAATGGTCAGTGACATCATCACTTTGTGGAATGATATCTATATCGGTTGGATCGGTTCCATATGATATAATTAAATCGAGTGTATGATTAAGACGATGAGTTGGTCTGGTGACGTTTTGCTTGACCCCGAAGGAGTTTAATAAATCTGTAAACGCAGCCCCTAACGCATCATTTGAATTATCGATGTGTATGTTAAAATCTCCAACAATTAATGCTTTATCGACGTTGACCAATAGATCTGAGAGAAAATCTGCAAACTCTTTTAGGAAAACAGTGTAAGGCCCTGGAGGTCTATATACGGTAGCCAAGGCTAGAGATAATAGGGATTTTTTTCTTACATCTAAGAGCGTAACATTTAGCACAAGTACTTCAAACGAATTAAACCTATGACGAGTTTTCTGAGTAACATTAAGGATATCCCTGTAGATTGTTGCAACACCGCCGCCACGACCGATTAGACGGGGCTCATGCTTATAACAGTATCCTGGCGGAGTAGACTCATTTAGACCGAAATAATCATTTGGTTTAAGCCAGGTTTCAGTAAGGCACAGTACATCGAAATTATTATCTGTGACCATTTCATTTACAATAACCGCCTTAGGTGTGAGCGATCTAATGTTAAGAAGACCTAGCTTTAGAAATTGTTTTTGTTCACTAATAGCGTGTTTTTTTGTTTTAATAACAATTCGATTTTTTCTAGATCCCGCAGTAGATTTATTATTTGATCTCAGTAAACGAGGAATAGACACAGTTTCTATGCAATGTTCTACACTAGTATTAATATAAATTAAATTGGTGCAGCAGAGACTGTGATTTGGATTTTTGGTTACTAGTCAAACGGTGTTTAACATCTTAGAGATGTTATCCGACAGAAGATCTGCCCCGATTCTACTTGGGTGTAAGCCACCAGCGCGGAAGAGCCTCGGTCGCTCCCAGAACAGATTCCAATTATTTACAAAGAGCAGTTTCTGCTCATTGCACCATGACATTAACCATTAATTTAGCGCGAATAATCTACTGAACTTTTCATGCCCACGTCGGTACGTGGGAAGCGGTCCAGACACAATGATCGTTGTTTCAGGCGATGTGCTGCGAACCGTTTCGATCAGGCTCCTGAAGTCTTTCTTCAGAACCTCTGTCTGTCGCAGCCTAGTGTCGTTAGCTCCCCCGTGCAACACAACATCTCCGACGCGCTCGTCACCGTTCAAGATCTCAGGTACCCGCGCAGCGATATCAAGAACACGAGCACCAGGAAAGCAATGACTGTGCACCTTACTTTTACCTAACGTAGCGTGGACGTGTCGGACGGTGGAATTGCCGATGATCACAGCATCGCGTTCCGTTTTGCGAAGAGAGGAGAAGCGGTTCTGAGTGGAGATCTCGAAAACCGGAAGGGGCGAAAAGATTCTGGTCCTGGCTCGCGGCTTCCGCGGAACCACCCAGGCTTTGTGGTGTTGTGTCGGAGCCGGAGTGAATGAAACCATGGCTGATCGGGACCTGGACGCTCGGGACCAATGCTGAGAAACGCACGGAGTAGACGCGGCGAGGGTCAGCGGGTTACTAACGTTAATCACCAATCCGTGTGCATCGGTGCGTGATGTTTCAAGAGCTAAACGCCGGTCTCTCAGCTCAGCTTGTCTCTCTAAAAAGTCACGGATCTGTTTCTCAACAGCTTCTAATTCAGACTGCACCGCGAGCATCTCAAATCTGTTCTCATCTGCACCAAAAGGTAGATATACACCTGAGGAACATCACCAACTACAAGTCACCATCCCCCCGATCTGTGGACAATCCACACCTGGCTGATGATTTAAACTCATTTTACTGCAGGTTTGAAAAGCCCTCATTCACACCACACACCGGCTCTGATCTGCACTTCACACAACCACCATCACCTCCTGCACCCCCTCTCCTCCCCCCTCCTGCCATCCAACCTGAGCTTAAGGTCTGTGTGGAGGACGTGAGCCGAGTCTTCAAAAAACAGAAGACTAGGAAAGCCTCAGGCCCAGACGGCATCTCATCTGCTTGTTTAAAAGCCTGTGCTGACCAACTGGCCCCGGTCTTCACGCTGATCTTCAACAGATCATTGGAGCAGTGTGAAGTTCCCTGCTGCTTCAAACGCTCCACTATCATTCCTGTCCCCAAAAAACCCAAAATCACTGGACTTAACGACTACAGACCTGTCGCTCTCACGTCTGTGGTCATGAAGTCGTTTGAAAGACTGGTGTTGGCCCACCTGAAGGACATCACTGGACCCCTGCTGGATCCCTTTCAGTTTGCCTACAGAGCAAACAGGTCTGTGGATGATGCAGTCAACGTGGGACTGCATTATATCCTGCAACATCTCGACAGACCTGGGACTTATGCAAGGATTCTCTTTGTGGACTTCAGTTCGGCCTTCAATACCATCATGCCTGATCTTCTCACAGCCAAACTGACCCAGCTCTCCATTCCATCCTCTATCTGTCAGTGGATCTCCAGCTTCCTGACGAACCGGCAGCAGCTCGTGAGACTGGGGAAGCACACATCCAGGACTCTCAGCACCAGCACTGGCGCCCCTCAAGGGTGCGTTCTCTCCCCACTGCTCTTCTCCCTGTACACTAACGACTGCACTTCTAAAGACCCCTCTGTCAAGCTCCTGAAATTTGCAGACGACACCACTGTCATCGGTCTTATCCGAAACGGTGACGAGTCTGATTACAGACTGGAGGTCGAACAGCTGGCTGTCTGGTGCAGTTATAACAACCTTGAGCTGAACACGCTCAAAACAGTGGAGATGATCGTGGACTTCAGGAGGAACAGCCCAGCACTCCCCCCACTCACCATCATGAACAGCACTGTGGAAGCAGTGGAGTCATTCAGGTTCCTGGGCACTATCATCTCTCAGGACCTGAAGTGGGACAATCACATTGACTCCATTGTGAAAAAGGCCCAGCAGAGACTGTACTTCCTTCGCCAGCTGAGGAAGTTCAACCTGCCACAGGAGCTGCTGATTCAGTTCTACTCAGCCGTCATTGAGTCTGTTCTATGCACTTCCATCACTGTCTGGTTTGGTTCAGCTACCAAATCTGACATCAGCAGACTACAGCGGACAGTTCGGACTGCAGAGAGGATTATTGGTGCCCCCCTGCCAACCCTCCAGGACCTGTACTCTTCCAGAGTGAGGAAGAGAGCAGGTAAAATCATCACAGACTCCACTCACCCTGGACACCACCTGTTTGAACTGTTACCGTCAAGACGGAGACTCAGATCACTGGCCACAAGAACATCTCGGCACAGGAACAGTTTCTTCCCACAGGCCATTTCCCTCCTGAACAGTTAACACACCTCCCAAGGCATGTGCCTTTAAGTGCAATACCCCCAGTGTTTTAATGCAACAACTTACAACTCAGGTGACACTTACATGTAGATTTATTTATTTATAATATTCAAAACACTGTAAATTTGTTCATAATCTGTAAATCTGTAAATGTCTATTCTGGCTAAACCCAACTGTGATACTTTTATTCTCATATTTTTATATTTTATATTTTATTCTTAAAATTTGTATTATTATGTTTCTTGTTGTAAATTATGTTTCTTGTTGTATTTGTATATGTGCACTGGAAGCCTCAGTACCAAAACAAATTCCTTGTGTGTGCAAGCACACTTGGCAATAAAGCTCTTTCTGATTCTGATTCTGATTCTGATTCTGATATATTCGGCATTTTAACAGATGGACAGTAAGTTAGCAACGATGCAACCAGTGATGCTATTAATATTAATACTAATTTATGACTGAAGTCTTGGGTATAATCCGTCTTTTTAGTGGTACGGGTGTAATGTAGACGCACGATAGACGAGAAAATGTTCGTTTGTAAGTGAGTGTAAAGAAGACTCGCTCAGCCGTGACCCACAGGTGTAACGGCCCAGTGTTGGGTCACGCTTGAGACGGTCTGCTCAACAGTCCGAGTTGTAATTATGAGGTAAATGATGGTTCAAAGTAGGATAAAAGAAAGAAATACGGAAAAACAGAAAGAAATACGATGCTAATACGAGGCTTAGACAGCCACGACGCAAACAAACTCACAGCAGGCAGCCAGAAGCAATCGAGCAATCAGAAACACAGATCAACTGTTGTTAATCTCAAATTACTAGCATTTTCCGTTAAACATTTGGTGGATTTCATTATCACACAAACAAACACAACTTCTCTGATCAAACAGAGGCTACACGAGTTGATCTAACACAGCTCAACTGTTGTTAATCTTCCTTGTTACCAACACATCACAAACAATTAGCATGTTACGCTAATCTTCCCTAAAAGAAAATGCAAAGGATCTTTCACCTTTCCTAACTTTAGAGGATAAAAAACAAAATAACTAGCACTTTATCCTAATCTTCTCTGCCTGAAACAGAGGGTAACCATTTTCATTTCTAAAAGAAAAACTTTTAAAGGGTAACTTCGTTAACCAAATCAAACACTAAATCTTATCTGATCAACAGAGGGTACACGTTAACATAGATCAACTATTATTAACCTTCCTTGCCCAGAGCAAAGGGTAACACAAAATATTAGCACGTAACTCTAATCTTCCCTAAAAGAAAATGCAAAGGATCTTTCACCTTCCTAACTTTTAGAGCATACAACACAAACTATTAGCACGTTACGGTAATCTTCCCTAAAAAAAAAGAAATGGATATTTCACCTTTTCAACTTTTAGAGGATACCTTCTCTATGTAACCGTGGCGATCCTTTTGCCACACTATTCCCGACTACGCCACCGGGGTTATATACCCACGGACATAACAGCAACCCAAGTTCAAACAAACAGTAATGGATAAAGGAACGAAGACGTGACCTTCAAGTTTAATAATTTTTATTGACAATGGGTTATAAATCGCTGAATAAGTAATCACTTTTAGTTATGTGTATTATAAAAGGAGCAATAAAACTTTATCACATAAACATTAGATTATTATTAAATGACACAATTAAAAATAGGAGTAACCAAGCCTGTGCGGAAATGGAGAAGAATCATTGGCCACGGACCTGCCGCCCTAGGAGCACACACCACACGTGTACTATAAAATCACTCCTAAAAGCAAATTCAGTGCATAATACAAACCACTCTACACTCCCAAATCAATACGCATGCAGTGCAGGAACTCACACCAGCTGCAGTGAAGGAAAGGCCCAAACGACCCCAGAGACAGTACTCCCACACAGGCTGGCTCCTAGGACACAAAGGGATATAAATTAACACTCCCCTTTACATATACTCAAAACACAGCGGTTGGTCTAAACCCAAACTCACATAATATAATCAGTACACAAAAAATAATAAACCACAAATTAAACAGCAGGAAATCAATATATAACCAAAACTTTGAGGTTATTATAACGAAAATAAATCATAAACAAAACAGCAGGGCCTAGACGTCAGAGGTCCACGTACATTGGGCTCCACAAAGGAGGATCTGCCAAAATAAACACAAAACAAACCATAAATATCTAAAATACAGATCTAAATAGACCTCTACCACCAATTCCATGCAACATCATTACACCTTTACTTTACAGAATTGTTAGATAATTCAATGATTATACATGAAATGTTAACACCAAAGCAAACCTAACAATCTAACGCAAACATACCTCTATCGTAATCCAACAATAAAACAGACTGGGTGAATGATTCGTGGCTATGGATTAAATACGGCATCCAGCGCTCGGCACTAGCCCCATTACATCACCCACGCGCTCACAGTCTTGTATCAAGGACTTCCGCCCTGCATTTAACATAAAATCAATAAATAGAAACATACTAAGATCTTTGTATTATAACATGAATGCCACACTCACGGCTTGCTATGCGCTTCGGGTCACAACACCGGAAGGAGACGGAAAAGGTCAAAGCGTCAGGAAGTTATCCCGTCTACTCGGTCGCGCTATTTATAGCGTGAAATAAATACACGCCCCGCCCTATACCGAATCCTTAGTCGGTCACATCTAGCAACGTAGAGGATATACTTTCATCTTTAAAATAAACTTTTAAAGGGTAACTTTGTTTTCCAAACACTGCAGCTGTCTGATAACTATTCTCTGACGGCGCAGAGATTTGTACTGGTCTTCAACGGTTCTTTGAATAGAGGAAAACTCACCAAATCGTTACGGAAAGGATTCCGTCTGGAACTCAGTCAGAAAAAGATTGTTCTTTGTTGAGCTTTGAAGTTTCAGGATTCAGTTCTGGAACTCAGTCTTTGTTGAGTGGAGATTTCAGTTCTACCAGAAAGGCTCGGGAGATAAAATGATGTAACAAAGCATCCATTTATTGGCAGCCCAGCAGGCAATTATTTGTAAAGTTCTTTGGCGTAGGCCCCGTCCATAGATCGTAATCCGAGGGTAGCGGATCAGCATCTCCTGCCTGAAGACAAAGGCAGGGGCGCAGCCGACCCCCCAGGGAAGTATAGACGGGACCATCCTGGTGGTGGTGGGGAGGGTGGAGGTTGTTGTCGCGTCAGCATCCACGAACTCAAACATGTGTAAGTACCGATCTTTTATACGATAAGAATAAGGACGTGATTGGATAAACTTGAAGGTAACAAGTGACACAGTAATTAAGTCTTCCTGGCAGAACTTATGCTAAAGCTTTCATTTCTGGAACTCAGTCTTTCTTGAGATCTTTGTTTCAAATCTGGATTCAGGTGATTCAGTCTGGAATGCAGTCAGATCTTTGAGCTTGAATTCCAATCTGGATTCAGGTGAAGTTAATTCTATCTGAGTCACAGGCACCATCTGTAGTGAACTTATTGCTTGTAGAAAAGTTAGAAGCTCAGTCCAGGAGACGGAGGAAGTTTTCCAAGCAGAAGTTATTTTATTGCTTGTCGCTGCAGTCATACCAACATCGTCTGACTAAGATAATTTTACATTCTTAGTTTATACTTTTCAAAGAGGGTGGGATTACCTAAAGGAGGAGTCATTCTGAACAATGCATGTAAATGATTCATGACTCAGCTGTTTACCTGAGTTCATCAGGATGACAGTGTCAGGCCTGATGATGGTGATCCAATCAGCCTGATCAGATCACTCAAACATTAACACTATCATAGAGACAAAAGGCCCAGCTGTACTCAGAGAAGTGACCAAAGGTTATAGTCATAGTGTGCACTTTCTCAGTTAAAAATACTGTTAAACCTTTATGAAACATTTAATACATTTGTATTCCTTCAACACTCTATATGACACAGGTTTCTCGGAAAAACGGAAGCCCCCGGCGTTGAGGTTGTGAGGGAGAGGGCAGGAAGCGTTCGTCCAGTTTACTTTTTGAACGAACGTCCTGCTTATCAACCGGCCAATCTATATTTAATCTATCGACCGCTCTCGTCACAACCTCAACGAGCTCCTCATATGCGTGAGACTGAGGTGGCGAATCCTCAGAACTAGATAGTTGTAGTGTTGGTGCCTGCATGATGGTGGAAGGATCCGTAGCGCGTGGTTCCGAACTCTGATACGAGGCACTGGATCTGTCAGGTAAAGGCAGAGATAAGGCAGAGCCCATCTCTAACCCCGCTGACAGATCCATTTGCGAACCCAAGGTCTGAAGCCTTCGCTGTGCCTCAGCAGCAGCGGGACCTGAGCCCTGGAGAACGCGAGCCTGGGCGTCCTTGCTAAAGAACGCCAGGCGGGATCGGATTGTCCGCAAGGGAAGCACTTCACAGTGCTCACAGTCAGCGCCCTCGAGCCCTGACTGTGCATGCTCCTCACCCAAACAAGCCACACATAAAGTGTGTGTGTCCCCACCCGTTAAATAACCCGGGCAGGAGTGCACACACACTCTAAACTACTGCTTGCTCACCATACTGATAAATTGTAAATTTAATTTGACTACAAAATGGTGTCATCTTTGACCCCTCATCTTTGAGTTGTACCAAATTATTCATTGATTAAGTTTAATTGGATTAAATAATAGACAAATGTATTAAACTCAACGAGAAGAGATGCAAATGAAAAATGTTATAAGAGCTTTATGAAAGGCAGTTATTGTGAATGAAACATTTAGATTAAACACTTATTTTGTGTTGTGAAAAGATATTTTGTGATTTTGTGTATTGTATTAACACAATTTAAAATATGTTGAAATGTTTGGAAAAAAGTGCAGTTTTTATATTTAGTAATACGAGTTTTGAAAATCAATTGCTTGTGAAAATTACGCCAAAGCAATAAAAAATCTAAAGAAATATGAAAGTGAAAATGCAGATATTTTTCATTAACAAATAAGGTGTTCATAAGCTTATGTTGACTATAAGTAACATTGCACCTACATGTCTACTAACTCTCATTAGAGTGTTAGTAGAGCATTAGTAGACTGGTAGGGATAGGGTTAGAATAAATTGACATGTAGTTGAAAAGTTATACTTTTAGTCAGTTGAATGTCTGTTGGAGGAGCATCACAATAAAGAGTTAGTAGATATAAAGCAGTGAGTCTACTAATACTCTAATGAGAGTTAGTTGACATGTAGTTGCAAAGTTACTTGTAGTCAACAGAATGTTCAAAAGGAACCATCAAAATAAAGTGTTACCAAATATTCCTGTACAATCTTTTGGCAATGACCGTTTAGGTTCAATTACTTGATTTACATGGATTGTAGACACAGCATGCAAATATCCAAAGATATGAAAAGTGCAAAGAACCGTTTGGGCTGTAATGAAAAACCTGAAGATGGGAGCAGTGCTTATCTTAACATCCTGACCTATAAAAAAACTTCCAACATTCCTGCAGAACGACAGTTTTCTTATAGGTGCTGTCAATCCATTGTGCAAGTCTTCTCGAAAGTCTCCTCAGGTATGGGTTTTCTTTCTCCACTGTCTATTTTATTTGGAAAAGTTGTAACATTGGTTATATATATACATAAGCACATCTTTTTAAAGCATAGAGAATAAGCTCTTTGGGTGAAATTAATTGAAATTTTCATTGAAAAGACTTCCCTTTCGAGGAACACTTTGGGGAATTTACATAAAACTATGATTTAACTATCCATAAATATATTTTAGATAGTAGTTACAATTGTATTTCAACGAGTCATAATTATAATTTGACTAGTCAGAATCACTGATCTGTAAATGACTGGATTGCCGCCATATTGGTATTCCCTGGCATTCCCTCACATTCTATTGAATTAATAGGAAATCTTCTGATTTTAATGAGAAAACATTACCAACGAGTCAGCGTTTTTATCTGAAGTCTCCCTGTACATTCTTACAAGGCAAACTTCCTAAACATTTAAATGATTATTTGTTTAAAGTCAGGAATTTCCCCTGCTCATTAAAATATATTTTCAGTAGCAAATATCAGATCAGCTGACAGACGAGAAACCTCAGCATTTATATTACAAATGATTTAATGATTTATTAATTTATGCTTTGTAAAGCATTTGAACTGACCTCTGGCTTTTGTAAAAAAAAAAAAAAAAAAAAAAAAAATTTGAACGCATCAAAACTTCGAAACTTATTCAGCGAAAAGTTGCTGACTGCGTATGGATTTAAAGACATGAAGCTTTATTTCCAAGCATGTATGCTGTCGCTCCAAGCAAGATGATGCATGCTAAACCTTTTTCATATAGTAGGCTATAGTGCAATTTAGTAATAGGGGATTGTATGTATTGTAATATTTAATGAATATTCAAATCAAATTCTGCAAATAATCCCAGATAAATGTTCTTGCTTAATATTTCCTGCATAAATGCCTGCGTAAAGAAATCTAATTAGTCTGAGTTCAGTTACCTGTGTGCAGTAGACACACCCATCTTAACGGTTTCTATATATCGCTTATCCTGCCCGAAAAGACCATAAACATTACAGATCACTTCAAAGTATTAATTAATGTACATACATACAGAATATCTTAAAAACAATTCATGTGCAACTGAAACGCTTTTTATTATATTTTTATTTTAAATTTTAGGTCAATGTTTTGGCTGCAAGTCAATGATTCCCTCTGTCGGTATAGGGAATAGTAAGATGGCTGCTCAAACACTTGCGGTGTTCCTGCTGCAGTTCAGAATGCTATGAGCAATCCAGTCATTATTATAGATCAGTGGTCAGAATGATAGTTAGAGATTAGTTGCACTAGTAAGAAATTTTATTTGAGATACTTCTAAATACATTTTGACTAGTCAAAACTCCATTAAAGATATCTCTAATGCCCTCATTGATATCTATAATTGATGCGTCATATACGCAAAGGTAATTAAAGATCTCTAATTTAGTTTCGACTAGTCACAATTATATTTTAAGATATCTGAATATACTTATAGCTCCTCCTTCGCACCATATATAAGACTGTAATTGTAAACGATAACACAGTTTTGTATTTGTTTTTGCCCTCGGTTCGTCCCCTCTGTCTCCCCTGGGCTCTGCCCATTTTTCCAGCATTTTTTAAACATGGCCAGTGTGTGGATTTAGGCTCTGACCAGGGGTTTAGTTACCCTTCAAGCCAACACAAAATTATGGTTCTGGAAGTGCTCCTTTCAAACCAATCGTCTTTAGCTCTGAGAAAATGTTCACGCTCAAAGTGACATTCCTGTTGGCTATTACCCTCCCTAAATGGAGTAGGAGATTAGCAGGCCCTGTCAGTTGCCTCCTCCTGCTTAGAGTTTGCCCCAGGTGTGGTCAAATTCTTCTTACACCTGAGACTGGGATGTGTGCCTAAAGTATAGTTTTTCAGGCTTTCCCTCGTCAACATGTGTCGGCAGACCAAGAGAGGCTTTGCCCTGTGAGGGCTCTTGAGATGTACAGTACTGTGCAAAAGTTTTAGGCAGGTAAGATTTTTTTAGTTTTTAAAAGAAGTCTCTTCTGCTCACCAAGGTTGCAATTATTTGATAAAATATACAAAAAAACCAGTAATATTGTGAAATATTATTACAATTTAAAACAGCGGTTTTCTATGTGAATATATAGTGAAGTGTAATTTATTCCTGTGATCAAAGCTGAATTTACAGCATCATCACTCCAGTCTTCAGTGTCACACGATCCTTCAGAAATCATTCTAATATGATGATTTGATGCTCAAGAAACATTTATGATTATTATCAGTGTTGAAAACAGTTTTTACATGTTTATTTCATGATGCTATGATAAATAGAAACTAAAAAAGAACAGCATTTATCTGAAATCTAAAGCTTTTGTAACATTAAACTCTACCCTTCAAAAGTTTGGGGTCAGTAAGAATTTAAATTTTATTTTTTGGGGAAAGAAATATAATAAATCAATACTTTTATTCATCAAGGATGAGTTAAACTGATCAAAAGTTACAGTAAAGACATTTATAATGTTAGAAAATATTCTATTTTAAATAAACGCTGTTCTTTTTAACTTTCTCTTCATCAAAGAATTTTGAAAAAAATAATTGTACACAACTGTTTTCAACATTGAAAATAATAATGAATGTTTTTTGAGCATCAAATCATCATATTAGAATGATTTCTGAAGGATCATGTGACACTGAAGACTGGAGTAATGATGATGAAAATTCAGCTTTGATCACAGGAATAAATTACACTTTACTGTATATTCACATAGAAAACCGCTGTTTTAAATTGGAATAATATTTCACAATATTACTGTTTTTTTTGTATTTTTTTTTTTTCCAAATAATTTCAGCCTTGGTGAGCAGAAGAGACTTCTTTTAAAAACTTAAAAATCTTACCTGCCTAAAACTTTTGCACAGTACTGTATGTCCTCAGATCTTCTCAGTGGAGGAAGTCTGACCAGTTGCTGGAATGCTTCGGGTCACCCAAGAAGGGCTCCCCAGATTCCAGGATTGCCAAGGCAATCTCTACAGTTTATGTGGTTTTGACAACAATTTTTTTCAACATTGTCTTATCCCCACGTCGAAACAATGCTACATGGTGGAATGTCTGGAAGTCTGCAGATGATTTCAAGAGAAAACAGTTAGACTGGGAAATATTACTTGTGTCTTGTATCCTGTCAAGGAAAAAGGATTATCTTGTCTTACCAAATACCCATGTGTCTCTCTTATAGGTCTGTGAGGATGTTCTATTGGTGTACTCTGGTGCTGTTGACTCTGGTCCCAGTGGTTACTGGTGACAATTCTGGAGTTAAAATCAAACTAACTCAGAAGGGACTTGATTTAGGTAAGTGTGAGCAAAATATAAATGTGGCCTGTGATATTTCAAATATATCTGAAAGTATGCTTGTGGCAGAGGGTAGAGGGTATGTCACTCTCCGCAATGGTTCTTATAATGGCATTGCAACCACGTAACGCTACATCCTTTTATGCTGCTCTCATAGTGATATGCTGTGAGTTATCAGTGGTACTGCTGTGATCAAAATGCAGTTCCCTTTCGAACGGTCACTTCGTATTGCGTAGCTATACGCAGTGGGGAAACTCTTTTTCCTCGATTTACTGAATTCATATATTTGAAAGGCATTTGCGGCTGAACAGCCAGTGCAATGAGCGCACACACCGCTCATAGGCTGTACTGCAGCAACTGCCTACCAATGGCGCGGGCGCCTCTGACGCACACCAATGAGATGTGCGGGGGGCGTGTCCTCATTCTGATATAGCGCCCTGTAACCGCCATTATAGCAGATTTTTACTCCTTCAGCGACAACGCATGTTTCTGAACCCTTTACTGAACAACTCGCCGTCGAACAAGCCTTTTCAGCCTGAGCGTGCCTCTTCAGCAGACTTCGATTCGACGATTGCCCTGACGCCGTCTCAGCTGTGGCCATCCGACGACATATATATCCTTTTATTGCTTTAGAACGATGCCTCGTTCTCTCTGCGCCACGTGCGACTCGCCTCTCCACGAGGCCGATCGACACTCCAACTGCATCTCCTGTCTGGGCCTCCTCCACGCGGAGAATGCAATCTCTAATGGCAGATGTGCGGCCTGCGATAGCATGCCTATCTCCGTGCTGCGTACCCAGCTAGCTCTCTTTCGCGATGGCGATGCCGCGTCCACCACGCTTTCCCTTGGAAGAAGAAGCGTTGCAGCCAAAGACAACCTGAAAGCATGGAGGTTTCCGAAGACACGCCGACCGCGTCCCCGCATGTTTCGCTTCCCCCATCACCAGTGCTGTTCGAGGGAGACCAGCGCCCCCCCCCCGAAACCCGAAGTTACATAGTGCCAGTAAAAGAGATACAGACACCGTCAGGCTATGGCAGACGTGTCATTTAACCTATTTTAAGTCGATGTACCATCACAAGGGTCTTGAAAATATATTATGAAGGTTGAAAAGCTACATAGTGTTACTTTAAAGAAATATGTACACTACCAGAGGACTAGCCTACACAAAAATTCAGATACGCAGAATTAGAAACATATCTGTTTTATATCAATATTCTAATCAATATTTTCAAACAATGTAAGTTTCACAAGACTGTATATGAAAAACAATGTAAAAAAAGTTGGTGCTCATGGAACAGGACACAGAAATCTACAAAGAAAACCCAAGGTCTAGCTAGGACCAAGGAGCAGAACCGGAGCACACCGTGTTTTAAATTATTTTTATTAGTATGACTTAATTAGTCTATTGGTATCTGCTCCTTGGTCCAAGCTAGACCTTGGGTTTTCTTTGTAGATTTCTAAGGAGCAGATACTAATAGACTAATTAAGTCATACTAATAGAAATAATTTAAAACACGGTGTCCTCCGGTTCTGCTCCTTGGTCCTAGCTAGACCTTGGGTTTTCTTTGTACAAGCCAAGTATACTTTGAATACTTAATTAAACTTTTAAGTATATCTTGATCAAAAGATTGAGTACAAGTACAGGCCAAATATACTTGGACTTTTCTCTCAGTATAAGTCAAGTATACTTAAGTGTAATTTTAAGTATATTTTTGAGAAGTATATACAATGCAGACTGAAAGTATAATTTCTTATTTTTAGTTTAAAAGAAGTATACTAATAATAGCACACTTGAATAAACTTCTTTTTCGTAAGGGATATGATGAACATTAAATTACTTTTATGACTATTAAAATCTCCAAGGTTACAAAGTTATATTTTAACCTTGTAAATGAAAACTTTTGTAGTAATATTCTATTTCTATATTCTATTATATTTTGTGAATTTTGACCTGTGACTAAGTGACTAACTGTGACTAAAATCTTTATAATATGTAGTTCAATAATCAAAACACTACATGGAGATCACATGTAGGCTACACATTTTCATTGAATAAGAATATAGATCCCTGATGGGTTTGCATCTTTCATGTCATAAAAATACAGGAACAGATCCAGAACCCTAACCTTGAAGCAGTACAAAAGTTTGTTTGTCTTGACAGTTGCAGGAAAGGCTACTGAGAAGCTCAAACAGCATATCCAAAACATGGATATTCCAGAAAAAAGCTTTCTCTTCAAACATTATACAATTTCAGGGTGAGACCAGTGTTCCTACAATATCCTCCTTCTAAATAAAATATATTTTATATCACTTCATGGAATTTTATATAAATGTATATTTTATATTAAAAAATGCATATTTTCTTGACAGAATGAAGGTTCAAATAGAAATACTTCATTCGGTGGAGAAGTTTGTTCCTAAAACTGGAGTCACTTTAACAATTAAGAGTACCAAAATTAAAGTGACTGGAAACCTGTTATCAGGGTTAGTATAATGTTCATATCACACATTTTCATCAAAGACATCATTAGAAAAAAGAATAGTAGTAACAATCTGGTAAAAGTCTTCACACAATTCATTTTTAATAAACACAATAAACAGACAAAAAAACAAAAAAAAAAAACACTTGTTTGCTTAATTTAACAAATGGTTAATGTGGCAGGTGTAAAAGTTTTTGAATGTCTCTCTCCCTCATGTTATTTTCAGGGTATCAGGACATCCAATTTAATACTTTTTAATACCCTGCCTTTTTTTATATAACTGCCTTGTCATTTTGGTGACCTCCAGGATACATCAACTTTAAAAAATACTAGTATTAAACCTGGTTATTCAGAAGCTCTAGACAACTTATTTACATGGCACTGATCTTGCACTGATCTTTAAATAAAGTGGCTTTAATGTGAATATGCATTTTCAAAGTATCTGGAGCCAACACAGTGCCTGTTCAGAGCAGCCTCATCAAGTCTGTGGAAAGACACATATAGACGTTAATACACAGCGAGTTAAATGAGGCTTCTGAAGAGGAAATAATGCCCTGAACTCTATTTCACAGAAAAAGCAGAAGTCCGCTTACCGGGAATGTGGATATGGGGATCACTGCCACTGTTGCTGTCAAAAGTGAAGCTGGACAGCTAAAACTCAACATAGAAAAATGTGAAGCAAAAATTGGAACTTTCAAAGTCGACTCGGGGTAATTTTGTTCAGCTCACCACATCACAAATAGCAGCTGGCTAATAACTAGCTAAATCAGGATTTGTATGTTCAATAATTAAATATAGGTTTATCCATTGGGTTGTAAGTTCAGAAAATATCACATAACATTTAAAAATAGAATTTATTCTGGTTTATGTTCCAAGAGGATATGTCACATTCTAAACAAATTAGCTTACATCATAAGACCTAACACTTTAAAATATTGTATTTACAGATCGACGTTTCTTGATGCAATTGCCAGTGTTGTTTCATTTTTCACCAGAACGTTTGACAATCTGGTAAGACAATCACTGAACATTCACTGTTCACAACCGAAACCAAGAGTCTCTTTCCATGTCAATATTAACTATATCTGCTGTTTCAAAGATAATCTGTTCCAAGTTGAAAAGCACCATTGCTGATTTGAACTCGCAGCTGGCAACATTAAATGGTACTATGAATAAACACTATTAACCACTGACTGCGATGATTACAAAAATAATTTCATGACAGCATTCATTACATCAAAAATAATTGTTCTTTCTGTTGTGACCGTTTCATTTGAGCCAAAGTACGTGAATATACTGGGGTGGATGTCTCTGTGGAGCCTGTCATCTCTAGTGACAGCATTGAGCTAAGTTTTGTAGCCCTGACCGGACGGAAGAAACGACGACTCCTCGAAGATACAAAGGATTCTCCTGAGATTTAACATTTGACCACTCTCTTGCACAAGTACCAACACCATCCGAGACGAACCACACCGATCAGTTCACACCTCACCCTTACAGTCTCCCCATCACCCATCCCTTCTCTCCTCATGCTGGGATACCTGATATCCACCCAAACATCTATATGGTTTAATGTGAACAACAATATACATGTTTTGTATCATTTGAAAATATCTCAGTGTGATTGGTACAACGGCCTCATCCCCACAGAAGCAAACCACAAGCTGTGATTAATGCAAATTCCCATTGTTAGCACACGTTTCCATTTGAAAGAGGTTTCTGTCTTGGGCTGATTATTTAAAGAGAGCAAGAGGCTCAGTGTGATTTTGTAGTCAGACCAGTCCGTAATTGGATGCTTTGCATTATGTATTTTATCTAATGTCAGGTATGCATCTTTTACTCTTTATCTCTGAGCATTTGATGTTATTGTATTCGTTATCTTTGACTTGATTATATAATTGGCATGATACATTTACCTGACTAATAATAAATCGTTACATTTGGATTTATTCTGACTTACTCTGAAATTATTAACTTTAGTAGTTTATGTTGTATCCATTGTTACCGCAAAGCTGTGTGCAGGGTTTACTATAGTATCAGTGTTATCAGTGTTATCAGTGTTGGTACTAAAAAGTATTTAGTTAGTTATTTCTCACAAATAGTAACTGAGTTAGTAACTGAATTACATCAATACAAAAGCAACTAATTATCTGGGAAAGTAACTATTGAGTCACTTAAAAAAAAAAAAAAAAAAATGTAAAATTACTTGGATGCCAATATTAAATATAAATATGTTAAATAAATGAAATGGACACTAAATAGAGTAAATTATTATTATAAAATATTGTACACTAATCTACACTAAATTAATTTGTTGCTGTGGGACAATGCAAGAGAGACCTATTAAATTCAATATTTTGTTAATATTATCAATATATAGTGAACAATAAAACCGAATATATGCTTTAGGACTTTTTATATTTATTGCACAGACCACAACTGGCCATCAAATAAGTCTAAAAATAAATTATGCTTCTTAAGAAATGTACCAAAAATGAATAAATATAAATATATATATATATATATATATATATATATATATATATATATATATATATATATATACACTATTTGTAGTGCAAATAAAAATGATAAAACTGTCAGACAACTTCACAACTGCAGACATGCTGTACCCTACTTAAACTGTTTACTTTTGTGAGGAAGAAAATACTTGAACAAGAAGTGCTCTCAGTATAATACTGAACAATGTACCAAAGATAAATAAAAACACTCGGGCCCTATTTTATTGTTCTAAGCGTATGGTCTAAAAAGCACATAGGTCATGTCCGAATCCACTTTTGTTAGTTTAACGACGGGAAAAATGGTCGGCAACCGTCGCATGTAGCAATGATGGATGAGAACAAGGTAAAATCAGTGCTCGACTGCAATTTGACACATGAGCAGGAAAGTAGTGCTGGTATTAATCCACAGGGAAACACGGGGTAGATAATCTCGTAGCTGAACAGGAATCGTATGAAATCGTTTTCTAGTTCAAGGACAGACGCTGAGTGAACTGATGTGCTAATATGTATTAATATTTGGCAGAAGACAAAACTAAGTCAATTTTGATTTTATTTATCTAGCCTATTTATTTAATTTATTTATTTGTCAGGGACAATGTATAACATACATTAATCTTACGATTTTTTTTTTTTTTACCAGAGTTAGCTAATTTCCATCTGCAGTCCCCGGGCAGGTGCACACAATATTAAAACATTACATTACAAATAACTGTCAGTAACACAAGCAAATACATGCAATATTGATCCAACAATGATCATTTAAAACTAATCAGATGTTTAAATGAAAAAAACTAATCAAAAAACCATCACAGCCTAAAATATATACAACATAGTCAAAAGCATTTACTTCAATATTACATTTGTAGACTTTAAGTGTGCTGATGCTGACACAGCTGGTTATCGAGGATGTATTTCTTTAAGTTTCGAGAAAAAATATTCAGATCTACAGACAACTTTAGACTGTCTGGAAGTTGAATCCATTGTTTAATGATTTTAAATGAAAAAGCTGTCTGTGCAAAGGCAGAGGATCTTTTCGGGATAGCACAATTTCTGTGAGCAGTGGAACGGGATGTTTGGTTCGTTTGTTCAGAATAAAGTTTTATGAATTTTTTCATTGAGGGTGGAGCAATATTATTAATAATTTTGAAAACAGTTCTTAAATTTTGGATATCGAATTAGGGAGTCAAAACTGAATATTTTATATTTACTTATTTATTTATATTGCAGTGATGATAGCGAGGGGTTTTTCTGTCAAGGACCTTTAACGCCTGATTATAGACCGATCTGAGAGGTTTAAGTGTGGTCTCGTCGGCCTGAGACCAACACGACAAACAGTAGGTGATGTGTGCAGAGATCATGGCATTAAAATACATGAAAGATGCTTCAGTTGTCAAACTAATCCCCATAAGCCCTCATACCTGGAACTGATTACACATACACCTGCAGTTCATCACACAGAGATTATTTCAACACCACACACACACCACCATTGCGAAGTCTTGATTTGCTGTGGTGATCATTTCTAAACTTTTCTACTATGGACTTTTATTCTGTGTTTAATTTTAGACTGTTTCTCGTTGTTTGATTCTTTACGGCAGTGAATAAATGCCATTAAAAGAAAATACGGTATGAATTTAAAGCTTACTGAACTTTAAATGATTTGGATATCTACAGTTTTACATATAAACACAAAATAAGAGTAGCCCCTTTTGTGCCCCCCAGTTGAAAAAAAATCCTAGAATCACCCCTGGATTGGCGTGAAAAGAGATGATAAAACCACAGAGGACAGGGAAGCGAGCAGAGTGAGACTGGACTGGAGACTTGTGCGGATTTCAAGAGACCAAATGTGTTTGGACACAGAATGCTGATTGCTTTGATCTAAAAGTTGTTGATGCGTATGTCACGGGGTGACAAAAAGCGGAACCTTGTTGGCAGAAGTTGTGCACGGGGAGCGCTTCCGGTGAGACACGGGAGGGTCGGGAGGGATCGGGAGGGACGCAGCAGAGACACAGCAAGGAAAGGGCTGGAAACAGAGAGACTGAATTCATCTTGAGATAAGTGCTTGGTTATTCTCCATCATCATCATGATTATGAAGAAACATTGCGGTGACACACTGTTGAAGATCACGATCCTTTGTCTGTTTTCTGAAGATGGATTAATGGAAATGACACCACAGTGAGAGTTCTGTTTGTATCAACACACAGGGAGTTTATCTATTAAATCTGTCGTCTGGGCCCGCTCTCTGCCTTAATGGTTTGAGGTGTGTTCATGCTGTGCTGAGTTTCAATTATCACGTAAGATTTGAGTGTGTTGAAGTGTATACACGAGTGTGGGACGCCGCAGAGTGTACGGGCGACCAGTCTATAACCTCTTGACAAAGCTGTGAGTGAAGAGCTTGCTAACGCCGTGAAGTATAACTGTCTCCCTTCTCTCTGTCTGAGTCCAGTAAAGAGCCTGCTAAAGCTGTGAATGAAGAACCACACACAGTCACTCGACCTCGGGGGAGGAAGATGGCGCTGCTTTTAGAGACACTGATTTTAAATAAATAAACAAACGTTTTTAACTGTCAAATACTTGTTGTCTCCCTCTGTCTGTCCTGCGGTGCAGCTCCTCACGGTGGTGTGTGTGTGTGTGTGCTAGGGGGTGACGGCCAGGTTAGTTCGGCGTCCGCCCCCGACCCGTGACACATACACCGCAAGTTTGTTTTTGTTTTTGTTTGAACGAGTCCCAGTAAGTCGACCCTGTCTTCCTTCCTTACTCTGAACATTATCACAATTGACTAGTTTTGTCTTCCGCCAAATATTATTACATATTAGCACCTCAGTTCACTCAGCGTCTGTCCTTGAACTAGGAAACGATTTCTCAACGATTCCTGTTCAGCTACGAGATTATCTACCCCGTGATTCCCTGTGGATTAATACCAGCACTACTTTCCTGCTCATGTGTCAAGCTGCAGAGGTGTGTGCTCTGTCAACCTGTCAATCCATCCGCCAACCGGACAATCTGTAAGACAAAGACTGTGTTTATCATCTTTCTGTTTATCTTCATCGTCGGTCTGGGTCAGATCATCATACAGCTGCAGATCTGCGAGTTTCTCAAGTCACATTTGGTTGAGTTTTCTTTATATCTTAATAAATGTGTTTTTTCTTTCTGTCATAGATCTGTTCATGTTGTATGAAGCCACAGAGAGTCTAACAAACAGAAATTACCGGATCCTCCAGTGTTGATCTTACGCACTTATGATAGCACAGTTGAAGGAGGTAAATATGAAAACAGCAGCTCTAAACACAAATACTCAGTGAAAACTAACAGTCGTCTGTTCATCAAGAATATCACCAATGATGAATTAGGAGTTTATTATTGTGTGAAAACTAGTGAACCAACTAAATTCAACAACGGCACCAAAATCTACATCAGCGGTGAGTTATTTTATAATTTCATGTCTTTATAAACCACATGATGTATTACATTTTTAATATACTGTATAAAGATCTAATAATAGTTTTATTGTTCTGTTAAACACAGAGCTCACCACAGACAGATTGTGACATACTAGAACTGCTCCAAGATTCAGCACCCAAGGACGACTTTCTGGAAAACAAGGACAGCACATTACAGCCTCTGATAACACCAGAGAAACAGCCCTTCTCACCAGACACGCTTTCACTATCTCCAGCATCTCCACAACATCTTCTGTGCTTCTCAGAGAAAATGGAAAAACTAGTGTTTGCTGGAACCAAACTATCTGCAAGCCCGCAGATATCAACTAAAAAACGTCAGGCCCCAAAACCACCAAAGCCTGCGGGCCCAGCTCGCCCTCCTCCTCCTCCTGTGAGAGCTCTTCGGCCTCTGCCACAACGCCAGGGCCCACACCCTCCTCCATCGGCTCGAGGTGAACCAAAAACAACTGATACCAGCTCTCAGTGATATGTGTCGGGTCCCCGCTATGATAACAGTAACTTTCTCAAATGTTTACAGAACAAGCGGGAACCCAGTGTGCCTGTATCTTTCTCCATTGCTGTTCGATTACATGATAGAAAGTCTAAGGCCTTCAAAAGCTGTACAGCAAACCCATCTAATCTGGTGCCTATTACACGCCAAACTAAGATTGCTGTGCGGACAGAAAGTAAGACTGTTAAGTTAGCACTTTTAAACATCCGCTCACTTAAAAACAAATCACTTCTAGTCAACGACTTAATCACATACAACCTGGACTTTATGTTTCTAAATGAAACTTGGCTAGAAGACAGCTGCAGTGCAACAATCCTCAATGAAACATCCCCTCCTAACTTTACTTTCATGAGTGTCTGCAGAGCGGGAAGGAAAGGAGGGGGTGTAGCTGCTCTCTTTAAAGATGTCTATCAATGTAAGCAAATATCATTTGGTAATTACCCGTCTTTCGAATATCTGGGTATTGTGTTAAAAGGTGCTCCACGCATTTTACTAATCATTGTTTACAGGCCTCCAAAATACTCTTCAGCCTTTGCTGAGGACTTTACAGAACTGCTATCAACAATTTCCTCAGAGTTTGACTGTTTTGCTATTGCTGGAGATTTTAACATTCACATAGATAATGCAGAAACCAATATGGCAAAAGAAATCAAAACTGTTTTAAAAACTTTTGATCTGTTTCAGCATGTACATGGACCGACACACAATCGTGGACACACTCTAGATTTACTTATCAGCAAGGGTCTAAACATTTCATCAATTGTTATTAAGGATGTAGCACTGTCTGATCATTTCTGTATTTTCTTTGATATATTGATCTCTCCTGCAATTGAAGCTAGGTCTGTGTCTGTCAAGAAGAGATGCTTAAATGAGAACACTAGTGTGCTATTTATGAAGGCTATATCTTTAACACCAAGCATATCTGCTGACTCTGTTGATTTTCTCCTTGATTCTTTTAACTCAAAAGTTAAAGGTGTAATTGATGATATTGCTCCTGTGAAAGTCAGGAAGAGTGGTAGACAAAAAGCACCTTGGAGAAACTCAACAGCAGTGCAAAATATGAAAAGAAAATGCAGAAAAACAGAGCGCATGTGGCGGAAGACAAAACTTGTAGTCCATTATAACATCTACAAAGACAGCATTCATGCTTTCAATATGGAACTAGGCAAAGCTAGACAGACTTTCTTCTCAAATATTATAAACAGCAACTTAAACAACACACGCACTCTTTTTGCTACTGTAGAGAGACTGACAAACCCCCCAAGCCAGATTCCCAGTGAAATGCTCTCAGACAGCAAGTGCAGGGAGTTTGCTTGCTTCTTCTCTGAGAAAATTAATAATATCAGAAAGGTGATCAGCACATCCTTGAGTTGCACTGGGGTCAGACAGATCAGACCACAACCTGTAGTTACTATGTCTGATTTTAAAGAAATTGATTGCAACATTTTAGAAGAAACCGTACAGCACCTTAAAACATCAACCTGCGCCCTTGACGCACTTCCCACATCTTTCTTCAAAAGTGTGTTAAACAGCTTAAAAGCAGATCTTCTAGAAGTGGTTAATGCCTCACTTCTCTCTGGGACTTTTCCAAACTCCCGGAAAACTGCAGTTGTCAAACCGCTCCTAAAAAAGAGTAATCTGGATAAGACTATATTAAGCAACTATAGACCGATCTCAAATCTTCCTTTCATAGGCAAGGTCATTGAAAAAGTTGTCTTCAATCAGCTGAACAAATTCTTAAGCTCAAATGGATACTTTGACAATTTTCAATCTGGTTTCCGATCGCATCACAGCACAGAGACAGCGCTCATAAAGATAATAAACGATATTCGCTTAAATACTGATAAAGGCAAATTATCAGTGCTGGTACTACTCGACCTCAGTGCTGCATTTGACACTGTCGATCACAACATACTTCTTGACAGGCTGGAAAACTGGGTGGGGCTTTCTGGGATAGCCCTAAAATGGTTCAAGTCATACCTAGAAGGGAGAGGTTACTATGTGAGTATAGGAGACCATAAGTCTGAGTGGACGTCCATGACATGCGGAGTCCCTCAAGGCTCAATTCTTGCGCCACTCCTATTCAACCTGTACATGCTCCCAATGAGCCAAATAATGAGAAAGAACCAAATCTCCTACCACAGCTATGCAGACGACACACAGCTCTACTTAGCCCTATCGCCTAACGACTACAGCCCCATTGACTCCCTGTGCCAATGCATTGATGAAGTAAACAATTGGATGTGCCAAAACTTTCTTCAGTTAAACAAAGACAAAACTGATGTCATTGCGTTTGGAAACAAAGATGAAGTTCTCAAGGTGAATGGATACCTTCACTCTAGGGGTCAAACAACAAGTCAGGAATCTTGGTGTGTCTCTAGAATCAGACCTTAGTTTCAGTAGTCATGTCAAAGCAATAACTAAATCAGCATATTATCATCTGAAAAATATTGCAAGAATTAGATGCTTTGTTTCCAGTCAAGACTTAGAGAAACTTGTGCATGCTTTCATCACCAGCAGGGTGGATTACTGTAATGGACTCCTCACTGGCCTTCCCAAAAAGACCATTAGACAGTTGCAGCTCATCCAGAACCAGAACATGTAAACACATCACACCAGTCCTCAGGTCTTTACACTGGCTCCCAGTTACATTTAGGATTGATTTTAAAGTATTATTACTGGTATATAAATCATTCAATGGCCTAGGACCTCAATATATTGCAGATATGCTCACTGAATATAAACCCAACAGATCACTCAGATCATTAGGATCATGTCAGCTAGAAATACCAAGGGTTCGCTCTAAACAAGGAGAGTCCGCTTTTAGCTACTACGCCAGCCGCAGCTGGAACCAGCTTCCAGAAGAGATCAGATGGGCTCCTACAGTAGTCACATTCAAATCCAGACTGAAAACACATCTGTTTAGCTTTGCATTTGCTGAATGAGCACTGTGCCACTGTATGTGTCCGACTGTTTGAACTGTATTTTATTTAATTTTTTTATTCTAAACTGTTTTAATTATTCTTATTTCTGTTGATTATTCTAATTTCTTTATTCTAAACTGTTTTAATTATTCATATTTCTTTTGATTATTTTAAATTTTTCTATGTAAAGCACTTTGAATTACCACTGTGTATGAAATGTGCTATATAAATAAACTTGCCTTGCCTTGCCTTGCCTAAAGACTGAAACTGAATAATTGAACTACAAACCTTTTACAGACTTTGTCCATAAGAATATTACAGACTCCGTCCACAGGAATCAGACAGATGACGCTCCACAACACCAGATATCATGGAGAAATATGACCATCATCATATCTGTCCTGCTGAATGTGCTTCTGATCATTGCATTAATAGGTTTGTTCTTGTTTTACTGTAAAACTCTCATTGAACTACAAGACAAACTAGATCTACAAAATGTAGCCAGTTCACAAAGAACGTGTTTTTCTATCCGCTGCAATACTTTTGCATTGTTTTTACATGTAAACACACTAAACGTGTTTAACCGTTGCGCTCACGCCTGTCTTCTTTTGCGCCGTCTCCTGTGAGACATGATGTTCTGAAAATGCCTAAAGTTTTTTAAAAACACATTTCTCGAGACACTTTTTTCATTCCCCTGGCCTGAATCTCACATTCTTCACAGTAAAACACATTCTCTGTGAATCAGCTCTTGCACTGTTATAATGTGTGAATTCAGTGATGTTTCATATGCAGTGTGTTTCAGGAATGGTGAAGATCTTCATTGATGCAACTGGAAAATCTGCTGCTCAAAACTCAAATAATCCACAGGTAAGATGCATCTTCAATATTAATATATGTTATCTTATTTTGTCGTCTTTGTATTAATATTTCAGTGCAACTTCAAGCTGCATGCACAAGATCCATTAAATGATCTGAAATGTTTATGAGCCGCTGACTGTACATTATGTCTAATATACTGTATATGGTCATTGATATATAATATGGTCCTCTTTCCGTGTGAAGTGGATTTCTTCATGTGCTCCAGTAACACCAGGCCTAGTCAGGAGCAGAGCACTGCTGTCTACAGCCCATGGAGGACGTGATACGCATTAATACAAAGTACACCTATAACACTTTTTTTTTTTTTTTAAACTAAAATTTACTGTTATTTTGTTTTAAATGTGTGGATTTTAATTTCCATTTATGAGTTTGCTGCTTTGTATGTAAATATGCAGTGTGTGATGATAGTAACATGTTTTGCTGAGACTGTTTTAAGTGGAGATCTTGCTTATATATAGTAATATAATCGTTTTCTTCTCCCTCTATTATAAGTGCGCTGACATGCTCAGCAGTAAAAGTTGTAAACCTCATGGCAAATGAGCTTTCTTGGGCCTTAAGCAGCTTTTTTTATCAACAATTTTTTTTTTTGTTATTCTTGATCACTATGGAAGTAAAATAATGCCAAATGTTTTTGAAACAAAAAGCCTGTTGAATTGCACTACTTGAAAAAAATATGCATTGCATTAACCATGCTTGCATTTTAATGCATTGTATTTTTAGGACTTGCATTTTTTGTTTTGTCTCAAATTTGACATGGTTGAATATTTAAGCTGTGAATATTTCAATTCAAAACATTTCAAACACATTTTCATTATTAAAAATTCAATAATCCATATTCACCTTTCATATTTCACTTTCAAAATATTCAAACCGTTTAAAAATACAACCTATATTCAACAGGCAATTTTCTGTCCATTTTATTTCGCTTTACAAATTCGCTTCCACAAATTCAGTGGGTCAAATTTGACAGTAAATTCACCATTGACATCCAGGAACTGCAGGAAAAGCAGTAGATTACCGAGCAGAATCTCCATCTGCTGTTAGTCGACCTCACCAGCAGGGGGTGCAAGCGCGTGTTGTTGACGAAGACCGAGCAACAGTTAGAGCAAGCCATTCATTCATAAAAACACATTTATAGAAATGTAAGTGTATTTGTTAACTTTATATCGCGGCGATGTGCTTCCGTACAAGGGTTTCCCTCAATACTTCAGGATTTCTGGAATATAAAGTGCTTAACGTAGCTTAAAGTCCCCATGAAATCAAAATTGACCATACTTACTTTGTTTGCCTAAATTGATCGTTTTGTGGTGAACAATTCATCCGTGCAAGGCAATTCACACAAAAAAAATTTTGGCTTCATAATTTTTAATCAAAGTCTGAAAATGCCCCTCCCCTCTGTCTTGGAGGACCTTCCCTGATGACGTAGGTTTGACGGTTTGGGTGTCTGCTTAGGCCACGTCCACACAAAGCCAGTGCGTTCCCTATCCAATCTTTTTTTTTCCTCGTTCTAAAAAAAAAATCCGTAAACACGGCGTCGTCTCAAGAAATATCTGCGTACACACGAAACCACTGAAACCGACTGAAAACGGTGTAGTATATATGCCAGACCAGTACGAGGCGCTGTAATTCTGACACAGATACACTAAAAACAGAGAAGACTTGTGCATAAACCTTGCGCGCTGTATACAATAATATACAGTAATGTTAGGCACAGTAGCTTCTTTTCTTTTTTTACCAATAACTTTATTGAACAATATGAAAAACTATAAATGGTACAAAATAGGGATGAGTCACGATAGTCGATTAGTTAGCAGACGCATAAAGCTTGCCACAAAGAACCAGCAAATAGCCTGATCATTATGAATGTGTCAAATATAGCAAGGAGACATTTTAATTGTTTATTAATAAACTAGTGTTTTGTGTGACGATGCTGACTCGCCACCTTCGCAGTGTTGTGAAGGTGCCTATAGAGAGAAATGCACACTTCATACGGATTATTAGAGTTGTCTGTTTCTTTTCGTTTTGAATTGTTTTGTTTAAAAGTAGACATTTCAAGCTTAGATATATTTCTGAGTTTATGTTCATTTATGAGACAAGCTCCAGTTCTCGTGCGATGCAAGTTATATCGCGTCAGCGCCTCCATGTCCTGATTATAGGCTATTGTCTGCTATATTTGCTTCTTAGTTATTAAATCCAGGCAATTGGTTAATGAAACATTGATTAAAATTAAGATACAATTTTTACAAAACGAAATTCACTTTAAAGAAAGGCTTTATACAAAACAAAACTTAATGAAGTGGTCAAAATGATGTCTCGATATTGCGCATCTTACTCACGCTGTTCACTTTTCATATAGGGCCTAAACAAACACTGATATGTTACATGAAAATATAAAGTAACACAATATGCCTTTCTCTATGTTAAAGTATAAAGCTTATAAATATGGTTATGATTATGCATGTGTGCTGATATTCAGGCCAACAGTGCGACTGAGAGCTTGATATTGATTTATACATCAATTTATGTGTTTAGGGGCAAGTCATTTAAAAAAACATAATACCCAATTATGCATGTGCAATTTTCATTTTCATTAATAAAATCAGAAATATGTGACCGGAAATAATGTTTTCATGTTTCCTGCTGGCTTTGTTCTATGCTTTTGGAATTTGTTTACTTCTGTTGAAACAAAAAAAATGAATCCACAACACAAAGGAAAAGCCTCCTGACCACAAGAGGGCAGTGTTGAGCAAGAAAACCAGGATTTAAAAAAAACGTTTACTGACAATAAATCAAAAACACTGACTATATTGACTACATTGGCTATAAATGTACAAAATAAAACCAAGTTGCATTTCTGTTGTGTTGTGAACCTTTGTTTGTTCACTGCATGTGTTTTTAAAAACAAAAGCCTACACTCTAAAAAATAATTCAGAGGCTTAGTAAATATCACAGTAATAATTAACTTTATTAACTTAATAAAATCTCTGAATATCATTTACTTGATTGTTTGAGTTGAACATACCAAAATAATTGACAAAAAATACAACAGTTAATTTTGTCTAGAATTTATATTTACATATACATTTTTTTTCACTAAAAGAATTTAGTATTTGACTAACCAATTATTTATTTTAATATATTTGTGCCTGCTGTTCAAGAAATGCCTGCTAAAGCTGTGAGTATAACTGCCTGCTAAAGCTGCCTGCTACTTTCCTGCTCATGTGTCAAGCTGCAGAGGTGTGTGCTCTGTCAACCTGTCAATCCATCCGCCAACCGGACAATCTGTAAGACAAAGACTGTGTTTATCATCTTTCTGTTTATCTTCATCGTCAGTAACCTTCTCACCAGTTCACCGTGTCTGCTGTGTCCAAACTGTAGTGTTTATCTGGATTCACTTATTACCGTGTGTGTTTGTGTGTGTGTGTGTGTGTGTGTGCGTGTGTGTGTGATGATATATTAATATCTAAGTTTATACCATGTAAGTAATTCCCATAGTATAATTATATATTAAAATGATTTATGATGACTTTTTATATTGGCTGTGTCATGAGGAGCATGTCTGTGGCTGCAAACGGGACCGTAGTGTTTATTTCTCTGGTAAATCTTCAAAGATTAGATTTGTTATGAGCATAAGAGTAGGACTGACAGAAGCACTTGTTGATTACTTGTTTATTTAAAGCACTAAGAATGATAATGTTCTCAGAGAAGCCCAGCTCTGACTTCCCCTTTAGTCTGTGTGGTCAAGGTTTGTGTTTCCGCTCACAGTATGAGAATGATATTAGCAGATATTATTCATCTGGATCAGATCATGAAGATCATACAGCTGCAGATCTGTGAGTTTCTCATGTCGCATTTGATTGAGTCAGTTTTCTTTTGATTTTATATCTTAATAAATGTGTTTTTCTTTCTGTCATAGATCTGTTCATGTTGTATGAAGCCACAGAGAGTCTAACAAACACACCAGTAACTTTAGGATCTGATGTGATTATAACCTGTGATCTTGATATAAAGGAGATTTACTGGTACAAACAGAAATTACCGGATCCTCCAGTGTTGATCTTACGCACTTTTGATAGCGCAGTTGAAGGAGGTAAATATGAAAACAGCATCTTTAAACACAAATACTCAGTGAAAACTAACAGTTGTCTGTTCATCAAGAATATCACCATTGATGAATTAGGAGTTTATTATTGTGTGAAAACTAGTGAACCACTAAAATTCAACAACGGCACCAAAATCTACATCAGCGGTGAGTTATTTTATCATTTCATGTCTTTATAATCCACATGATGGATTCTATATTGAATATACTGTATAAAGATCTAATAATAGTTTTATTGTTCAGTTAAAGACTGAAACTGAATCATTGAACTACAAACCTTTTACAGACTTTGAGAATATTACAGACTCCGTCCACAGGAATCGGACAGATGACGCTCCACAACACCAGATATCATGGAGAAATATGACCATCATCATATCTGTCCTGCTGAATGTGCTTCTGATCATTGCACTAATAGGTTTGTTCTTGTTTTACTATAAAAGTCTCATTGAACTACAAGACAAACTCTAGATCTACAAAATGTAGCCGGTTCACAAAGAACGTGTTTTTCTATTCCACTGAGATACTTTTGCATTGTTTTTACATGTAAACACACTAAACGTGTTTAACCGTTGCGCTCACGCCTGTCTTCTTTTGCGCCGTCTCCTGCGAGACATGATGTTCTGAAAATGCCTAAAAAAGTTTTAAAAAACACTTTTCTCTAGACACTTTTTTCATTCCCCTGGTCTGCATCTCACATTCTTCACAGTAAAACACACATTCTCTGTGAATCAGCTCTTGCACTGTTACAATGTGTGAATTCAGTGATGTTTCATATTCCGTGTGTTTCAGGAATGGTGAAGATCTTCATTGATGAAACTGGAAAATCTGCTGCTCAAAACTCAAATAATCCACAGGTAAGATGCATCTTCAATATTAATATATGTTATCTTATTTTATATTATCCTGGTGATTCTTACAGTGCAACTTCAAGCTGCATGCACAAGATCCATTAAATGATCTGAAATGTTTATGAGCCGCTGACTGTACATTATGTCTAATATACTGTATATGGTCATTGATATATAATATGGTCCTCTTTCAGTGTGAAGTGGATTTCTTCATGTGCTCCAGTAACACCAGGCCTAGTCAGGAGCAGAGCACTGCCGTCTACAGCCCATGGAGGACGTGATACACATTATTAATAGTGTACCTATATGTTTTTTTTTTTACAAACTAAAATGTACTGTTATTTTGTTTTAAATGTGTGGATTTTAATTTCCATTTCCATTTATGAGTTTGCTGCTTTGTATGTAAATATGCAGTGTGTGATGATAGTAACATGTTTTGCTGAGACTGTTTTAAGTGGAGATCTTGCTTATATATAGTAATATAATCGTTTTCTTCTCCCTCTATTATAAGTGCGCTGACATGATCAGCAGTAAAAGTTGTAAACCTCATGGCAAATGAGCTTTCTTGGGCCTGAAACAGCTTTTTTATCAACAATTTTTTTTTATTCTTGTTATTATATCATACATCACATAATTTTTTTGAAATCATGACATTTTCTGCTAGTTTATTTTTTACAGAGATTTGACAAGAAAAGTCAAGAAAACAAATGTCAATAAATCTAAAGATATTTTTGGCATGCACATTAATTGTTTTTAATATTTTTTCACATATTTAAAAAACATTTAACTTCTGCTCTCTTTTTTGTGGTTAACACAAGCGTGGTTTCATGCAAATGAAGTGTTCCAGTGGTTTGGTCACTTGATGAACAACACGATCTCATACACTTGCATGCATCAAGTGGTTTAAACTTTAAACAAGTGAACATGAAACACCTTGATAACACTTTACAATTATGTTCCATTTGTTAAAGTTAACCTCATTTCTTATGATGATATAAATACTTAAAAATACAAAAAAAGACACACTTCTACAGCAGTTAATTAATTTTAGTTCATGCTAATTTAATTGTTACTGAAATTTATTGAAGTACATTATTAAAAACACAAGCTGTATCTGGTAATATTATTTAATAAACCTGAGCTAACATGAACTAACAATGAACAGCTGAATTTGTATAACAAATATTAATAAATTGTATAACAAATGTTAGAAATAAGTACTTCCTAAGTACTAGGCAAAAAGAAATTCAATCCAGAGTAATTAAAATACATAGAGTACTCACTTGCCTCGAGGATAAATATTGTTTATGGTGGTGAATTAATTCTGTCAAGAAACAGAAACTAAAAACCTCATCTAAACTTATGAGTTATAATAATCATGAGTTAGAACGAAAATACAGTTGAAGAAAATATAATATGTGTTTGTATGACACTGAAAAAAAAGAAACTGTGCTATTATCAGTGTCTCGGGTCCTTTTGCTGACAGTGAATTAGAGATAAATATATATTTTTTTAAAGACAAGAGATTTTGTATAGTTCATTTTTGAACAAACAGACAAAATGCTAAACGTGTGGCCAGAGCAAACCTGCCTCTAACTTCCTCTTGATTGTGGTTAAATAACTCTATTCGTCTGAAAGCTCTGAGATAAAGTTACATCTCTACAGTCGTGTGAAAGAAACAAGTGTTTTAACATCATGAAGATTGTGCAGCTTTACCTCTGTGAGTTTATTGTACTTTATGAAAATTGTATTGTTCTTTGTAAGATATAATGTTTAATGACATAATAATAATCCATATTATGTGTGTGTGGTGTTTATTTCACAGATCTGCTCATATGGTGTGAAGCTGCGGAGACTTTAACTGATCAACTAACAGATTTGGGTCAAAATGTGTCCATAAACTGTGATTTTGATGTAAAGGAGGTTTATTGGTTTTTACTGAAACTTCCAGATTCTCCGGTTCTGATATTACTCTCTTCCACAACGTCAGCTATTTTTCACTACAGTAGAGCTTTTAGGCAGAAATATTCAGTGCAAAGTAAACATCGCCTGTTCATAAATAATGTCACTATTGATGATTTAGGAGATTATTACTGTATGACCACAGACGCTCCTCCAAAATACAGCGACGGCACCAGACTACACATCAGCGGTGAGTGAACATTCAGTGAACATCAAGCTAAACACTTAATCATTGTTAGACAAATAAATATTAAATATTAATATTAAACCCCTTCAATGATTACACAGAACCGACTCCAGAGATCCAGAATCATACAGTGGTGAAGATCATTGAGAAGAATCAGACACATTTGCAGATTATTATCTTCATATCTGCTTTCATAAATGGTATTTTGATCATCTTCACGATAGGTGAGCTCTTTGGTGAAATTATACATTTATGTCTCCAAATGTGGACATTGTGCTCTTGAATTCTCACTATAATATCAGTATGCTATTTTACATTTTTTAAAGAATATTTTAACAGCTCTTGCAGTTACAGCTCTTTATAGTGACTTCAATTGTTATGTTGCAGAAAGAACAAAACCATGTAATGTGGGTGAATAAATAATGTTTTTGTCTGAACTACTAATTTATTGTTAAATCTGATTTCACGTTTAAGGACTCTTGAAGGTGTTTGTTCATGCAAGAAACAGAGACGACTTGAAACTATTTCAAGGTACAGACCTACAAAATCTTCAAGATATGGATTTCAAACAACCTCAAGACTCAACACAAACACTGATATGTTACATGAAAATATAAAGTAACACAATATGTCTTTCTCTATGTTAAAGTATAAAGCTTATAAATATGGTTATGATTATGCATATGTGCTGATATTCAGGCCAACAGTGCGACTGAAAGCTTGATATTGATTTATACATCAATGTAGGCCTACAGTATGTGCTGTTTAGGGGCAAGTCATTTAAAAAACATAAAACCCAATTATGCATGTGCGATTTTCATTTTCATTAATAAAATCAGAAATATGTGACCGGAAATAATGTCTTCATGTTTCCTGCTGGCTTTGTTCTACTGTATGCTTTTGAAATTTGTTTACTTCTGTTGAAACAAAAAAAATGAATCCACAACACAAAGGAAATGCCTCCTGACCACAAGAGGGCAGTGTTGAGCAAGAAAACCAGGATTTAAAAAAACTTTTACTGACAATAAATCAAAAACATTGACTATATTGACTACATTGGCTATAAATGTACAAAATAAAACCAAGTTGCATTTCTGTTGTGTTGTGAACCTTTGTTTGTTCACTGTATGTGTTTTAAAAACACAAGGTAGCCTAAACTGTGCTAGGACTAAATCTAAGGATGTGGATTTTGTCTATTTGCTAAATTAGGTCATATTAAAACTTATTTAGACCTTTATCATGCGTTCATCGTTTATTTTACTGCGTTGTTAATGTCTTTTATATATAGGTTTATTATCAGTAAAATCGCTGTTCTTAATCCCCGCCCCTTTCCAGCGCTGCGCTCCATGTGTCTTCCGGTTTGTATTTCCAGAGCATGAAGATCTTATGGATTTTTGAGTGAAATCTTCCCAGTCCGACATTTGTTATGACATCCGCTTCAAACATTACAATTCATGATAACTTTAGTTAACTCTACAATAAGTAGGGTAAATTACTACAGTTAATTACAGTTAATTACTCTTTGACAGTGATGCCATAAAAATATACAGAGCTACCACTAAAACTAAAGTTCAAACACAAATTTTGAAAGATGGCTGCGCACTTGTTTCTCTGGCACATATGGTCTATCCACATTTTTCTTCATTTCCCATGATTCATAGCGGGTTCAACTGACTAAAAGGTTTTCTACTTCCGTTTGAAGTGTTTGTTTACACAGAATGCTGGCACTCTAGTCTAGACATTAGAAAAATATCAGTCTACACATGCGTTTTATATTTAATATGAGCGAAATACACATGTGATTCTATGAATTACACTGCGCAAAACAAAAGTAATCCTAACCGGATGCAGAAGGGTCCCCCTCCGCACGTCCTGATTCTGCCGAGTTAGACGCGTTCCTGGGTCAACAAGGGAGGTGCTTATGTAAAATTGATCAACCAATCAGATTCATCACGTGACATCATCCAGATTGAGCGCGCCTTTTTGAATTTGCCAGCCATCAACGTCTCTAGGCTACTTCATTTCACAGAGGTAAGTGCAATTTCTATAAAATGTATAATTTCAAATGCGTGTCTGTATCTACTCTATAGTGTAATCTATTCTTTTTAATTTCACGATGAATTCATTACTAACGCTAGCTAAACTGCTCATATAAGGTGCAAATCTCCTATCGGACCGAGATCGTTTCGTCATCCGACCCGGTATGGTGTTTTCCCCGTGATCGTATCGTCGGATCTTTTCTCCCGTTGATGTATATCACTTTTGCCCTGTATATTTTGCAGACCCTCATAATCCTTTTGCAAAAGAAAAGCAAAACACTTTAGCGGATGGGACCAAATAGCCTACCAATAATGCGGGTTATTCAATAAAAAATAATATCAATAGCCTACAATATCTAATATAAGACTAACTGTAATCTATCACTGTATTCAAATAATCATAATAATTATACAATATCTAGTAGGCCCATAAGGAAAACTGTAGCCTTATATAAAATGTAATAATAATTAAATATATTTTGTTGACCCAGGAACATCATATTTTTATGTTGACCCAGGGACATCATTCTTTATTACTCATCTAATATAAGACAGAGAGTAATCAATCACTGTATTTAAATAATCATAATAATAATAATAATAATATAATATTAGACAAACTGTAATTTTCACTAATAATTGTAATAATAATAATTAAATGCCTTGTGTTGACCCAGGGACATCATATTTTTATGTTGACTCAGGGACATCATTCCTTATTTAAAAAATCATAATAATAATCATAATAATATTAGACAAACTGTAATATCTCACTATATGATATTAACAATAGTAATAATAATAATTAAATGCCTTGTGTTGACCCAGGGACATCATATTTTTATGTTGACTCAGGGACATAATTCCTTATTTAAATAATCATAATAATAATATAATATATAATATTAGACAAACTGTAATATTTCACTATATAATAATAATAATATTAATAATTATTATTATTAAATATATGTTGTTGACCCATGAACATAATATTTTTATGTTGACCCAGGGACATCATTCTTTATAACTCATCTAATATAAGACAGAGAGTAATCAATCTCTGTATTTAAATAATCATAATAATAATCTAATATCTAGAATAAGACAAACTATGTAATAATAATAATTAAATATCTTGTGTTGACCCAGGGACATCATTCCTTATTTAAATAATCATAATAATATAATATATAATATTAGACAAACTGTAATATTTCACTATATAATATTATTAATAATAATAATACTAATAATTAAATATATTTTGTTGACCCAGGAACATCATATTTTTATGTTGACCCAGGGACATCATTCTTTATTACTCATCTAATATAAGACAGAGAGTAATCAATCACTGTATTTAAATAATCATAATAATAATAATAATAATAATAATAATATAATATATAATATTAGACAAACTATAATTTTCACTAATAATCGTAGTAATAATAATAATAATAATTAAATGCCTTGTGTTGACCCAGGGACATCATATTTTTATGTTGACCCAGGGACATCATTCTTTATTACTCATCTAATATAAGACAGAGAGTAATCAATCACTGGATTTAAATAATCATAATAATAATATAATATCTAATATTAAATAAACTGTAATATTTCTCTATATAATAGAATAATAATAATAATAATACGGTAATAATAATGAAATATCTTCTGTTGACCCAGGGACATCATATTTTTATGTTGACCCAGGGACATCATATTTTTATGTTGACCCAGGGACATCATTCTTTATTACTCATCAAATATAAGACAGAGAGTAATCAATCACTGGATTTAAATAATCATAATAATAATATAATATCTAATATTAGATAAACTGTAATATTTCTCTATATAATAGAATAATAATAATAATAATAATACGGTAATAATAATTAAATATCTTTTGTTGACCCAGGGACATCATATTTTTATGTTGACCCAGGGACATTATATTACTCGTATAAGACAGACAGTAATCAATCACTGTATTTAAATAATCATAATAATAATATTACTAATATTAATAATATAATATCTAATATTAGACAAACTCTAATATTTCACTATATAATATTAATAATAATAATAATTAAATATCTTTTGTTGACCCATGGACATCATTCTTTATTACTCATCTAATATAAGACAGACAATAATCAATCACTGTATTTAAATAATCATAATAATAATATATAATCTAATATTAAATAAACTGTAATATTTCTCTATATAGGCTATTATTAATTATAGAAATAATAATAATAATGAAATATCTTTTGTTGACCCAGAAACATAATATTTGTATATTGACCCAGGGACATCATTCTTTATTACTCATCTAATATAAGACAGAGAGTAATCAATCTCTGTATTTAAATAATCATAATAATACAATATATTTTGTTGACCCAGGCGCGTCATACCTCATAGCTCATTCAATGACAAGATCACAATATGAAACCAATTTAAAATTTCTTAATTAACATTAATTTTCTTCTTTGTACAGATCATCTATGGAGAAAGATAAAGGGTAAATATTGATTAAAATATTGTCTGTCTGTATATAAACCAGAAATTTGACTTATTGCAACATTTGTACAATTATTATTTTTTTTCTTCCTTTTGTTCCTTTGAGGTCCTTCCGTGTGCCCTTATTGACGAAAGAGTCACTTGCGACACTAGATGATGGAATGTGGCTGAATGACATTGTCATAGACATTGCATTGAGGTAATTCTTTTGAAGCATCATAAAACTGCAAATCATAATATTCTTAGCAATAATTTTCAACTAAATCTTTCTAGGTCTGTTCATGAAGAATTAGGACGTCATATAAGGCGGAAATCTTTGATCTACCCAGTGCATTTTTACACTAAATTAAAAACCAGGTAGGAGTTACTGATATGTTAAGAAAGATAAAGGGATCATTAAATGAATTTGAATTTCACAGCCAGTTTCTCTTTATTGTCACGGTATACAGGTTCATCGCTTCCTTCTCGTCTCGTGTTTATGTTGTGGTATGAGAGCACGTGTGTAATGGGCGTGAGTGAGTGTCATTCCTTGATCCGCTCCAGCTGATCATCATTTCATCACCAGCTGCAGCCGATCTCATCACACTACATATTCTCACAGTTTTCTCATTCCCGTTGTCAGATCGTTGGTTGATGTCTCCCCGTGTGGTGTTCCAGTCCAGTCTTCCTGCCGTTCCAGTGTTCGTGTTCCTGTGGGTTCGTTATGTCGGTGTTGGATTATCGTTTGTGTCTTCACTCCACTTCACGGGTTCGTCATTGGCCATTGAGGTCCCTGCGTCATCTGTCCACGCCCGTGTCCCTGCTTTGTGTCTCTCGTTCGTTCAATAAAGAACTTAGTTTACCTGCTATTGCTTCCGTGTTATATTGTCGGCCGTGACAGAACGATCTGACCTCGCTATGGAAGCAGCAGGAGGTTCGTCGACCACGTTGGAGGAATTCCTTCAACACAGCACAAGAAGAATGGATTCTCAGGAGAGGAATCTAGGTGACACGGGTCGTGCGGTACAAGCCTTGGTGACGCAGGTGTCCAAGCTCACCCAACAGATCCAGCTTCTTCGGGGTCCCGCTGCGCCACCCACACCAGCCGTTCCCCCCACACCACCAGAGGTCGCTACTGCCTCAGAGCCACGCCTACCGGTTCCAGAGTCCTATGCGGGTGAGTCTGCCTACTGCAGAGCCTTTCTAACAAGATGCGCCATGCATTTCGCACTGCAACCGAGAACATTTAATAATGAACCAGCCAAAGTGGCGTTTGTTATAACCCTGTTGACCGGGAAGGCGGCATTATGGGGAACGGCGGTGTGGGAAAATCAAGACCCTTGCTGTGCCTCGTTCCAGGCACTCTCCTCGGAGATGAGACGGGTGTTCGATCGAGCCGTCGTGGGGAGAGAGGCTGCCAGGGTGCTGGCCGACCTCCGTCAGGGTGACAGGTCGGTCTCAGACTTTTCCATCGAGTTCCGCACTCTGGCGGCCGAATGCCAGTGGAACGAGGCGGCGCAGTGGGACATGTTCCTGCATGGGTTGGCTGACCGCGTCCAGAGGGAGATCTACGCCCTGGACCTTCCCCCAACACTGAATGGACTTATCGAGCTGGCTTTGAGGGTGGACGCTCCCATTACCAGAGCCGGGTGTAGAGCCTCATCCATTCAACCCCCAGGAGGAGCTGAGAGTCGGCGGTCCAGTGGCAGGGACGTGGTCAGCCCAATCTTCGATCACGAACCCATGCAGGTGGGTCGAGCTCGGCTTTCCCGGGAGGAGAGGGAAAGGCGGAGGTCCCAAGGCCTTTGCCTTTACTGTGGAGGTTCGGGACACTTTGCATACAACTGCCCGGTAAAAGGCCAAGCCCGATAGTAAGTATGAGGCTACTATCGGGTGGGATCTCCGCCGAGAAGACCTCATCCACATCTACCCTCCTTCCGGTAAGACTGAGATGGTCAATTCACCAGCACGACTGTCAAGCACTTCTGGACTCCGGGGCTGAGGGTAATTTCATGGACAGTACTTTTGCACACAGATTTCAGATTCCTCTTAAACCACTCACACAGAGGATTGCTGTTCACGCATTAAACGGACAAGAACTCCCCATCATTTCATTCACCACTGCAGACATCACACTCATCACCTCAGGCAATCACTCAGAGACTATTTTTTTAAATATTTTGGATTCACCCCTGGCACCCATCGTTCTTGGACACCCCTGGCTCATCCATCACAACCCTCGAGTGGACTGGCAGCAAAAGGCTATTCTGGAGTGGAGCAAGGAATGTCATAAGTCTTGTCTGATGTCTGCTTGTCCGTCTGTGCCTGTTTTTGTGTTACAGGAGGAAGCGGGGGACTTGTCTAACGTGCCCGAGGAGTACCACGATCTGAAGGAAGTGTTCAGTAAGTCTCGGGCTGCTTCTCTTCCTCTGCACCTTCCCTATGACTGTGCCATAGATTTACTGCCAGGTAAGTCTCCGCCTAAGGGCAAGTTATATTCGCTTTCCACTCCGGAGAGGGAGGCTATGGAGAAGTATATTTCTGATTCTCTGGCAACCAGGTTCATCCGTCCTTCCTCTTCTCCAGCGGGGGCGGGGTTCTTTTTTGTGGGGAAGAAGGACGGGTCTCTGCGACCTTGTATTGATTACCGGGGGTTGAATAACATCACGGTAAAGAATACTTATCCTTTGCCGTTGATGTCTTCAGCCTTCGAGAGGTTGCAGGGAGCGTCCGTTTTCACGAAATTGGACTTGCGTAACGCTTAACATTTGGTTCGCATTAGGGAGGGGGATGAATGGAAGACTGCTTTTAACACCCCCAGGGGGCACTTTGAATACTTGGTCATGCCTTTCGGGCTGTCCAACTCCCCAGCAGTCTTCCAGGCACTGATCAATGACGTGTTGCGAGACATGATAGACCAGTTCATATATGTTTACCTGGATGACATATTGATATTTTCCTCGTCTCTCCAGGAACATGTGCAACACGTCCGACGAGTGCTTCAGAGGTTGTTAGAGAATGGGCTTTTTGTCAAGGCGGAGAAATGCGATTTTCATGCACAGTCTGTTCCTTTCCTAGGATACATCATTTCGTCTGAGGGAATGCGTGTGGACCCTGAGAAGGTTAAGGCTGTGGTAGAGTGGCCAAGTCCAGATTCCCGTAAGGCCCTGCAGAGGTTTCTGGGGTTCGCCAATTTCTATCGGCGTTTTATTCGCAACTTCAGCCAACTAGCCTCGCCTCTGACTGCCTTGACCTCCCCCAGAACTCCGTTCAGGTGGTCAGATACAGCCGAGGCTGTGTTTGCCAAACTCAAGAGCCGCTTTGTTTCAGCTCCCATCCTCGTTGCCCCTGATTCTTCACGTCAGTTCGTGGTGGAGGTCGATGCGTCAGAGGTGGGGGTAGGAGCAGTTCTGTCCCAGCGATCCCCCGCAGACGATAAGATGCATCCTTGCGCGTTTTTTTCTCATCGTTTGTCCCCAGCTGAACGCAACTACGACATTGGTAACAGGGAGTTGTTGGCTGTCAAGTTAGCGTTGGAGGAATGGCGTCATTGGTTAGAGGGTTCGGGGGTTCCTTTTATCGTTTGGACCGATCACAAGAACCTAGAGTACATCAGAACCGCCAAAAGATTGAACTCCAGGCAGGCTCGGTGGGCACTTTTTTTCGGTCGTTTTGATTTTTCTCTCTCGTACCGCCCGGGTTCTAAGAACATCAAACCCGACTCTTTATCTCGCATTTTTGATCGTTCCGAACGCCCGTCTACTCCCGAGTGCATTTTGCCAGAGACCCTATTTGTTTCCACACTCGTGTGGGAGATCGAATCGAAGGTCAAGACGGCCTTAGAAGGGATAATGCCTCCGCCCGGTTGCCCACCGAATCGCTTGTTTGTGCCGGAGAGATTACAGTCCGACGTCATCCAGTGGGGGCATTGCTCCAACGTGGCTTGTCATCCAGGAGTTAATCGTACTAAGTTCTTAGTCAAGCAACGATTTTGGTGGCCACTTATGGCTCGTGACATTCACAATTTTGTTTTGGCTTGCTCGGTCTGTGCCACCGGTAAGACTTCCAATCGACCTCCAAATGGGCTCCTTCAACCGCTGCCTGTCCCCTCGAGACCCTGGTCCCATATCGCTCTAGATTTTATCACCGCCCTCCCGCCCTCCCAGGGCAACACAGTCGTTTTGACCGTGGTGGACCGGTTCTCGAAGGCGGCTCACTTTATTCCCTTACCCAAATTACCCTCAGCTAAGGAGACAGCATTGACAGTCATTGACCACGTCTTTCGCTTACATGGCCTCCCGATGGACGTGGTCTCTGACAGAGGACCTCAGTTTGTGTCCAAATTTTGGCAGGAATTTTGTAAATTACTGGGAGCGACGGTTAGTCTGTCCTCAGGGTTCCATCCCCAGAGCAATGGCCAGACCGAGAGAGCCAACCAAGATCTGGAAAGGGTGTTGCGATGTTTGGTATCCAAGAATACTTCCTCATGGAGTCAACAGCTTTCCATGGTGGAGTACGCCCACAATACGTTACCAGTGTTGGCTACGGGCCTATCTCCGTTTGAGTGTAGTTTAGGTTACCAGCCACCTATTTTTCCTAGTCTGGAATCCGAGGTCGCGGTCCCCTCCTCTCACGCCTTTATCCAGAGGTGTCACCGCACTTGGACTAGAGCCCGTGAGACTCTACTCCGAGTGGGGGCGCGCACCAAGGCTAAGGCCGATCGCCACCGGTCAAGGCCTCCCGTATACGTCGTTGGTCAAAAAGTGTGGCTTTCTACTAAGAACATTCCTCTCCGATCCGTTTCTAACAAGCTTGCTCCCAAATTCATTGGCCCGTTCGCTGTCACCAAGATCATTAGTCCGGTGACAGTCCGCCTTAGTCTACCTCCGGCGTACAGGAGGGTTCATTCCGTTTTTCATGTTTCAAAGATTAAACCCGTTTTTCATGCTCGCATTAATCCGCCAGTCCCGGTTCCCCACCCGCCGCGTCTCGTAGATGGGGAGACCACCTATTTGGTAAATCGTATTCTGGATTCTAGACGGAGGGGACGCGGGTTTCAGTACTTGGTGGACTGGGAAGGTTACGGTCCGGAGGAGAGAAGTTGGGTTCCTGCTAGAGACATCCTGGATCACTCTCTGATCGATGATTACAATCGACAGGTAACGGAGTCTGGGAACGCCAGGAGGCGTTCTTAGGAGAGGGGGTACTGTCACGGTATACAGGTTAATCGCTTCCTTCTCGTCTCGTGTTTATGTTGTGGTATGAGAGCACGTGTGTAGTGGACGTGAGTGAGTGTCATTCCTTGATCCGCTCCAGCTGATCATCATTTCATCACCAGCTGCAGCCGATCTCATCACACTACATATTCTCACAGTTTTCTCATTCCCGTTGTCAGATCGTTGGTTGATGTCTCCCCGTGTGGTGTTCCAGTCCAGTCTTCCTGCCGTTCCAGTGTTCGTGTTCCTGTGGGTTCGTTGTGTCGGTGTTGGATTATCGTTTGTGTCTTCACTCCACTTCACGGGTTCGTCATTGGCCATTGAGGTCCCTGCGTCATCTGTCCACGCCCGTGTCCCTGCTTTGTGTCTCTCGTTCGTTCAATAAAGAACTGAGTTTACCTGCTATTGCTTCCGTGTTATATTGTCGGCCGTGACATTTATATATTGTAGATGTTCATGCTACAGTGTCTAGCCTTGCATGGCTCTTGAAGAAGCCATGTAGTGTCATAGTTATATATTGAATCCTATTATTGAAGAATTATTGTAACCACATGATTTATCATGTCTCTGTGCAATTTTAGTGGATTTTCTGGTGTCATCAACTGGACAAAACATGAGGACATTTTCCGAAAGGACTATCTTTTGATAGTCGAGAATGTTCTTAGGTGAGAACTTTATTTATTTACTGGTTGTTATGACTTATTACACAGCTCTGTGTAAAGCTCAAATATGAATGGCTAGTCGCACCTTCTAACAGTCTGTTGATTCTCAGTAACAACACATATTGGGGTTTATTATGCAATAACCAGTCTAATGAACTTGTCATGTTACATATTAGATGTCCATTTAAACAGTTATAATAATGGAAGTGATTGTGCCCCTTAAAATAATAGTACTGTGAATGGCACATATGCAATTATCAAAACTTATTTTACTTGTATTGTCTATTAATGATTTTCAGAAATCACTGGAGACTCATGATTGTGTGCTTCCCTGGAAATGAAGAAGTGGAACACATCAAAAGGGGACGAAAATTGGTGCAAAAAAGGAGGTAAATATGTATTTAGCATTTGGGTAATTATATTTGGCGCTGTTGCCCCACAATGAAATAACGCTGCTACTTTTAGTCCATTACCAAACATTTATATTATTAGATTTCTCTGTGTTAAATCAATTGTGTTGTACATTTAGGCCTTGCATTTTAATGCTAGACTCCCAGTCTGAGCAAGTGAGTGACAGCATGGATGTGTTCCAAAACATTCGAAGGTTGGTTCTGTTGTATATCGGCCCATATTTTTATGTAAATACAACACAAAATTTAAATTTTTACTCATCCTCACTTTGTTTTAAACATACATGACTTTCTTCTATAGAACACAAAGGAGGACTTTGAAATGGTTACCTGGGATTAGTCATTATCATACAGTGACGATAATAAGTACTGTATGTTAGCTTTTGAACTCCATATAGCATGAAAAAGGACCACAGTTGAAAGTAGTAGTCATTACACATTTATTATATTCCAAGGCTTCTTAAACCATACACTACGTTTGTAACAGTAAGACAAATTCAGTTTGATATCAGCAAACTTGAAAAGTGGATAATGGTTAGCGAACAATAATCTTAGTTTCCTAGCTGTCCTGTTAATATATAAAGTGATAAAAAAAGTGCCTTAAAGTTTTCTGTTTGGTTAAAAAAATTATTAGACTGTGGTGCACAGACACTTTTATTACAGTTTAGGGCTGTCACAGAGATAGATGCAATTTCAGAACTGTTCATTCTCTATTTATAAAGCTTGACATAATTCTGTTTTATAATGACAATTGACCCTTCGCGTGGAGCTTGATTGACAGGTAATCTGACCAATCATACTTCACCATCCGCCATTTTGTCCAACAAAGCAGTCAGGAGAGATAGTAGATTAACATAGGAGGATTTGAACTTGAAAAACGGAGTGTACAGACGACTTTCCGCGGTTAAAACAACATTCCTTCTTATGTTCATTCATGTTTATTTGATGCTATAAATGAACTAGAAGGAAGAGATGATCGGATCACGAGCAGCTTTAACTGATGCTCTACATCGATCTGTCACGACACATTAAAGAGCCACAAAACGGTATTTATTGTTTAAATTTCTTTTACAAAATGACCAAATTTGAAAGGTGAGACTTTGTTTAATATGTTTAACATCAAAAACAACCGAAAAATAACCTGGTCTGTCCTGTCTGTCAGCGTGTTGTCAGTCTCCTCTCTGCTCCGCGATGTATTTTTCACTGCGTGAGAACATGAGAGCGGCGTAGCTTGTCGGACATAGCGACAGTAACTAAGGGGGGCGGGTCTTTGCGAAGGGTCAATTGTCATTGACTGTAAACTGACTGAGAAGGACAATCCTCAAAGATGACAATCTTCTTGTGTTCTGTTCGGCAGAAGAAAGTCATTTGAAGTACATTTGGGTGATTAAATTATTGATAGATTTTTCATTTTAGGGTGACCTATCTATTTAAGATATGAGCAAGTATAATGTTGCAAAACAAGGACAAGGCATGCTTTAACAAAAAGTTCAATAAAATGTCATAGAGATAAACATTTAATAAGGTTGTTTTTGTATTTCAGTTACTTAACAGAAATGTGGAAAAACACAAGAAAAAAGCCGCGTACCTTTTCTGCAGATTCTATGCCAGCCCTGAAAGTGCGGGTACCCGGACAGCAAGGAAACACCTCTGAATGTGGCATATTTGTGTTCTGAAGGTAAGTAAAATGGTTTCATAGATGTTGGCTAGCACTTTTTTTCTCTCTTTCAATCATGGCACTGTGCATGTCACTAAAATAAAACAAATAATTAATGTTTCAATTCTTTCCTCTAGGATCCTCCCAAAGAACTAACTGATGAGCTTGACTGTACATCCTGGTTTACACTGGCCGATGCATTTTCAAGGCGTGCACAGATCAGGGACAAAATGCGAAGTAGTTTAGAAGGTGTATTTGTCTATTTTCTAATGAATATAGCCTGATGAAATCAATTCAGTTAAAATATCTAAAATCATGTGCCACTATTTTCTTACATTTTAGGAAGATATTTTAAATACAGCATAGGGTGCACAAGCATAACTTTCTGTTGTTTTGATTTGGCAGATGATATGTACTTAACCTGTGCAACAATAGTCTTGTAATACTGGTGATTGACTATGAGTTTTGTTTATGCAGCACAGGCAAGAGAAGCAGAGGAAAACAAAGCAGAAGAAAGAGAAAGTGAAGAGGAGCAAACGGTTGCTGAGAGTGAGCAAGATAAAAACATAGCCAAGAAAAGAAAAATAGAAGGTATAGAGGAGGAAAAGATACCTGAGGAAAAAAAAGAAGACAAAACAACTCAGGGAGGAAACTATACAGTTCTGGGTAGGCTGTCAGTGCCAGGCACCAAAAGGAAGTACATTGTAACCCAAGATGAACTGAAGAGAAGAATCATGGCAGAAAACATGTCTAACAATCTGTTAAGAAGCCTGATTAGGGTTTGTATATGCTCTATATATAAACATTATAGCTATTTGCTATACTTTTAAATTAGAGCAAAACATTTATAAAACAGTAACATTGGTTTTACCTAAAGGTTCGTAAAGAGGATCTCCCTGAGGAGCTCAGAGAACAAAGGCCGATCAAAGCAAAGACAAAGATAAGCATGTTCTCTGCTCTCAGGATCTGGGAGCCATGCTTGGGCGACATGTAAACCTAGACATGACTGAGAAGTGTTCCCAGTGCTGAGGCAGATGTTGCAAAGTAAGTTGCTTTTCACATCTAGATTTTTTAAACTTGCATCTTGCTTTAAAATCTGTCCATTGATATTTACAGGAATACACTCTGCACTCTCCAGCGTTTGCTAAGGGAAAAACTGGGAGAGGAATCACCTTTTAGTCTGCTAACCCATACGCTTGGACCACAAGTGGTAGATGTTGTCATCTCATTTTTAATCAGTCAGTTTAAGTAGAGGTTCACTGAACCATTGAACACAATAACTAATGATTGTTAAATTGTAACAAACATTGTCATCTCAGTTAAGCAAATAATGTTACATTTAATTGGTTTAAAATATACAACATATCACTGTTGCAGAACACATTCAGACAGCTGTCATAATGTAAAACGTTCATGGTTTATTTACAATTAAAGATGGCATTATTATTATTTTTTTCAGATTTCAGATGTTGTAAAACGATGCATTTAAAATGTATAAGTAAAATAAACATCCAAAAATCAGCAGCCTCCTTCACTTCATTTCTCATATTTACACTTAAATTTAGCAAGTTAATTTTAAATGTATATTTTACATTGTCTTAGTGCCTTAGTTTGTTTTTTCATATCTACATTCACTTTTATAATTTAGTTTGTCATCTTTTGAATTTCTGTCCATACTTTCGTTTCATGTTTTTTGCTCTGTGTGGAAACAATGGTCTTATCTTTCTTGTCAGGTCTGTAGTTACTGCTGAAAATGCAGCTGTTGTTCTACTCATGCTGGCATTTGTTACACTGTCATGCAGGTTTTGAATTTGCTGGCTAATGTGCTGAGGAATTGTCTGCCATTTCTGCACACTCTCCAGTATTTCCTTTAACTTCTGCACTTCAGTTTTAGAGTGGTTTGCTGCAGTGTTCACATTTAACTGCATTGACGTCTCTTCTTGCCACAAAGTAGGTACAGCTCTTGTTGATATGACATCAAATAATTCACTTGCCAGTAGAAGGCAAGCACATTTCTCAATGTAAGAGTATGTACAACAGGTGCATTGAAATGTCATCGCAGAAGTGTGGTAAATTCTCTCATGACATAAACTTTGTACATCTACCTCTTTTGTGTCAGAGCACAGAATGGAGTAAAGCTTCTTTTGCTTAAGTACGCTAGCATGTGCATTTATTTGATGATCCAAAGCAGGACATTTTTGAGAGTCATGCTTACTCAGCAACTCAGTAACTACAAGATGTTTACAGGGATGTCCTCTGATTCCAATTGGGCAGCTACAAAAACTTTCAGATGGACAAACTTTGTAGGATAGACTAGGGGTTTGTTCTGATGGAACTTTATAAAGGTACGTGTCGTTGGATATAAGATTAATGCTATCTTGCCAACCCTTTTCCACCAATCTAGAGGCAGACTTAAGTATTTCTCCTGACTTCAAAGAGGCATTTTTCATTCTTCCAGCTGCCTGCAAATCGTGAATGACCTGGAAGTATCCATCTGTCTTCTTGATGAGAATGCTGATGAGATCATCCAGTCTACGGTTCCTAATGCCTCCCAAAAACTGATATTTTAGGCGATGGAAAAATCTAATTGGACAAGCAAAGAAAAACAATGCATGTTTTAATGTGATTGTGTTAATTTGATATTATGATATGATAACAACATTAAAATGCTGGTGATTCTATTACATTAATGTAAATTAATTCATAATCAAGTTTCATAAGTTTTTCAAATATTACCTTTCAACAAGATTGTTTGTATCGGAGTCAGCATGGTTGTAGCACCGTCCAAAGTCAGACCATGTGTGTCCTATTTCTAGCCAGTGATCCTTGAAGTATGAGCAAAGAGCTGGGAAATCTTCAAACCTCTTGAGGAATTGTTCAGCAGTTGACTTAAAATCTTGATGCTATTTTAACAAAATTAAAAAAGAATAGGTGATTTAATATTAAATGTAACTGATTTAATGTTTATTTTAAAATAGTTATATAAATAGTAATAGTACAATTAAGGAAGCAAAATTTAATTGTTAATTTTACGCACTGTTGCACAAAGCTTCATCTTTCTAACGAAAGAAATGATTTCTGTTCTAACATCAGTATTTGATGGCCCACTGACTCCAGAGTCTGTCTTCGAAAGCCAACGGACAACAGTCTAAAAAAAAAGACAATAAATAACTTACGGTACATTTTTCAAATATAAAGAATATATACATTTGTATGTATACATACTTGCATAACATGATACCAGCAAAGCAAGATATCTGACTCTGGGAAGACTTTCCGCAAGGCATTCATCTCACACATATCCTTGTCCACCATAAAGCACCTAGAGGAAACAAAATAGCATACAAGAAGGATTAAGAAACAATAGCCATGTTAACTATATATATATATATATATATATATCCTTCAATAAAGATAAATACAAATGCGTTATATATAACTGCATTAGCAGATTTATTTATTTTTTACTTGTAAAAAACTCTGCCAGTGTGGAGTAAGACATAATGAGACTATATTAAAGATACATTCTCTGAAAACAAGTATTTTACATCTTATGCAGTGTTGCATCAGAATGTAAATTTCTTTAAACATTTTTCTTGTTTTAAGAATGTAATAACTATGCTAAGTACATGTAACATATATAACAAGTGCACTGTAAAATAAAATGTTACAGAGTATTTTTTTGGCAGGGCAGTGAGATTTCTGGGGCCAGACCAATAATTCTACTTCAAGTATGTAAATTTAATTAAACTTAATATATATATATATACATACCTTGGTGCAGCAGGACACACTCTCCTTAACTGCTGTAAAGCTATCTCTAGTGTTGCCTCTTTCTCATTGCCTGTTACTATAAATGCGACTGGAACTCCATGGCCGTAGTCATCTCTTATAGCCAGGGTATAAAGTGGAAAATTATACTGGTTGACGCAATGAGTAGCATCCAAAAATATAATGTTCTTTCCATGTCTGTGTAGATTCTCTCTCATGTTGGGAGTCTGAAGAATAATTATGAGATCCTTCTCATGGGAAAAAGGCTGAAAAAAAACAACATTGTCCTTGAGGTGACTGGTCAATAATTTGGCTGAACTAACAGCATCATCTTTATCCAAAATGGCTTCGGTGTACCAAGCATGTACGTATATTCTCAATGTCCTTTGGAGTGACAAAGTACTGACGGTTGTTCAAGTCGGTGTGTCCAAGAGATCTGGACCATTTGTGGGATTCCAGTAGAATGATATCTGGCTTGACCCCCAATGAGATCCATTCTTCAATTTGTTTGACCAAATCTGGACAAACTGTTTGAAAGTGTCCTTCTTGTTCACAAGTTGCATTGTGGCCATTGTGCTCTTTGCTGGTGCGTTGTACAATGATTTTGTGGCTCAGCCAATCACTTTTAATCTTAAATGATGTGTAAGCCATACATCCTGAGCTCTTGTAACTTCCATCAACAGGGTTCCCTGACCGGATACAGTAGAAAATGTAGTACCCTTTATCCTTGTCCTTTTGACTTGCAGAATTTGTGTTTCTAAAATTTGTCAAAGTTGTAAGTTTTTCTTGTATGAACGTCTCATGATTTTCTTCTTTCTTCAGGATATGCACATCAACTGTAATATTTTTGTTTTTTCCTCTTTGTCTTTCTTCACGCAACACTCTTTTCTTAATGAAACCCTCCATTTCTCTTTACATTCTGGGTAGAAAAACATGTATTATCTCCAGGGTTGTTGTCTCAGAATGTCTTTTATATTCTTAAAATAGTGTAACCACTATTATAATTAGAGTAAATACAACTTGGCCAAAAATAGACTGCAAATGCTCTCCATAATATTACAATATAACACCCTCAGTAAGATAATTCATTATTATTAGGGGCCAAGCACAGAATGTGCGTAGGCACCTAATTGTTTCCGTTCGCGTTCTTCTTCTTCTTATTATTATTATTCATTTTTCCGACTGGGAGTCTATGGCAGCCCGGGAAATAACCGCTTGCGGGAAAGTTATAACGGTTTGACATTCTGATAGAGGACAATCCCAAAATCAAATACACCAATTTTATTGTGTCTAACTCATTCCCTCTAGCGCCACCACCTGTCCAAAGTTTCACTTATGCGAATAACTTTTTAACCATAATGCCTTCTGATCCCTGAGCTTATGCCGATTCGATTGCATCCTATGTCGTAATTTTCTGTCATATATAAATATGTCCGCCATTTTCAATTGTCCAAAAAAACTAATTTTTCAAACTCGTCCTAGATGGCTTGTCCAATTTGCACCAGATATTTCATTATTATTACATATATTACAGTTTGTCTTATATTAGATATTGTATAATAATTATTATTATGATTATTTAAATACAGTGATTGATTACTGTCTGTCTTATATTAGATGAGTTATAAAGAATGATGTCCCTGGGTCAACATAAAAATATTATGTTCATGGGTCAACAACATATATTTAATAATAATAATTAATAATATTATTATTAATATATAGTGAAATATTACAGTTTGTCTAATATTATATATTATATTATTATTATTATGATTCTTTAAATACAGTGATTGATTACTCTCTGTCTTATATTAGATGAGTAATAAAGAATGATGTCCCTGGGTCAACATAAAAATATGATGTCCCTGGGTCAACAGAAGATATTTCATTATTATTACTACTATTATTAATATTACTATTATTAATATTATATAGTGAAATATTACAGTTTGTCTATTATTATTATTATTATTATTATTATTATGATTATTTAAATAAGGAATGATGTCCCTGTGTCACAGAGCGCTCAGCAGCGCCTCCCTCTGGCCTCATCCGTTCCCTATCTCCGGAATATTAAGACTGCATTTCCCATCTCTCCCTTCGATCATTATCCATCCCCATCCCTGCCTGGTTTATCTTATTATCCCCATCACCGTCACCTGTTCATCTTTACCTTCCCTTTATATGGACTCTGTCTTTGACTGTGACTTTGCGAAGTCTTGATTTGCTCAGCTATCATTACCAAGCGTTATTCTCCTGTCTTTAGTTTTCTGGTACTTTGATCTCTGCCTGGACTCTAGTTTTGTGAACCTTTGCTGCCTACCTTGACCCTAGCCTGTATATCATTACGAACTCTGGATTGCCCCTTTACCTGCACAGTTTATGTCTGCCTGTCTCTGCTTCATTGCATGTGTGAATAAATTACTGCAAATGGATCTCAACGCCTCTGACTCAACATTACACCCTGAGTCAACATAAAAATATGATGTCCCTGGGTCAACATAAAAATATGATGTCCCTGGGTCAACACAAGGCATTTTATTATTATTATTATTACTACGATTATTAGTGAAAATTATAGTTTGTCTAATATTATATATCATATTATTTAAATACAGTGATTGATTACTCTCTGTCTTATATTAGATGAGTAATAAAGAATGATGTCCCTGGGTCAACATAAAAATATGATGTTCTAGTATTCATAAAATATGACTCTAGTTTTGTGAACCTTTGCTGCCTACCTTGACCCTAGCCTGTATATCATTACGAACTCTGGATTGCCCCTTTACCTGCACAGTTTATGTCTGCCTGTCTCTGCTTCATTGCATGTGTGAATAAATTACTGCAAATGGATCTCAACGCCTCTGACTCAACATTACAGAAGACTTCGCCACCGCAAGATCCAGCAGATTTTCTCCGTCTAACCCACGAAGTTTCTTCACAAGCATTGGAATTGGTTACACATCGCCAGCAGCTGGTCAAACTAACTAATCTGACTGAGGAACTGGTGAAATCTGTTCAAGCACTCACCGTCGCTAACCAGGCTCCCACACCCGCTGCACCTGCTGTTCCTCAACCGGTTGTGAGTACCTCCTCCAGCAATCCCAAAATGCCACTCCCCGAAAAATTCAATGGGTCACCCATCACTTGTAAAGGTTTTCTGATGCAGTGTGAGATTTATTTTAAACAGTCACGGGAACACACCACCGACGACAGCCGTATCTCTTTTGTGTGTTCGCTCCTCACTGGAAAGGCGCTGGAGTGGGCAACGGCGACGTGGTCAGGAGGTCAGCTTTCTACTTTCTCTTATGATACGTTTGTTACTCACTTCAGAGAGGTGTTCGAACACCCGGCGGGTGGAAAGGATCCGGGGGAACTTCTTCTTTCGTTACGCCAGGGAAGCTCCACGGCGGCTGATTACACTCTCACATTTCGGACGCTCGCTGCTCAGACGGGCTGGACCGAGGAACCTCTCAAGCTCTTGTACCGAAAGGGTCTCATCTCGGAGCTTCAGGGAGAGCTAGCCTGCCGCGATGATGGAAAGACCTTAAATCAGATCATGGATCTCGCTATTCGACTCGACCACCTCATCCGGGCTCGTCGCCCATCGTACATGACTAACTTCTCTGTTAATCCCTCTGTCAGCACAGAACCCGAGCCCATGCAGATCGGCATCACGCATATCACTCCGGCCGAGCGGGAGAGAAGAGGGCGGAATAATCTCTGTATGTATTGCGCTCAACCTGGTCATTTGAGAGCTTCCTGTCCTGTGAGACCTCCAGAGAGACCCACTTAATCAGTTCCTATTGCGTTGAGTCCTCTGATTTCAACTTTAAACTCACTCGTTTTGGAGGTTTCCTTATATTCTAATGGAGAGAGTGTTAAAACTAAAGCTTTAATTGATTCAGGAGCGGCAGGAAGTTTTGTTGATCTTTTGCCAAAACTCATCGTCTTTCTCTCGTCTCTTGTGACTCACATGTGGCAGTGGCAGCGCTGGATGGGCGCCCCCTGGGGACAGGGAGCGTGGAGTACATCACACAACCCCTAACTCTTAACATCGGTTCTCTGCACTCCGAAACTATACAGCTTCTTGCCATCAATTCGCCTCTTCATCCGGTGATACTGGGATTTCCCTGGTTGGAGAGTCACAACCCACAGATTTCCTGGTCAGAGAAGAGGATTTCCCAGTGGTCTCCGTTTTGTCACAAGAACTGCATCCCCGCTGTCCAAGGTCCAGAAACATGCTCTGGGTCCTCTAAGGAATCGACTCTTCAAGATTTACCGGCAGTTTATCATGATATGAGTCTGGCATTCAGTGAGAGAGAAGCTGATCAACTACCTCCACACCGAGCGGGCGATTGTGCCATTGAACTCCTACCTGGGGCGGTACCACCTCGCGGGAGAGTTTACCCATTATCTCAGCCGGAGACCATGAAAGCTTACATCGACGAACAACTGTCCAAGGGCTTCATTACGACCTCTACATCTCCTGCTTCAGCTGGATTCTTTTTCGTGAAGAAAAAGGACGGTGGTCTTCGGCCTTGCATTGACTTTCGGGGTCTGAATGAAGTGACGGTCAAATATCGCTATCCTCTGCCTTTAGTCCCTGCTGCCTTGGAGATGCTTCGCACAGCCCGGTATTTCACCAAGCTTGACCTACGGAATGCCTACAACCTTATCCGCATACGCAAGGGCGATGAGTGGAAGACGGCGTTTTCTACTACTTCAGGTCATTATGAATATCGGGTTATGCCGTTCGGACTGTCCAATAGTCCCTCCGTGTTTCAGGCTTTTGTCAACGAGATCTTCAGAGACATGCTCAACCAAAACGTCATTGTCTACATTGATGACATCTTGATCTATTCTGAAACCTTCGAAGCGCACGTGAGGGATGTGCGAGCCGTTCTGAAACGACTAATCGACAATCAGTTATATGCCAAAATCCAGAAATGTGAGTTTCACCAGACACAAATCTCTTTCCTGGGCTACATTATCAGCGCCAAGGGGGTCCTTATGGATGATTGCAAGGTCCAAGCTGTGGTTAATTGGCCTCAACCCTCTTCTGTGAAGGAGCTGCAACGCTTTCTGGGGTTCGCCAATTTTTATCGCAGATTTATACGAAACTTTAGCATTATCGTGGCTCCCCTCACATCCCTTCTTCAGGGGGGAGGGAGGAGGTTCAGGTGGTCCTCCGAGTGCACTTCTGCATTTGAACGGCTGAAGGAGAGATTTGTCTCAGCTCCCATTCTTCATCACCCTGATCCAGAGAGGGAATTTATCGTGGAAGTGGATGCTTCTAACACCGGAGTGGGTGCGATTCTCTCACAACGCCATGGCAACCCGGCCAAAATGTTCCCCTGTGCGTTCTATTCTCGCAAGCTCAACTCAGCAGAATGTAATTATGATGTGGGCGATCGAGAACTCCTGGCCATGAAGGCAGCCTTTGGTGAATGGAGGCACTAGTTGGAGGGCGCACGTCAGCCCTTCACTGTCCTTTACGGACCACAGAAATCTGGAATACATCAGATCCGCCAAGCGTTTGAATGCGCGTCAAGCCCGTTGGTCTCTGTTCTTCTCCAGATTTGACTTCAAGATCACCTTCAGACCGGGGTCTAAGAACGGGAAGGCTGACGCTCTCTCCCGAATGTTTGACAGTCCCGATGAACCCTCCAAACCAGAGTCTATTCTTCCCTCCACGCTGATCGTGGCACCTGTGCAATGGGATATCATAGCGGAGGTCACTGCTTCACAACGAAATCACGCTGCTCCACCAGAATGTCCTGCGGATCGTCTCTATGTTCCCCTCGAGCTCCGCCATCGTGTCCTACAATGGGTTCACTGCACCCCCAGTGCTGGACATCCTGGCATTGCTGCTACCACTCAGCTCGTCTCCAATCATTTCTGGTGGTCAACTGTGCAAAGCGACGTCATCACTTTCATCCACCAATGTGTTGTTTGCAATACCGTCAAATCATCACATCTCAAGCCTGCTGGTCTTTTGCAACCACTGCCCATTCCTCAGCGCCCCTGGTCTCACATTGCCGTGGACTTTGTTACTGATCTGCCTCAGTCTCAGGGATTCACTACAATCCTTTCAGTGGTAGACCGTTTTTCCAAGTCATGCCGCTTCATCCCTATGGCAAGATTGCCTACCGCCCTTCAGACAGCGGAGGCTCTGTTAAATCATGTGTTTCGTCTCTTCGGACTCCCTGACGACATCGTTTCTGACCGCGGTCCCCAGTTTACATCTAAAGTCTGGAGGGAGCTCTGCACCAAGCTGAACATCAACGTGAGCCTCACATCGGGTTATTATCCCCAGGCCAACGGTCAGGTGGAACGACTCAACCAAGACTTCATCCGTTTTCTGCGCACTTATTGCCACCTGAATCAACACGACTGGAGTCGCTTTTTGGTCTGGGCTGAGTACGCCCAGAATTCCCTGTTGAAACCAGCCACAGGATTAACCCCGTTTCAATGTGTTCTAGGCTTCCAACCTCCGCTCTTTCTTTGGGCTGGAGAGCCATCTGATCTTCCTGCAGTAGATGCGTGGCTATGGCGCAGCGAGGCCACCTGGGACACCGCCCACGTCCACTTGCAGCGCGCTATCCGTCAACATAAAAATATGATGTCCCTGGGTCAACACAAGGCATTTTATTATTATTATTATTACTACGATTATTAGTGAAAATTATAGTTTGTCTAATATTATATATTATATTATTTAAATACAGTGATTGATTACTCTCTGTCTTATATTAGATGAGTAATAAAGAATGATGTCCCTGGGTCAACATAAAAATATGATGTTCCTGGGTCAACAAAATATATTTAATTATTAGTATTATTATTATTAATAATATTATATAGTGAAATATTACAGTTTGTCTAATATTATATATTATATTATTATGATTATTTAAATAAGGAATGATGTCCCTGGGTCAACACAAGATATTTAATTATTATTATTACATAGTTTGTCTTATTCTAGATATTAGATTATTATTATGATTATTTATATACAGAGATTGATTACTCTCTGTCTTATATTAGATTAGTTATAAAGAATGATGTCCCTGGGTCAACATAAAAATATTATGTTCATGGGTCAACAACATATATTTAATAATAATAATTATTAATATTATTATTATTATATAGTGAAATATTACAGTTTGTCTAATATTATATATTATATTATTATTATGATTATTTAAATAAGGAATGATGTCCCTGAGTCAACATAAAAATATGATGTTCCTGGGTCAACACAAGGCATTTAATTATTATTATTACGATTATTAGTGAAAATTACAGTTTGTCTAATATTATATTATTATTATTATTATTATGATTATTTAAATACAGTGATTGATTACTCTCTGTCTTATATTAGATGAGTAATAAAGAATGATGTCCCTGGGTCAACATAAAAATATGATGTTCCTGGGTCAACAAAATATATTTAATTATTAGTATTATTATTATTAATAATATTATATAGTGAAATATTACAGTTTGTCTAATATTATATATTATATTATTATTATTATTATTTAAATAAGGACTGATGTCCCTGAGTCAACATAAAAATATGATGTCCCTGGGTCAACACAATATATTTAATTATTATTATTATTATTATTATTACGATTATTAGTGAAAATTACAGTTTGTCTAATATTATATTATTATTATGATTATTTAAATACAGTGATTGATTACTCTCTGTCTTATATTAGATGAGTAATAAAGAATGATGTCCCTGGGTCAACATAAAAATATGATGTTCCTGGGTCAACAAAATATATTTAATTATTATTACATTTTATATAAGGCTACAGTTTTCCTTATGGGCCTACTAGATTTTGTATAATTATTATGATTATTTGAATACAGTGATAGATTACAGTTAGTCTTATATTAGATATTGTAGGCTATTGATATTATTTTTTATTGAATAACCCGCATTATTGGTAGGCTATTTGGTCCCATCCGCTAAAGTGTTTTGCTTTTCTTTTGCAAAAGGATTATGAGGGTCTGCAAAATATACAGGGCAAAAGTGATATACATCAACGGGAGAAAAGATCCGACGATACGATCACGGGGAAAACACCATACCGGGTTGGATGACGAAACGATCTCGGTCCGATAGGAGATTTGCACCTTATATGAGCAGTTTAGCTAGCGTTAGTAATGAATTCATCGTGAAATTAAAAAGAATAGATTACACTATAGAGTAGATACAGACACGCATTTGAAATTATACATTTTATAGAAATTGCACTTACCTCTGTGAAATGAAGTAGCCTAGAGACGTTGATGGCTGGCAAATTCAAAAAGGCGCGCTCAATCTGGATGATGTCACGTGATGAATCTGATTGGTTGATCAATTTTACATAAGCACCTCCCTTGTTGACCCAGGAACGCGTCTAACTCGGCAGAATCAGGACCCCACAGAACATAAAATATTATTTTTATTTTATTTTCCGTGTTTACATTTATGAGGGAAAAAAATGTTACGGACGTGATAGTTTTACAGACATGACCGCTCTGAAAGTGACTTTAAAACTTTCACAGAGACCTCAAACAGAAAGCACAAAGCCTTTCTTTAAAGTGAATTTAGTTTTTTATTAATTGTATCTTAATTTTAATCAATGTTTCATCAACTAATTGCCTGGATTTAATAAATAAGTAGTAAACATAGTAGAAAATAGATCATCATGACACGGAGACGCCGGCGCGTGAACTGGACTCTCGTCTTATTGATGAACCAAAACCCAGTGTACCGCGCATTTCTTTACTGAAGCACGGGAATGTATTTTTGAAAGCAGAGATAGACAGGAGTCATAGTGATAACCAGCCTAAACTTATTGCTTGGGTTATGCTGCAGTCGGGGTGATAGAGACTGTCGGATGTCCATGTATTGTACACTCTAAAAAATAATTCAGGGGCTTAGTAAATATCACAGTAATAATTAACTTTATTAACTTAATAAAATCTCTGAATATCATTTACTTGATTGTTTGAGTTGAACATAGCAAAATAATTGACAAAAAATACAACAGTTAATTTTGTCTAGAATTTATAGTTATATATACATTTTTTTTTCACTAAAAGAATTTAGTATTTGACTAACCAATTATTTATTTTAAATAAACTTAATATATTTGTGAAATGTCTATCAAAATATTTGGGAATGGAGAATTAAACAGATCTGTTTCAAGAACCACAAAAAAATACTTAATTCAAGTCAATATTATTAATATATTTAACACACTTAAGAAATTGAGTAAGTTTACTCAATTAAAACAATGCACCCCTCCCCCACCCTCTAAAGTGACGACAGCTCAACGGTCGAGTGAGCGCGGGCTGTTTGAACTCCAGTCTCCAGAAGAACAGTTCTCCTCTTTTCTTCTCAGTGTCACCGAAACTTCCCAGTCTCTGCGAAATTCAGGTTTGTGTATGTTTTATTTTATCTATAAAATCATTACTGTGCTTTAAATCATTTTATTTAATGCAAAACAGCATACATAGTCTAATGTGACACCTAAACGAGAGTCACGCCTGTTTTTTCGCGTGATTGAAACGCCTTGCATAAAACACACAAGTTTATTCCTAATGAATCATAATGAATATAATTAATTTGGATGATAAAATGTCCTCAGAACTTTACACTGTTTGTTTATTGGCAGGTTATGGAGTCAGTCGTGTCGCAGCATCTTTTGGCTGAGTGAAACGCAAGACAGCGGTCTGGAGTCCGAAGTTCACCCGCAGAGCGCGAGCCCGTATCAGCTCTGTCCCTAGGGGGATTCGGGGGCATGCTCCCCCGCAAGAAAGTCTTGTACATTTTAAGGTTAAATGCATCAATCTGGTGCACATTGAGAGCTCAAAATTAAGAGCTTCAACCGGCTTCGACCCATGAACTGTGCACATTGAACAAAGTAAAAGCATTGACTTGTACCTAAAGAGGGCTCAAACATCTTCTTAGTTATAAGTTATGATATAGTCTCCACAGAACATAAAATATTCATTTTATTTTATTTTTCGTGTTCGCATTTATGAGGAAAAAACTATGTTACGGGCGTGAGCGCTCTGAAAGCGGCACTAAAAGATGCTTTAAAACTTTCACAGAGACATCAAACAGAAAGCACAAAACCTTTCTTTAAAGTGAATTTCGTTTTGTATTAATTGTATCATAATTTTAATCAATGTTTCATCAACCAATTGCCTGGATTTAATAAATAAGAAGTAAAGCAGATGATAGGCCTATATAATCACGAAACGGAGGCGCCGCCGCGTGAACTGGAGCTCGTCTCATAAATGAACCAAAACTCAGTGTATAAGGTAACCTACTTCACAGACATGTCTACTTTTAAACAGAACAATTAAATACGAAAGAAAACAGACTACAGACTGCTCTCTGCTTATGTAATCCGTATGAAATGTGCATTTCTCTCTGGCGCGTTACTGCAAAGATCGCGAGTCAGCATCTCATGTAAATTACTTTTACCGGCTACAATTAACTAAATTAATCACAGTTACAGTACAAATATGCTATATACAAACTCCCCTACCTGTACTGTTGATCAACATCTCTTAAAGTTGAAAAATGTTAAAACTTCAAGAAGAACTAATGATGTTAGCCGGCTAATACATGGAGGAATGAAACCTCCTCCCCAACACTTCGAGTTTCAACGTAGCGCATGTCCATCCATTCCGGCTCAGGCCAGAGCTCAAATCCATGAAGCTGGAAGGAGCGGTAGTCCCATGGAATTTCTAACTAACGTTAGCTAACTTCCCGCTTGAGGGCCGAGAACGTCTTTACAGACCATGATGCAGCCTCTGTGTAGCTAAACATAGAGTTCAATATAACTGACATTGGTCAGTAACCAATCTGCGTGTTCGGGGCGTGGTTTTGCGCAAAACGTGGTTTTTATTTTGTGCAAATAAACCTTTAACATTTCTTGGTTCGCTTGATTTTTCAGAACATTTTAACCAAATGCTTTCAAAAAGTGGTGGGGACAAAATCAGCCATTTCAAAAAGTGGTGGGGACATGTCCCCAGCGTCCCCAGTGTAAATGACGCCTATGATGCTCAATAATTATTTTGTGTGTTGTGTACGCACAGCGCAGCTTCTAGGTCTTCAATGTCAATTGTATTGAAATATGTGCAGGGCTCTCAAGTGTCACGCATTGAGCGTGACAGTCACTAATTTCAGTCTTTTGTCACGCTCTCCCGCCACACATTGTATTTCTCACGCTGAAAAACTATTTGTAATAATATATTTAATATGCCGCAGCGCCCAAAACTCTGGCCGCGCCGCTCTCACTGTGGAACCGGCAAGAATCAAGCGCGTCTCCTCTGGTGTTGTTCGTCTGGTGTTGTTAGCCAATCAGAAAATAGCACTATTGTATCTGGGTAAGATTTATCGCAACAACCAATGACACCCCGTCGGCTCGGTGTCACTCCTTTGGGCTATGGTAGCTAACATATCACCGCAGATTAGCGTCACGCAAAGGCGGGGTTTGGAAAAATGACTCGCTAAACGATTCATATGGGAGTCGGTGAGCAAATCAGGTAAAAATAAATGCATATTATAAGACAACAAAAGTGTTTTTTGTCATTTCATGCTTGTAAAACTGTTGTTGGGGACTCCCAGAACAATATTACATACCTGCAAACTTGTCGGTTTTCGGCGAAAATCGGCGTTTTCTTGGTCAATTGGGTCATTTACGTGAATCGCGTAGAACCGGAGAGTTTTTTTATTGGGGGGGGGGGATGCTGCCCGCCCTTCATCTGTATGCCATGCAGGCTAGAACTGAGAAACATTAATTCTTATAATTGACATTTCTCTGGGCCAATCGGAATCTTAGCACATTTTCTCTTGGCCAATCGGAATCTTAGCACTTGCGTCAGAATCTTGAAGCACACTGCGTCAAAACCACGCGAGTCTGATGGAAACTCATAACGTGTAGGAATCTTATGTGAAACTCGAGGTAAGTCAAGCTTTTTGGAGCAAAAACAAAAGCTATTTGTTTGCTTGATTCAATTAATGTTAGCTACCGCTTTTTATGTGATATCATTTACAATAATATTGTATTGTCTAGGGGTGGAACGGTACATGTAAGTTATTCGTATTGAACCGAAACTGTACGGGCGTCGCGGTTCGGTGCACGAATTTGCACAGAGAATACACGGAATAAAAATAAATAAAACTCTAGATAGCGATACATTTCGCTCTATTCACGTTTGGTGTGGACGCAGCATAATGAACAGGCTGCGATGTCAAGATTGTAATGCTGGAGTGAGAGAGAGAGGCGCGCGGGCACGATCGAACATTGGAAACAAAAACATACTCCCATCATTTTGTTAATACAGGACATCATTCAAACTGCAAAGTGTTTACTTATTTGTGTACACTCGCAATCAAATACAACATTGTGCTTTTGTCACACTCTAAACTCTTGTCAAACTGTAACCTACAACTGTCACCCAACCAAAAAAACACACACACACAGACACACAGTTTTAAAAGCAAAACATATTTATCCAACCCCATTTCAAAACAGTCTGTAGGTTCTATCTTTTGGACATTCATCATATCACATTGGTTTTCATTTCTTGTCCTCAGAGCACTAATCTGTTTATTTTTAAGTTACACATTCTACATTGCTTAAAAAAGAAAATCAAATGTTTTTTTAATGGTAGTATTATTTTATACGGAAACCAATTTATAATTCAGATGAGAACAAAGTTAGGGTTAATTAAAATTAAGGAAAACAAATATATTGATCTGAAATATAGCTAATTAATTTTAAATTCATTCAGGTATAATTACCAAACATATCTCAAGGTCGTTTTGTCTTTTTATTAATTTTTATTAATAAACTAATTGTATAAAACTATTGTCAGTGCACTACAAATAAACTGGTTCTAAGCCTTTATTAATAAAACCCATTTAAAAAATACAAGGCTTAAGACAATGATAAAAATGCTATCTATATTTTTGTTTTGCTTTTCACTCCATTGTACCGAAATCGTACCGAACCGTGATGCCTGAACCAAGGTATGAACCGAACCGTGACTTCTGTGTACCGTTCCACCCCTAGTATTGTCGTCATACCTATAAATTACGTTAAGCTATGCTAAAAGGGGTATGAATGGTTTCCAAAAACGGTAAAAAAACTATTGTTTTACTTGAGGGGAGGTGGAAAATGAGCTTAATTCCCCAAATGGTGGAATATCCCTGTAACGTTAGCTAGGCTTATCGTTAGCCAGGTATCCAATCATTCCCTTCATTGATTGGGGGGATCAATGGCTACCAGGTATCCATTCCCTTCCCTTTATTGGTAGCTGGCCCTTTAAGACCATGCAGCCGCTGCTGAGAGACGCGGATCTCACACGCGCCTCATTCTCTCACAACTCTTTATGTCCATCATAAGACTGCTCTTATGTTATGAAGATACTTGACAAACGACATTTTGGCATAATTGTGTGTTATTGTTCGTTCAAGCGCGAAAGAGAACTGTATTGTGGCGCGCAGTCTGTGCATGCGCAATTTGCGCATGATCTGGCGCTCGTCTTTCTGTGAGTCAGCACATTCACAGGTAGCGGGCTCTCTTTTGACTTGCGGCGCATTGGTTTAAAGCAGGTTTAAAGTTTTTACTCAACTTTGTGTGGGCCTTATGTATAGGCCTACGGGACAAATCGCGTCCCTTATTGATGTGATACGGGCCGGGACGCATCATTTTACTTGTAAATACGGGATGATTCCGTATTTTAAGGGATGAGAGGGAGCGCTTCAGAACTCCTGACCTGATATTTAGATACACTATTCAATAAATATATTTGTTTGACAGGAAAGCTGTGCGCAAACAGGAATATATATTATTTTTCAAAAATAAAAAAGCACCCCAGAAAAAAGGGCACTTTCTCTCCAGGAATAAAAAGGGCAGGTGCTCAAGCCCCTTGTGATGTCTATGTGTGCACGTGCCTGATTAGGGAGATCACAGTCATGCATCAGCTATCCTTTTGGAAGGTATGAAGAAAATAAAAAAAGTTCATTTTGTTTTTATCTGTGATTTAATAAAAAATAACGTGATCAGATCACATTTGATGAAAATTTTTTTCGATTTAGTTTAGCGATGTGGGGATGACACAATCTGAAACACATGGCAAAAGCTTATAGACCAGATTCGAACCGGAAGTTGGCAACCGGAGTCGTCGTCATGGCAGCGCGCATTGTTTAGAGCAGAAAAAGCTGGATAGCAGGGGTTTTCATATTGGGTGAATGTGAACCTCCCCTTAGAGTAAGGACAGCCGAGCCCCCCTTCCCAAAAATCTCGTCCGCCGGCCCCAACCCACACACGCCTCTGCAGTAAATGCCATCTTGTTCCAGGCAATGATGAGTTTCAATAACAACTGATAAAATGTAAATATTTTTTAATATTGTTTTTGAAGACATTAAATGTCGAGCTGAGCTCGACCACAATTTTGACAAGCCTCGTCAAGAGCGGCACGCAAATCTTGGGGCATCCTTTTTGTTGCTAAAGCCTGGCGATGGATAATGCAGTGCTTCCAGAAAGCCTCGGGGGAAACTGCCTGCATCTGCTTTACGAGACTGTTGTGACGGCCAGTCATTGCTCTTGCCCCATCCGTGCATATCCCACAACACCGGCCCCAGTCAAGGCAATTAGCCTGGTAAAAGTTATTCAAGGCTTATAGACTCTATAGTATATGAAACTGAACAAACATGAGTCTCATATGGCAGGCTCAGCTGGAAAATCAGTCTGTTTAATTCCAAGGGTTTGTATTTAAATATAAAAAAAAAAAATTCTCTTGAGGTCCACAAATGGGTCCCCCATTATATCTAGCATCCAACACACGCGCGAGAGATCACTTCCGGCGCTTGCGCAGACCGAAGCGCCCGCACCCTCAGATCACTTGGGCGTGGCTGTGGTTACAAGAGGTAAAAACGATATAAATACTGTTCGTTTTCTCACACAAACCGCTCGTTTCGTGTCTTAGGCCATCAATGTGTACTTACATTTACGAGTCATTAAATCATGTTTAATTTGGACTTCTCTGTGCATGCTCTTTGAGGTGGTGACCATAGACCTGCATTATATGACTGACAGACAAGAACGGTTTGACCTAAAAATATCAAAATTGAAACTACTGCGGAAACAAAGACACCTACATCTTGGATGCCCTTGAGGTAAGCTAAAACATACCAAAAATGTATTTCAAAGTGAACTATCCCTTTATGTTGGATGTGGATTCACTGGACATTACTGCCACTGTTGCAGTCAAAAGTGAAGCTGGCCACCTAACACTCAACATAGAAAAATGTAAAGCAAACGTTGTAGGTGTCAGATACACCGACAGGTAATTTTGTTCAGCTCACCACATCATAAATAGCAGCTGGCTAATAACTAGCTAAATCAGGATTAGTATATTCAATAATAAATTATATGTAAAACCATTGGGTTGTATGTTCTGTAAATATTATATAACATTTAAAAAGAGACCAATTTATTCTGATTTATGTTCCCAGAGGGACTTAGCTTACATCTAATGAGAACTAACACTTTAAAATATTGTATTTACAGATTATTGGTTAAAGTTTTTTCCTTTATAAATCCAATTCTGCGCCATTTTTACGATGGGGTAAGACACTCACTGAACATTCACTGTTCACAACTATATCTGCTGTTTCAGGTCTGCTCCAAGTTGGAAAGCATGATTGCGAGTTTTAACCCCCAGCTGGCAACATTAAATGGTACTATGAATAAACACTATTAACCACTCACTGCGATGATTACAAAAATAATTTCATGACAGCATTCATGACATCCAAATTTTTTTTATTTCTGTTGTGACCCTTTAATATTAGCCAAAGCAAGTGAACTTGCTGGGATTGACTTCTCGATGGGGCCTACTGTCATCTTTAGTGACAGCATTGAGCTAAGTTTAAAGGGCAATTCCACCAGTGGAGACATGAATATGTATTGAAAATGGGTCATATATGTAGTAGAATAGTAGCATAAATTTCTAATTTGGGTCCTTCTTGGCCGATAAAAGGCAGAAAATGACTTTTTAGTGCTTGTGGATTGTAGACAACAATCCCCATAGTGCATTGCAATGCCACTCCCACTACTCCGCCCATCTATCTAGACTAGAGTTGAGCTCCACTCTACGCTACCGCCTGGAAATCATTTCACACAATTTCTAGTGAAGAGTTACTTTGCGACCCAATTGAATTACTCCTAGTTTTTGTGTCGAAATGGTGTGCACTTGCATAGTACCGGCATTTTCAGCCAGCACAAGGAAAATACACGGAGTAAGTTTTCATAGATTAACCAAAAACTATCAGAGCTGCCAACTCTCACGCATTGGCCGTGAGACACATGCATTTGATTGGTTTCACATGCTCACACTTTTTGTCCCTCGCTGCTATTATAGTTTTTCAAGATGGCGGAACATTATGGAAGCCTCCGTGGACCTATCTGTCCCATGTATATAAAAAAATAAAATCTTTGTTTACGAGGATAAGTCAGATCATTGGCAGAGGTATTTGTACACCATTGAGGACATATTTATGAATAAAAATATTGATTTTAGATAATAAAATACTTTAAAAAACTACACATGGTCCCTTTAAGATTGTATGAAAAAGTGGTTGGGCTGTTTTTGATGCATACATATCAAGGCTTAGATTACAAACGTAAATGACATATTTATGTGTGTGTGGAGCCCTCGTGGGTAACAAACAGTAACAAATGGTAACAAACACAATCAGTAACTTTGTAATCAGGTTTTTTTTTTTTTTTTTTTTTTGTATAGGCCCCATCTCTGATTCTCAGCACCAAGACATTTGGAGCATTCATTCCTGAAGTATGAAAATGTTACCATTCCACAAAGAAAACTAAATATAAACTTAACATAGAAGATGACTAAAATCTGTGTATTAAAAAAAATAGCATCAAAAGCACTAACCTAGTATTATTATTTCAGCTTTCTAAAAAATACCCTGATCAGAAGATGATGCTGGAGATACAGACAGTAAAGGAGCCTGTCATTAAATTTGAAGCCAACAATTTGGTTCTTGATTTCCTCATTAAATTGACAGCTTACGTTATCCAGTCTGACAACACAACCTCTTCACTTTTTGTTCTTAAAGGGCACCTATTATGGCATTTACAATGTTCCTAATATTGTTCTGGGAGTCCCCAACAACAGTTTTACGTGCATGCAATGACAAAAAACACTTTTGTTGTCTTATAATATGCATTTATTTTTACCTGATTTGCTCACCGACTCTCAAATGATTCGTTTAACGACTCATTTTTCAAACCCCTCCTTTGCGTGACGCTAATCTGCGGTGATTGGTCAGATGACCCAGTCAGTTATTTTTTGCGTTAGCCCAAAGCTTAAACATATTGATAAAGCACTGCAGTACTACAGGTATTGCTCTATTCTTTATGACAACTCCAATAACAACGACAAACATTTCACATATTTAAAAAAAATGACATTGGAGACCTAGAAGCTGCGCTGAGCGTAACTTACACAACACACACACATACTTATTGAGCATGCTACAAAACCCATAAAAGCAACAATTATTAATAATACTTACAGGTTGCGATTCGGAGGAGGAAGCTGATCCAAATAAACTTGGTACTGAACCTTCCTTCAGTATCAACCGGCTCGCGAATCCATATTTGACAGCATTTATGTTTTTGAAGCAATCATCTTCAAAATGACGTGAACACAGCAATAACTTCGGACTATACATCTGTGGTATACCGGTAGTTGCATATATGAACTGTAGCCACTGATTCTTCAAATGCTCGTCTCTGGCCAGATGAAAAAATGTCGCTTTTGCGTCGCACTTCAGAACACATCGTCTCGTCGCCATGATGTTTTCAAGTTTCCCTGGCTTCTACGAGTACGAGCACAATGAGTGGGCGTATCTTATTCAAATAACTTGTACAAGTGACGTCATAAAGTTAGAGAAAATGCGTCGTTCGTCGAACGATTCATATCAGCGACTCAGAGTCGACTCTTACTTTTGAGAGACAATAACTTTGTATACGGTGAACTTTCATGTTTAAAACTTTGCAGGATGTTATCGTTCACTTAGATCTATGTTACACACTACATGAAGGGCAATTTTCAAAAATCCATAATAGGTACCCTTTAATCTGGTGAGTTACAGAAGACTAAAAATGTACTACATATTTGCTAAAAGAGCTCTCCTGACATATCAGTTTTCTTTTTATATGTGTCATCAAGGTTAAAAATGGATTATATGTAATGCACATGTAAACTAACATGTGAATCGGATTGCAATGTTTAGAGCTAATAGACGGTCAGAATTTTAAATGGGATTGAATAAATCTCACCTGACATTTGCTTTAGGTTAGGACTACTGTATGTTTCTGGACAGGAATGTTCCAGGACCAACAAAAAACGTTGATGTCTTGCTTGGAAAAATCACGGTGACAGTCCTGGAGGAGATCCACTGCTCTGCACATTATGTATGTCATGTTTATTTAACACACTTGAATCAGATCATCAGTTCATTAGAAAAGAGCTCCATGAACTGTACTGAGTGTGTCAGATAAGAGAGACATACACAATGTGCACAGCAGTGGGTCACAGGACTGGAGTTGAGAACCACTGGTGTAAACATACTGTTATTAAGGAAACATCACACTATATTAAGAACCGAGGGTGTGCAAACTTTTGATCAGGCTAATGTGTGTAAATTCATTTCTTATTGTCTTGGAATTAAGGGCTCTTCCTATTGTCTGTAATATATTTAAATAACTACGGTAATCTCTCCTTTCATCCAACAGAAGGGCAGTGTCAGTGCTCAAGTATATGGGACTGGTATATAAGTATATGGCTCAAGTATATACTCAAGTATATTCAACAATCATGTTTTGAAATTTGCAAAAATAAATACGTTGCATTCACCCCCAGATAACAGCATTTATTTATTTCCTATATAATATAAATTAATTCCTGTGGACTGTAATTGTTAGTGAATATGTTGGTCACCATGATGCGTCTCAGAAGACGCTCAGATGTTTTGTGGTGATCAGGGAGGAGTGAAGAAGAAGCAGAAATGTTTTATGAAAATGTGTAAACTCCACACATGTGTTTGTTTTGCCTCTAAACATCTGAACACAACCAGTCAGAGATGCACATTTATGGCTTTGGTTTCGTCTGTTCATCAAGATATCGTCAGATGTTTTTCTTTAAGTATGAGTCTTTGCAATGGCATTTTAGTCAAATGTCAATTGGATATGTCACCTGGTATGGTAGCAAAAAATAAATTAATACAATTTTATATGATTATTTTTTTGAGGAGCAAATCAAAAGACATATTTACACGCACTGAATCTTCTAATTACTGGTTGATTTAAAGCACTAAGAATGATGATGTTGTCAGAGAAGCCCAGCTCTGACTTCCCCTTTAGTCTGTGTGGTCGAGGTTTGTGTTTCCGCTCACAGTACGAGATGTGTGAATGATCATAGCAGATATTATTAATCTGGGTCAGATCATGAAGATCATACAGCTGCAGATCTGTGAGTTTCTCATGTCACATTTGATTGAGTTTTCTTTTGATTTTATATCTTAATAAATGTGTTTTTCTTTCAGTCATAGATCTGTTCATGTTGTATGAAGCCACAGAGAGTCTAACAAACACACCAGTAACTTTAGGATCTACTGGGTAATTTGTTAGTCAGAAAACACTGAGTTTTTTTGGCACATGCATTAAGCAGGGAACGCAAATATTTATTTAGATAACTTTAAATAAAACGAGACCGTAATATTGCATCCTATTGTTTTCAATGTCATTTGGATAAGGGTGTTATATGAGGGGTCTGAGAACGCGGGACTCTGTGTGTGGGTGTTATACGATCTTCTGAACAGCAGGAGGCGCTGTCTCGAAAAACGAGGGGTCTGAGAATGCGGGACTCTGGGTGCGGGACTGTAGATGCAGGCTCCGAGTCTGCAGCTTCATAATATTGGTTCTCCTCAGGCCAACAAACGGAAACTATATGATTATGATTCAGGAAGCATTAATGATTTTACAAAATTGCAACATCATTACAAATGTGTAATTACAAATATATAAAAATACATGAGAAGTATAAAAGTTTTAGTTTATTAAAAATTTACCATAAATGTCTACCTACAAGCTACAATTACAAATACAACCTACCCCAACAAGTATTTAGACACTTAAGACATCATTTTATATTTTTCCATATCTTTGCATTTTATCCCATCATATCAAATCAAGTGTTGTTAATTTTAAAGTACTTAAACACAGCCACACATAAACATTACTCAAACTTAAGTTGATTATGTTTCAGAAATATTGTTCAAAATGTCTTGGACACTTTGTGTAACTTGTTCATATATAAATGTGAACTTGAGAACTGATATAAAGACAATATTTTCATAGTTTAAATACATTCTCGTAACATTGAGAGGAAACATTCTAAGAACAACATTGTTGGAACGTCCTGTTACAATAATAATAGTAATAATAATAAATCATTTAATTTATATTGGGCTTTTCTAAAACCCCAAAGCATCACAATAAAAATAAAACAAAAACAAAAAAAGACAACAATTAATTAAAAAACAGCCTTAAATAAATGACTTAATCAACTTTTTAAAGAGTCCCAATTTTGGTATGAATTGAATTACTGATAAGAGGAAGCACATTCCATAGCTTGGGGGATTTGAATGAAAAAGCTCTTTCCCTCATGGTCTTGAGTTTACATGAAGGCTGATGGAGTAAAAGAGAGTTAGCAGAACGGAGAGAGCGTGAAGGAGTATAAGAACTAATAAGATCACAAAGATAATCTGGTGCAGTCCCATGTAGTGCCTTGTAGGTTAAAATTTTAATTTAAAAAATAAATTCTTGCATTTATGGGAAGCCAGTGCAACTGTGAAAGCGTGATGTGTTCCCGAGGAGAAGTACAGGTAAGCATATGAGCGGCAGAAATTTTGAGTGTACCGTAGCCCGCTTAGAGATTTAGCTGGAAGTCCAGAGAACAAGGCATTACAATCTAGCCTAGTTGCAATGAAGGCTTGTTTAAGCCAGCCCGATCTCATGAAAGTGTGTATACCACAAATTGATTTCTCGTGCCATTTATACGGCAAAAATGCTTTTTGGTTGCATATGATATGCAATTGATATGATATGATATTTTCGCATGCATATATGATACGCACTTTATGGTGTAATACGCACACACTCCACACCCCTCCATTTTTGCCGTATAAATGGCACGAGAAATAAAATCCGTGGTATAGATACGCACTTTCATGAGATCATGTTGTATAAGCCTTTCTGTGTCGGCAAAAAAGAGAAACGGTCTAAGTCGTGCAATGTTTCTCAGATAGTAAAATGCAATTTTAGAGATGTGTTTTATGTGTGCCTCAAATGTTAATTGTAATAATAATGAAATAAGAGACTCTACCACATCTCAGTATTACTGATTTATCAAGCAGCTCAAAGTGTAGTGGGTAAAATCTCTCTACTATTCTGATGCATCAACAGTTTTAATGACGATCCAGAATAAACATTAAACCCAGGATAGAGCGGTTTAGTGAATGTGGTCTGGACTGTGTGGATGAGGCTCATTGTGTCCGAGACGCTGTAGAAGGACAGAGTTCCTGCACTGTGATCCACTTACACTCCTATTCTACTGCTGATGGACACTGCAGAGATATAAGTCTGTATGCCATTGTGCCATAATGAGTAAAAGGAGCGAGAACACTGCAAACTCCAGGACTGATCACTATGTCCAAACCAACACTTCATATCTCCCCTAATTCTGATGTTCTTATATGACACTGATATACACACACCACCATTCCCACTCCACTCAATCTCCCAGTAACTGCGACCACACACACTCTCTCTACACAACACCTGAGGCAAATGATCAAATCTGTCTGGATGATCAGGATACGGCTGCAGTTTGTCAATGTTTTTAATCACTCTGTTCTTCTTAGACAGACTGAGGTTTTTATGCACTGTGTTCAGATCCAGAGTGAGCTGATGGAAATCTGATGGAGAGAAAACACAGAATCAGGAATTATGAATCTGTCTGATCTTTTAATGTATCTGTAACTCCTCAATGTTCAGTGTGTCAGCAGTGTCTCAGTACAGCTGACCAGATATCCTTGTACAAATCATAATAAATCAAAATGATAAAACTTGTAAATCATGCTTTATTTCAGCTTCTACAGGAAGAACATGAACACACTCAGTGTCTGCTTGTTTTCTGTGACTTACATTGCTGGAAGTCTTTCCTGGTTTTGAGATTCATGGTGGTGACTGTGGAAATAAACAGACATTTACAAGCAGAGACAAGATAAAAAATAATCAGTTTCGAAGACATTTCTAATATGATGTTCTACATAATATCAGATGATGTTGGACTCATTTCTGAGAGATGACGACTCTCTAGGGGCCTAATTTATAAAATACATACAGTATATTGGATTTTATCCTAAATTCCATGGTTTTCATCCTACATAAATATATATTACTATGTCTGTGTGATCGGAGGCTTGTGCAGTCTAAGTCTAAGTCTAAGATGAAGAATATGTATTGTAAACTTCCAAACGAATTAAATTAACAAGCCGAGATGTGCACAAACAATCTTCTTTATTTGACACTTCTTTATAGATATTTAAATATATATTCATACAAAAGACATTGTCACGTCTAGTTTTGAGTTTTGTTTCATGTCTTGTCATGTGATTCCCTGGCCCTTATATGATCCTGCCATGTGCTCCCATTTTCAGGTGTCCTATGTTCTCATTGGTTCTTTGTGTTCATTTTTCTTTCAGGTGTGTTATTTTAGTCATTAGTGCTTGTGTGTATTTAAGCCCTCATGTTTAGCATATGTCTTTGTCTAGTATTGTGATTTGTTGAGTCAAATCTTTGTTTTGTTTTTTTATCACACAAAAAAAACCACACATCTTGTTTAGATGTAATAAACTGCACTTCCATTTACAGAATACTAAAACCTAAAAAATCTTTGTTTTGTTTTTTTATCACGTTTAGATGTAATAAACTGCACTTCCATTTACAGAATACTAAAACCTACATTAATCTAGTGGTGGGCAGATCGAGGCTTCGTAGAACACTGAAACAGTTGAAGAAAATGTGCCATATTGTGCTGAGGCTTCAAAATAATGACCCGTCCCCACGGTGCCCCCTGGTGGTCAGAACACTCTCACCCAAACACACTCTCACCCAAACAAACTCTCACCCAAACACGCGCTCACCCAAACATGCGCTCACCCAAACACACTCTCACCCAAACACACGCTCACCCAAACACACTCTCACCCAAACACGCGCTCAACCAAACATGCGCTCACCCAAACATGCGCTCACCCAAACACACTCTCACCCAAACACACTCTCCCCCAAACACACTCTCACCCAAACATGCGCTCACCCAAACAAGCCCTAACTCACCCAAACATACTTTCACCCAAACACGCGCTCACCCAAACATGCGCTCACCCAAACACACTCTCACCCAAACACACTCTCACCCAAACATGCGCTCACCCAAACACACTCTCACCCAAACAAGCCCTCACCCACCCCAACAAACTTTCACCCAACAAACTTTCACCCAAACAAGCCCTCACTCACCCAAACACACTTTCACCCAAACACGCGCTCACCCAAACATGCACTCACCCAAACACACTCTCACCCAAACATGCGCTCACCCAAACACACTCTCACCCAAACAAGCCCTCACCCACCCCAACAAACTTTCACCCAAAAAACTTTCACCCAAACAAGCCCTCACTCACCCAAACACACTTTCACCCAAACACGCGCTCACCCAAACATGCACTCACCCAAACACGCACTCATCCAAACACGCGCTCATCCAAACACGCGCTCACCCAAACACGCGCTAACACAAACACGCGCTCACCCAAACAAGCCCTCACTCACCCAAACATACTTTCACCCAAACACGCGCTCACCCAAACATGCACTCATCCAAACACGCTCTCACCCAAACACGCGCTCACCCAAACACGCGCTCACCCAAACACGCGCTCACCCAAACACGCACTCACCCAAACACACTCTCACCCAAACACACTCTCATTCAAACAGGCGTTCTCCCAAAAATGCGCTCACCCAAACACGCGCTCACCCAAACACACTCTCACCCAAACACACTCTCATTCAAACAGGCGTTCTCCCAAAAATGCACTCAACCAAACACGCGCTCACCCAAACACGCGCTCACCCAAATACATTCTCACACACTCTCACCCAAACACACTCTCACCCAAACACACTCTCACCCAAACACGAGTTCACCCAAACACACTCTCACCCAAACACACTCTCACCCAAACACGTGCTCACCCAAACACGCGCTCACCCAAACACGCGCTCAGCCAAACACGCGCTCAGCCAAATACGCGTTCACCCAAACACACTCTCACCCAAACACATTCTCACACACTCTAACCCAAACACACTCTCACCCAAACACACGCTCACCCAAACACACTCAAGTCAAGTCAAGTCAAATATATTTATATAGCGCTTTTCACAATACAGATTGTATCAAAGCAGCTTCACAGTATCAATCAAAACAACTTAACAATGTTTGTTTATTACTGGAAAAAAGACATCCACATTTGGTAGAGCTGATCAATGGTATTAATGATTGGTTATTTCATTTGAATATCCCCAACTGAGCAAGCCAAAGGCAACAGTGGCAAGGAACCAAAAAACTCCATCAAGTGACCTAATGGAGAAAAAAAAAAACTACTATGTTATCCTACTATGTTAAAGTCGTGCTGTGAGAGGTTTTGTGGACGTTTTTTAGAACCGATAAGTATTACCTCTGTCTTGTCTGGATTTAATAAAAGAAAATTACGCGTCATCCAATCTTTTATATCTTTAACACAATCTATCAATTTGGATAATTTAGCGTATTCATCTGGCCGTGATGAAATATATATTTGAGTGTCATCAGCAAAACAATGGAAACTAATTCCATGTTTCCTTATAATATTACCAAGTGGCAGCATATATAATGAGAAAAATAGAGGGCCTAACACTGATCCCTGCGGCACTCCATAGTTTGCCGAAGTTATGATCGATTTTTCTCCATTTAAGTAGACGAAATGGTAGCGGTCTGATAAGTATGACCTGAACCAGCTTAATGCTTGTCCTTGAATACCAGTATAATTTTGTAGTCGATCTAAGAGTATTGTGTGATCTATAGTATCGAACGCAGCTCTAAGATCAAGTAAAACTAGTACTGAGATACAGCCTTGGTCCGAAGCTAAAAGTAAATCATTTGTGATTCTAACAAGCGCAGTTTCAGTGCTATGATGTGGCCTGAATCCAGACTGAAACTTTTCATAGATGTCGTTTTCTTGCAAGAAAGAGCCCAGTTGAGCGGACACAACTTTTTCTAATATTTTTGACATAAATGGAAGATTTGAAATGGGTCTGTAATTTGCTAGGTTATTTGGATCTAATTGTGGTTTCTTAATAAGAGGTTTTATAACTGCCAGCTTGAACGTTCTTGGAACATGACCTAAAGATAAAGATGAGTTAATAATATTGAGAAGAGGCTCTTCCACTATAGGTAACACTTCATTCAGTAGTTTAGTTGGTATAGGATCTAATAAACATGTTGTTGTTTTAGATGAAGTGATAAGTTTATTTAACTCTTTTTGTTCTATGGTTGTAAAGCATTGTAATTGTTCTTGCGTGGTGATAATTGCGGCTGAGTTATAAGGCGCGAGCAAAGATTGAACGTTTACAATAAGCTAGTTGCACGTGGCCGCCATTTTGGATTTCTGATCAGCGAGTGTGCGGTTAGACACTTCCGGTTTCGCTTTACGCCCGGTGCAGGGAGCCGGAGAAAGCCGAAAATGATATCTTATAGTTGTTTATATGGATCAATGGATTTCGCTGGATGCGTGTGTGTGTGTGTGTGTCTCATGGCAATGCATATCCCTCTGTTGACTGCTTTAAAATACAATGTTTGATAGATGCTTCTGGTGTTAAATCTATGTTGTACAGTCAAGTGTTTTATATTAATAACATTGCTTCTATGTAATGTGGTGTAGGCTATAGGCTATACCTGGTCATATTGCATGCTGTTGGTTATGTTTAACATGAATGATTACGTGCCGCGCGAATAGAGGACGATTATTATAAATATATAGTCTGGGTTTGCTGCCTCCTGCAGCGCGATTTTATTCACGCTGAAAGGCAGTATGGATACCATGGTCCAGATTTTCACCTCATTTAGGGAACCAATCACAGAATGGGGAGGGAGCAGCAAGATGATGACGACATCTATGTTGGCTATGATCTACGTACAGGCGCATTTGATAGACATTCTTAGCACCCAATAAACAGCGCCGGGCATCCGTAAACCACGCCTCAAATACGAGAAAATGTACATGTGGTTCCCAGACCCAAGTCTCAACGAGAATTGGGTCTGGCGTTAGCCAGGCTAATAAATATACGTACTGTAGGCTAATAATAATTGTGCCCTCCCATGCATTTTATATTACCCCCTTAACACTGAGGTCTGGCGACAGATCTGAGTCAGACATCATATTTTGGTTGAAAATTAAACTCAGGTTGACGTCTAAACCCAACGTTTGTTTGGCGTCAAGCTCCAACGTCAAACAGATGTTGAAAAATAAGAATACTTATTAGATGTAACAAATCATACATTTTCGAAACAATGTAACTTGCATTATTTTGCAATTACATCAATGTATCATAGTTTAATGTATTAAACTCAAGTAGCTGAACTTTAGTGCTTTTGAGTCAATTAAATTAAGAAGGATTTAATGACATTTTCAAATGTTATTTCATAATTTTTTCTATCATCTTTGAAATATGGTTACTGCCGAATGTATTGACAATCATTTATGGTAAACTAAAATAGGCTATACTTTAATGTAATTAGATTAAAACTTAAATGTCAAGTATTTACATATATTAGTAATATTATTATTAAACTGTATACTTTAAATGTTATATCGAATAACAAAATTATAATCAAGTACTTTGTTTGCTTTAGTATGTTAGTCAATACAAAATAAGTGTACTACTTTAATCACCACAAAAAAATATTAAAACATACAGTATATAATATAATTATATAAAATGTACTTTGTGTAAAACCGATAATTTTAAATTTTTACAAAGTTCACTTATTAAGTGTTCTCAGTAACATAGCAATGAAAATGTACTCTCTCTCTCACTTAAGTGGCTTTATATTGTAATAATATTATATGACCTGCAAATACAGTTTTTAAAAATACTTTTAAAAGTATACTAAAGTACAAATTCAATACAAATAAGCACACTTTTTTTTTAGGAAATTATTTGGATGATAAAATATGTAACAGTTCAAGCACATCAGTCATATTGTAGGGGTGAGTAGATTTGTAAAGGAAAATCAAAAGGCTATCTGACTGATTGGCCATTATTTATCTTTTGACTGGTGGTTAGTGGCACAAACGTCATGTTACGATCACCAGCTGGAGTGCCCTTGAGAGCCACCAGAGGGCACTCCACAACAGACTATTGACATTCCCTTACAACATAAATCTCCCATAATTCTCTGCCTGGACTCATCAGCACTAGCCTGGTTCTTTCTGTCAATCCTTTCGAAGTCTTGTTTAGTGTTTGTACTGCAATTCTGAGCGTCTGTCTGTTATTCACATGTTCTTGGTTTTGATCTCTGCCTGTCCTTTGATGTTCCCTTTACCTGTGACCCTGTTATTGTTTGGACTGATTACCCGGTGTTTATGACCTCTTGCCTGTTTTCTGCATTATGGGTTTAGATTACCCTGTGTTCAATAAAACTGCATTTGGATCCTCAACTTTCTTGTCTCGGCGCAGTTCGTTACACTTCACAAGGAAGTTAAAGGAAAAATCTAGTTCTGTGGAAATGAATACCATCAAGTTTACTGATTTTATCATAAATGAGAAGGACAAATTAGTTAGTGGTGTTTGCCACCTAAATATTTATTCCAGAAAAGAAGAGCTCAGAACATTTTTTCCTAAGGGATTTTATGTCTCTTTAAAACGAAGATGATCAGATGAGACTGTCTGACTGAATGATTATATGATTACACAACACTTGACTGAATCTGACTGAATTCCAGACTACTTTCAAGCTCATTCCAGACTACTTTCAAGCTCATTCTACTCTCATGAAATGTTTCTCTGCAATACAGTAACAGGATCTTGCTAAGTCCACTATGATCTTGTTCTTAAATCTCTGTTACCTGCAGGAACTGGATGTGATCATGTGTGTGTGAAAGCTGCTCCAGCTCAGCCTCTCTCCTCCTCAGATCATCGATCTCCTGCTCCAGTCGCTTTAGTCGTTCTTCAGCTCGACTCACTGCAGTCTTTTCCTGATCTCTGATCCGCTGTGTCGCCTCAGAGTGGCTTCTCTCAATGGAGCGGATGAGCTCAGTGAAGATCCTCTCACTGTCCTCCACTGCTGTCTGTGCAGAGCGCTGTGAGGACACACATCACAATCACACAGTGGCTTCAGCAGGATTGAAGGAGCAGAGTCCTAAACTTCACAAACTTCTCTTCTTCTCCAGACTCACCTTATGAGACGCCACAGCCTCTCTCAGCTGCTGAAGATCTTTCTCTCTCTGCTGGATTCTCTGACGGAACACGCTCTGTGTCTCCTTCAGCTGAGTCTAGAGGACAAACCAATAACAGGATATGTCACATAAAACTAATATCACAAAACCATCATTTACAAGTTACATAAATCCAGAAATTGTGGAGTGGTTAAAGATATAGCATGGTGAGATTATACTGTAGCTTCGAATCACAGATTTTATAGTTTCCTGAAAAGAGAATATCAATGATTATGAAGCCAAACTGTCAGAATTTCATTAACTTTTTAGGAATATGTCTCTCCAAAATTATAATTCTGTCATAATTTACTCACCCTCATGTTGTTCCAAACCTGTATGACTTTCTGTCTATTGCGCAACACAACACAATTGTAAAGGTGCAGTGTGTGATTTTAGCGGCATCTAGTGGTGAGGTTATGAATGGCAACCAACAGAAGTTACGGTGACCAACAGGAAAAGATGTCGTCGTCTGAGACAGCAGAGAGCCAATGATGTTTCTTTACAAAGATAAATTAAGAAATTATGTTTACTTAATTATTCAGTAAAACCATATGTTATTGCAAATATTATTGTTACTTGTTCATCATCGTGTCTGTGTTTTATCCGCTGACTTTAGCTAGCTTCTTTGCATGAATAACAACATAGTGACGAAACACGTTCTGTAAAGCAGTTTGTCCGTTTAGGGCCACTGTAGAAACATGTCGGCGCAAAATGGATTTTTCAGTGTAAGGGGACCTGCAGTGTATGTAGAAAGAAATTGCTAATTTAAGTCAGAAGTTCACAGCGTGAGACTGCAAATGAAACATGTGCATTTCGACTTATTATCCACACTGCAAAATCCTTATTTGTTTATTACCACATGACATGAGCAAATGAAACTGTGCAGTTCGACTTGTGTTCATTATTAGTTAAGATGCTAACATGCAATTATGGTCAAATGAACTTCTCTACGACTTCTTGTAAAAATTTATTTAATTATAATTACTGTAAGTATTATCCATACTGCGAAAACCTTATTTGTTTATTACCACGTGAGCAAATTAAACTGTGCAGTTCGACTTGTGTTCATTAGTTAAGATGCTGAAACGCAGCACTGCAAAATCCTTATTTGTTTATTCAACTATGTGTCTATGTATGATACGGGATATATCGAGTCCCATATTGATTTGACACGGGACACATAATTTTACCTTTAAATACTGGACGATTCTGTATTTTACGGGACGGATGGCAACCCTAGTGCGCATGCTCTTCCAGGAGAAGGGCCCATACAAGGAATTCCGCACTTTATCAAACAGGGCCATACTCGAAAAAAACTTTCAAAAACGTATACGAATCCTGAATGAGTGTATTCGGCACAGAAATAAAATGGCCAACTCGTTTTTTGAAACTTTGGCCATGTTTAGCATGAGAATCATGTCAGAATGGATGAAATAGCTTTAGACATCCCCTTTAAGAAACAATCATGAAAATGGCCTCTCTGTAAGTACACTTAAGTGGCGTTTTATTTCATTGGTATTATATTATCTACAAGTCCAGATTTTTAAATCTATACTTTTAAGATTTGAAGTACGCTACAAGTGCACATTCAATACAGTTAAGAACATTACATTTAAAAAAAATAAAAAACGGTTTAGATTACTTGTCTCCTTTTTGGAGCTTTGAAACGTTTGTACCCCATTCACTTTCAATGTATGAACTAAAATAGAGAAAACGTTCTTCAAAATTTCATCTATTACAATCCACAGAAACATTTTTGTGTGAACAGTCACCTCATTGCATGTCATCATTTACTCACCTTCAATTTGTTTCAAACCTGTATGAATTTCTTTCTTCTGATGAACACAAAATAAGGTATTTTTAAGAATGTCAATGACCAAACAGTTGATGTACCCCATTGACTTCCATAGTATTTTTTTTTTTCCAACTTTGGAAGTCAATGGGGTATATCAACTGTCTGGTTACCAACATAATATCTTAATATCTTCCTTTGTGTTCATCAGAAGAAAGAAAATCATACAGGTTTGAAACAACTTGAGGGTGAGTAAATGATGACAGAATTTTTATTTTAAAGTGAACTATTCCTTTAAGTTTATACCTGTTTCTCGGTCCTCTGTGCTGCAGCTGATACAGTTATGTGGTTTTGATGTTCATATTCCTGACACCGCACACAAATGCATTCTTGATCAGTGATACAGTACATTTCTAGCTCTTTATCATGTTTACGGCAGATCATGTCCTGCAGTCGTCCAGTGGCATCAATCACTTTGTGAGGCTTACGTGAGTGATATTCCTCATGACGGTCCAAATGAGTTTGACAGTAAGATTCCTGACACACCAGACAGGACTTGACGGCTTTGTGTTTTTTTCCAGTACAGACGTCACACTCCACATCTCCAGCTCCAGCGTAACAGTCAGCAGGAAGTTTACTCTTCTTCAGTTTCTCCACCAGTTCAGCCAGAATGGTGTTTTTACCTAAAGCAGGTCTTGGACTGAAGGTCTGTCTGCACTGAGGGCAGCTGTAGACACTCTTCTCATCCTCCTGATCCCAGCAGTCTGTAATACAGATCTTACAGTAACTGTGTCCACATTGGAGGGTCACTGGATCCTTCAGGATATCCAGACACACTGGACACATGAACTCATCCTGAGAAAATCTGGCCTCTGCCATTTTACAGCATGAATACAAGGAGACACAAACACACAATCGCTCAACAAAAGTTTTGGTTTCCCTGAACTGAGGAGTTGAAATAGTTTCCTGCTTCTGTGTTTGAGTGACGTGTGTAAAACAGGTGTGTCTGATCTTCCTCATTCCTGGTCAAGGAGAGTCACTTCCATAGGCTGCGTTTGAGTACACTTTTATATGCCTTACCCTCGCTAACATCCTTCCATCTTTTCTCTTGAATGCACGTCATTGTAGCTGCGCTGGTTCCAGATGTGTTTTTCATGTCTTTCATGTCTTCCATAGAGATTTTTAAAAAGTCTTCATTAAAGCGTTATAAAGCCATGGAACAGAGGTGAATCATAACATTACAAACTTTGATGTGAAGCAAAAAAAGTTTTTTGAAAATCAGACAAAAATACAAAGTTACAAGACTATGTACAGTACTTAACGGCTTTAGAGGAGAAAATAACTACAACAACTACAATCTCATGAAATCTAGATCTAGGTTGTAAAACCTGACGAATGTACAGTAGCATTCGTTGTAGCATCAGTCGAGTTCTTGCAAGAGTCAACTTCAGTGTCAATTTCAACATCCATAGCTTTCGAAAATCCACGTCTCTTTCTTCCCATTTAGCAGAAGTCGATGCTAAACAACGCAATGTTCATGTAGTAGACCACAAAGTATAAAAGAAAAATGTAAGTAAACTGATTAATCACATTACTACTACAACCATCAGAACTAAAATTAGACATCCATCCTCCACAATACCCTCTTCCCTTATCCAAAACTCAAAAAAAGAAAAACTGCTGCGTATTTACACTTGACTGAACATTGGTCTGTGCTTCACACCCGCTCTGCGCTGTCTAGCGTAGCTTCAACACACAGATTTAACTAATTTTACTCATTTAACAGCTAAATAAAACAGGCCGGTTGCAGATTAATATTTAATTATGATATAAATACAACCCGAATTCCGGAAAAGTTGGGGACGTTTCTTAAATTTGAATAAAAGGAAATCTAAAAGACTTTCAAATCACATGAGCCAATATTTTATTCACAATAGAACATAGATAACATAACAAATGTTTAAACTGATCAATTTTACACTTTTATCCACTAAATGAGCTAATTTCAAATTTGATGCCTGCTACAGGTCTCAAAATAGTTGGGACGGGGGCAATAAATGGTTGAAAAAGCAAGAAAATTAGACAAGATTCAGCTGGGAGAGTGTCACATGACAAGCAATGACACGTCACCATGGAAACGTTAAAGTCAGAGGTTCTAAATAACAGTCGCCTTGAAAAACTCACGCTGGGGGGTCAGTTAGAATATTTTAAACTTACGTGTGAAAGGGTTAAGCACACACCTCGCACTTTTTCAATGTCCGGTCTCGTTCATAGACACTTGTTTGGACTCCCTACCTAAGTCATGTGATTCATCTCCACCGTTAGCTGGATACCAAATGGCACACTCCGGCCATGTGGACCTCCTTCGAGTTCACACTTGGTGATGTCAGGAAGTGCAGACCTCGGGTCCACCAGGGCTTGTGAGAGTGTATTTTGGAACAGGCTTGATGATATCATGCCAACGGAAGTCAAACAGCCACGAAACTCCTCCCCTCGTTTATCTAATTGGGCGTTCGCAATGAAGTCCGCATCGAGGGCACAAAGGCGGTGCTCGCGATGACACTTCTGAGCACTGAAATGGTAAATGTGACACCCAGACTCTTGGCGAGCATGCGTAATTTAACGTGAATAAAACGAGGCCGCGCGTCCACATGAAGTGTGCCATTTGGGATCCAGCCATTATACTCCAGCGATCATTCTCCTACCTCATTCCTGTCAGGTTCAATAAATCAGGATTCAGTTGTAAGTGAATAAACAGTATATTTATTAGAAAGTGTCCAACAAGGGTAGTAGCAGTGGGTCGAACAAGGAAAACAAGGTGCACGGAAGTTCCTCCTTGGCAGCGCAGGGACGCAAATGGGCAACCAGCCTTCCAGGGAACACAAGGAACCAGACGATCATGAAGACAAACACTGGATCCGGATACAAGACGACTTTCACTCACTCCGACGAGTTTACACCCCTACCAGATACCTACGATCAGTCAATGAGCGACGGCTCGTGGTACCCTCACAGCGAGGCACAAAATCACTCTCCAGAACATTCTCATTCACGGTTCCATGCTGGTGGAATGATCTTCCCACCCCCATCCGGAATGCAGAATCCCTGACAGCATTTAAAAGTCAGCTGAAAACTCATCTCTTCCGTGAGTACTTCCTTCCTCTTTAAATCCTCCCTTGTCTGATTGTTGCTGCCCTGAGCAATACCTGAACTTTGTATTTTGAACACTTCTTGTGTTGTTTTTGCCTCTTCACGATGACTCGCTTTCTTTAGTCCTCAGTTGTACGTCGCTTTGGATAAAAGCGTCTGCTAAATGACTGAATGTAAATGTAAGACGAAGGAACACTCACGCCCCTTTTCCACCAAGGCAGTGCTGGAGCCGGTTCGGAGCCGGTGCCTACTCTCAAACCAGTTCTTTGTGTTTCGACAGACAAAGAACCGGTTCTCGGCCAGGAAAATTGGTTCCAAAGCGGGCCCAACTCTTTGCTGGACTAGAACCGTTCTTTTACCACGTCATGCTTATGTCGGGGCGGGGGGCGGTGTTATTGTCGAACTTCTTCTCGAACGTAACCTCCGTCTATAGTGACGAGTATATATCCAGACGAGCAACACAAATGTGTTCTAAATGTCTTCTTCTGACCCCAATATAGGATCGTAAAGCCAGGAGAAACATTTGAAGAAAGACGATTTAGTCCGCCATTGTAATTGTTATGCCTGAAGTTGGCGAAAGCTAAGACGTATGGCGACGCACACAGTGGCATACGTCGTTCGCTGGGCTCTCTAGTCAGTGGAAAAACAAACAGGTTCTGAGAAGGTTCGCAAGTTGAACCAACTGTGAACCAGCACCAGTTCCGAACCAGTTCTTTTTTTGTGGAAAAGGGGTATGAGACGACCAGGACATGAACACAGGAAACTCCAAAACGATCTGACAAACACAAGGTGGATGGCATGGCATTAAATAGACAACCAAATCAGCAGCAGCTGGCGCTGATCATCAGATCAGCAGCAATAAGTGGACACGCCTCCAACACACACACATGGAGAGAGAATGAGACAGTAGCTGTGTCCCAATGTGAAGGCTGCATCCTTCTAGGCCACGGACTTCGAAGGATGCATCCTATTCGTCCTTCGAAGGACGCTCCATGTAGCCTTCGTAGGATTTCCTAATTGCGCATCCAAGTGTTCCCGATTACCGCTCCTGGCGCCAAGCAACAATTACACAACTATCATAGGTACAATAATCCACTATTTTTGTCCGGTAGTTCTGTAATCCGGTATAATATTGGCGAACATTCACTTCAGACACAACCCACCGTTCACCAAAACAAGACGCGAAACTGGTGAAAACTAACATGATTTATGAGGTGTTTGCCCTGTCAATCGTGAGACAGATTACAGCAGTTTGCATCACAGCAATACTGAACCATTTTCCTTAAAATAACCTAAATTAAACCTAAATGACCAAAGTTAGAATTTGAATTATCTACTGCCTACTACAGTACATCTACTTCCGTACCATGATTCCCACAATGCATTGCGACGTGATGAAACGATAGTTTCAAATAAAATAAAATATGCAATCTTTTTCAAATTGACCTTACAATCTTGGTTTTATCAGTGGTGTAAAGTTAAGTAAATTTAATTAGAAACTGTACTTAAGTATCTTTTTGGATACTTTATAGTTTTACTGAGTGTCAAAGATATTATCAACTTTTTCTCTACTTGACTACATTATAGAATAAGTATATCTTTACTCCCATACATTTGTAATGCACATAACCTTTTCTGCAGCCATTTATTTCTGCTACAAAATAAGCAATAGCGCCATCTAGGGTATTGAATGTACTATATTTTGTGCGTTTTAACCATAGACTGTAAAGAAATATGAACGTAGTGTTCGTGACGTCAGGTTTCTGAAGAACATGTTTGAAGCCCAAAGTGGGCAGAGCCGGACGTCGCCATCTTGGTAGCGGGTCACCGCGCGTCACTCCCGGATAAACAAAACTGAGCGACATGACGGCTTATGCAGAACTTCAAGGCTTAATATAATTTAAGGCCCCCCCCCCCAAAACCACTTTTTGCACCAGGCTGTAAACGCATTTTTTTCTGCTGTAAAGTTGACTCTCTTTTGCATCCAGCCTCTAGCGTCCAGTTTAAGTCACTTCAGTGTTGGTTTCAAGAGAGAGACAGGCAGGTTGCTGCTTGGTTTTAACCCTAACTTGTCAAGAAGTCCTCGCTGCAGCCTGTAGCGCGATGATACTTGATATCAAATACGTAGTTGACGTTTTAACACGTATGCTCTGTATGTTTCGGTTAAATCAAGAAAGTTTAAAACCACGTGCGCACGATTACCTATTACATTATACACAAATTACATTAATTTTATAAAATATGTGTGACATTTTATGTAACTTTGTAACTTTATGGCAGGATATAGTAATGGTCAACTAAGAGATAGTAGTTTAACTTGATGTATTTCTGTAAATGTAAAAACTTTAATTTTTAAATTCATCTGATATAGCCATAACAAGTTTTTCTCCGTATACTGGCAGCTTCAAAGCCGAGTGCAATTTTGAAATACTGGATATGCATTTTGTATTTTATCTCCAATGACACTGCCCACATTAGTATTATATTACTGTAATCCATAAGTTTACACGAAGCAGTGATAGATGATAGATATGCAGAAGTTGCACTATAACTATATAACTAGGCTATATACTGTGTATATATATATATATATATATATATATATATATATACTGTATATAACTAAATAACTACGGTAATCTCTCCTTTCATCCAACAGAAGGGCAGTGTCAGCGCTCAAGTATATGGGACTGATCTTAATCTGGCATTAAAATTAACCCTTAATAAGTGAGTATTTGAGCTATATACACTGATTTCACGCAGCCGCCATTTTGAAATCGAAAGTGAGGCTCCGGTGGGAAGAACCCCAGAAGTATCTATACACAACAATGCCTCGGATTACCAACCTAAAGATGCTGCCACGATTTACACTATTGGATGTTAATATCCAATATAGGATATGTATATAGTTTGTTCCTGCTTCTTTTTTTACTTTCTGAATTATTTATAAAAAAAAATTTATTTATGAATGAATTTCACTGTATATAGTCTAAAGTATGAAAGAAATCTATGTACAGTTTTAGAATAACTCATTTCTACATTAAAGGGGTCATGACATTCTTGCCAAATTTGCCTTGATCTTTTGGTATATAAGAGATCTATGTACAATTAAAACTTCCTGCAAGTTTCATAGCTTAAGACGTCCTCCCCATTATAACCGAAGCATTTATTTAATCAAGCTCTAAATACAGCTCGTTCTAAATCCATGGTATGAAGTGACGTCACGGTACGAAGTGACGTACCAGTCGTTTGCATATGACCGCCTCCAGCGCAAGACAAGTACGCCTCATTTCGCATCATCGCATGCGTTGTCGTGCAGCGAGTGGGTCTGTTTACAAGATGACTGTGATGCCACGCAGATGTGCTGTTCCTGCTGTGGACAAACAACATGTTTGAATACGCTGCCGAACGATCCAGACGTCAGGGAAAGCAGTTGGATGCAGTTTATTTGCAGCATATGCAGCGCGCCAAAGCTTTATTTGAACGGTGAGTGATCAGATGAGTGTGACAGGGCATGTTACTGAAAGAACGAGCAGAGAGCGAGCAAACCCCGGCCGCACGCGTGCCTTCAAACTGTCTTGCTCTCTCTCTCTCTCTCTCTCTCTCTCTCTCTCCCTCCCTCCCTCATATGAATCAAAATCAATTGAGAATTGACACGATGGTAAAAGATTAGAAGACCGAAGTTTCACGTGGTGGAGCATTGTGTAGTCTACATGTGATACAAAATGATTAACGTTAATAATTTATGCATAAGCAGCACTGACATTAGCCAATCATAACAGTATAGGCGTTAACACTGAAGTCTTAAAGGGGAAACACCCCAAAACAGACTGTTTGAATCAGAGGTGAGAAACAGGGTGGGAAAATGTCATAAATCACTACATTTTTAAATTTTTTTTGTACAAAAAACTATAGTAATACTATAATTGCACCTAAGGGAACATAATAAAACAAAACAAAAAACCATGTCATGACCCCTTTAAACACAACAATATGCCATCGCATTCGTGACTCTCCTATGATTAAAGGCGACACTTCCGGTTTTCTTCCCACCGGAGCCTTGCTTTCGATTTCAAAATAACGGCTGCGTGAAATCAGCGTATAGTGTGCTATTTGAGTAGTGTGCTATTTGAGTAGTGTGCTATATAGTGTGCTATTTGAGTAGTGTGCTATATAGTGTGCTATTTTAGTAGTGTGCTATATAGTGTGCTATTTGAGTAGTGTGCTATATAGTGTGCTATTTGAGTAGTGTGCTATTTGAGTAGTGTGCTATATAGTGTGCTATTTGAGTAGTGTGCTATATAGTGTGCTATTTGAGTAGTGTGCTATATAGTGTGCTATTTGAGTAGTGTATCTATCTATGAATGTGAGATAGTGATCTCAAATTACATTGTTACAAACTGTATATTCTCTTAAACAGATTTGAAGCAAGCCTAAAAGAAACCAACATAAACCATTTTGAGGTAGTGCAAAGAGAGGTAATTATTAAAATCATGCTTTTGAAAATAATCAAGTCTCATCAGAACAATAATTCTAATCAACAGGTCACAAAACTCAACTCTTTCTTGGACAACATGAAAGATCCTCTGTTTACTTTAATGGTAAGTATTAATGGTTAGTTTTTTCTCTCTCGCTGTAATGAAGGATAATTTTGTTTTATGACATGTTGTTATTTACTCATAAACTTGTCAAACCTTTTCAGCTCACTTAGAGAAAGGATATCCACTTCCTCGTCATATACTTCCATTCTCCTTAGAGGAAATACACCTTGTGAATACACAAGTTGAGTGTATTACCTGTGTAAATACACAAGTAAGCTAACTTTTCAATTGTTGTGATGTTTTACTGTAAATATAGCATATTGTGATGTATGAGTGTCATATACATCCGGGATCATTTAGAGAGACCCTATAACCTAATGTGTTTTCTTGAACAGGGTTACATGTTGATTGGAACCGATGTTCAGTTCCAGGAAAACGCCTCACCTCAACACGGCTGAGGACTAATGTGTTTGTAAAGGCGATTTATGGTGAAATAAAATGCATTTGTCTCTTCAACAATCATGTTTTGAAGTTTGCATGAATAAATACGTTGCATTCACCCCCAGATAACAGCATTTATTTATTTCCTATGTAATGTAAATTAATTCCTGGACTGTAGCAATGGTTAGGGAATCTGTTGGTCAGCATGATGCTGTCTGTCTCAGAAGACGCTCAGGTGTTTTGTGGTGCTCAGGGAGGAGTGTAGAAGAAGCAGACATTTTTATATGAGTAGGAAAACAAAACAAATGTTAGTAATTTTTTGAACTCTTCAACCTTTCTAAAACTCCTCAACACACAGCCTACCTCAGGCTTTTTCTACGTCTACATTAATCCGGGTAGATTTGAAAATGGAGTTTTCATTTCAAAACGCTCTCCGTCCACACTAGCGTTTTCAAGCATTTTCCAAAAGTTACTTTATTCACAATTAACCACACACTTATTAATTATTAATTAACAACAGACAATTTTTGCATTATGAAAATGTGTAAACTCCACACATGTGTTTGTTTTGCCTCTAAACATCTGAACACAACCAGTCAGAGATGCACATTTATGGCTTTGGTTTCGTCTGTTCATCAAGATATCGTCAGATGTTTTTATTTAAGTATGAGTCTTTGCAGTGGCATTTTAGTCAAAATTCATTCTGATATGTCACCTGGTATGGTAGCAAAAAAATAAATTAATAAAATTTTATATGATAATTTTTTTGAGGAGCAAATCAAAAGGCATATTTACTGGATCTTCTAGTTACTGGTTTATTTAAAGCACTAAGAATGATGTTGTCAGAGAAGCCCAGCTCTGACTTCCCCTTTAGTCTGTGTGGTCGAGGTTTGTGTTTCCGCTCACAGTACGAGATGTGTGAATGATCATAGCAGATATTATTCATCTGGATCAGATCATGAAGATCAAACAGCTGCAGATCTGTGAGTTTCTCATGTCGCATTTGGTTGAGTTTTCTTTTGATTTTATATCTTAATAAATGTGTTTTTCTTTCTGTCAAAGATCTGTTCATGTTGTATGAAGCCACAGAGAGTCTAACAAACACACCAGTAACTTTAGGATCTGATGTGATTATAACCTGTGATCTTGATATAAAGGAGATTTACTGGTACAAACAGAACCCATACATAAATGTAATATATGTAAATATATGTAAATTACATATATAATGTCAGTGCCCATGTATGTCTGCTGCCTATATGAGAATATATGCAAAATTCATATATGTAAAACACATAGACATATATGAAACATATATTTCAAAATATAGCAAAAATGGCCGTTTTCATGTAAGTGCCATATATTTTCCCGTATATGCACATAAATGTTAAATATATGTAAGACACATATATGTATACATGCATTTATGTACATGCATGTATACATATATGCGTCTTACATATATTTTCCCGTATATGCACATAAATGTTAAATATATGTAAGACGCATATATGTATACATGCATATATGTACTTATTTCCATAGTACATACTTTCACTTATATTAGGGATACAAATATAATGTACTGTTTTATATCAAATACACTCTCAGAAAAAAAAAGGTAAAATTTTGTACCAAAGGTACAAACCCTTGTCACTGGGGCGGTACCTTTTACTGGTACAAAATTGTACCTTAATATAGAGGAACAAATTTGGTCCATTCCAGTTTGTACCTTAAAAGGACATGATTTGTACCATGGGCAACCAAAATACCTTTTGTTTTTCTAAACTTGTTGGTACAATGTTCTACTTTTATCAAAGGTACAAATTTGATCATTTAAGGTACCACCCTAGTGACAAGCCCCTTTGTACCTTAACTGTCAAATTTGTTCCTTCGAAAACTAAGGCTATTTTCCTATTGAATAACGCACATTCAACAACTGAAATTGAATCCAAAAGCATCAATTTAATCAGTTCTGTAAATACATATGAACGTTTGAATACTTTCGTTCCAACTTACAGTAAAGTTTTTCTTTGTGTAAATACATCACATTCGCAAAATTAACAGAATATCACTTGAAAAAGATTTGAAAGAATTAAAAATGCAATTACAATAAAATGTTACAGTACATCAAATATATTTTCTCATCTACAACAAAGCTAGACTTTTGTTTTGTTTTTCACTTTTCACACAATACTAGAGGTCGACCGATATTGGATTTTACCGATAACGATAGCTGGGTTGGGCCGTACTTGCCGATAACCGATTAATCAACCGATAGTTTTTAAAATTGATACTGGATAAAAACAATTATTCACGATACAGCACAGCCTCTGGAACCTTATTGCTTAAACATAACACATTAAAACAGTGCTGAACTTTATTATATAGGCATATATATATATATATATATATATATATATATATATATAAAACTGTATGAACCATGAAAACATGCTAAATGAAATAAATATATAAATATGAATATTAATTAATTAATTAATTTAGTTAATTAATTCAAACTGAAACAAAAAGTAATACTCTAACAAATAAAACCAGTTACATTCAAAATGTATCTGTTTAACAGTTACATCCATTTTGTACAGCGTACAAAACTCATCCAATACAAGATGATTACAACAATATTATCAAACTCTGTAAACAATAAATCAACTCTGATTTCATTTTAAATACAATCAAAAACGGAGACGCAAGACGGCAAGTTGTATTTGAATGAAATGAGAGTGCGCGTCCATTGTGATACATGGATGTGTGCTGTTATAATGCGTTATTGATGACGGTAATTATAAGGAAGGAAATGCTACAGAATCTTGCTTTAAAAAGTTTTTCCACTGTTCAAACAAGTTCAAACACTGAAATGTTTTCATCAGTTCTTTTTGAACACGAATCGAATGCTTTTCTGATTTGTTTATATGTTTCTGTCGGCTGTATTAACATATCAGTTTACTATTTTACGTCTAGCTTTAAATATGCAACTTCGCTGCATAATGAATGCATAAAAGTGACCAGCTGTATAACGTTATAATCTAATGCAAATAGATGGTAACAATTGTGACATTAAACATTCGGGTCGGACTTAGGTTTGTATTTGTCAGTGTTTAACCGCTTGAGGTAGCCTACTACTAATGAATGTTAGCGTCCTCTCAGCCTCGAAGGCAAACAAACATGCGGTTCTTTCTCTACTAATGCAGCATAGTCAACAAATGAATCACTTTATAATGATATGACAAAATGTACTGTATGAATACCTTTTCGCTGTCGGTGCTTTAAACGCGCATCTGATGTAAGCGCTCTCAGTGCAGCGCGCAGCGTCACGTGTCGAGATAAACAACACGAGGCATCAGTGATAGTCTTTATTATACCTCTAGAGGCCGCTCTTGTACTGCATGATGCCAGCAGACCTTTCTCAGCTCTCTCGTACTGTGTAATGTATTACAGCGCGCACTTCTCAGCCGCTCCAGCAACGGACGCAACCAGGAAAAACTATCGGTATGGATTTTTGTCGATAACGATAGTTCCACCAATCAACTATCGGTGCCGATTAATCGGCAAAACCGATGAATCGGTCGACCTCTACACAATACCTCTGGCATTTATTTAACTAAACACCATCCTCCACCCCGACTGCTCAGCAATTTCAGAACCCTCCATAAATACACTGAAGACACGTCCAGTCAAGACGTTCCCAAAATCTGCACAGTGGATTGTGATGTAGCCGGTTCTTCCTGAACAAAATGAAGAATCAGTATTAGAAAATACAGAAGTAAATTGATTATATTTAAACTCCCAATGACGAGCTAAAATTTTACCTCTTGACTTAAAGGGATAGTTCACCTAGAACTGAAAATTCTGTCATTTACTCGCCCTCAAGTTGTTCTAAACCTGTTTTGAGTTCTTGTAAAATTAAACAGTTGATGGGCCCCATTGACTTCCATAGAATTTGTTGCTATTTTCTATTTTATTCATACTATGGAAGTCAATGGGGCACATCAACTGTTTCATTGTTTGGGTGAACTACAAATCCTGCAACATCTCGTTTGGCATCCATGTAATGTGCTTCTATAACAGGTTTCAGCTTAGCCAACCTCAACACATTGGACAATTTTGCTTAAAGGGTTAGTTCACCCAAAAATTAAAAATTATTTAGTTAATTACTCACCCTTATGTCATTTCACACCTATAAGACCTTTGTTCATCTTCGGAACACAAATGAAGATATTTTTAATGAAATTCTGAGCTTTCTGTCCCTTCATTGGGAGCAATGCAACTAACACATTCAAGGCCCAGAACGATAGGAAAGACATCATTGAAGTAATCCATGTGACTGCAGTGCTTTAAACAATTTTATGAAGTGATGCAGGTGCTTTGTTTGTTTTTTGCAACAAAAAAAAAAACACCACAATTTACCACTTTATTTACAAAATTACTAACCAGTAGGAATGCAATCCATTAGGGAGAGCACTACGACACATGCGTATTGTGTTGACTCAGGACCGGGTGTTGTTCCGTGAATGTGCTTTAGATAATATAATTTTGTAAATATAGAGGTAAATTATGTTTTTTTGTTTTGTTGTTTTATCACAAAACAAAGCACTTGCATCGCTTCATAAAATTGAGGTTAAACCACTGGAGTCACATGGATTACTTTACTGGTGTCTTTACTACCTTTCTGGAGCTTGAATGTATTAGTTGCGTAGGCTACAAGTGGAGGAACAGAAAGCTCTTGGAGTTTATAAAAAATATCTTTATTTGTGTTCTGAAGATAAACGATGATCATTTACGGGTTTGGAACGACATGAAGGTGCATAATTAATGACAGAATGAAAATTTTTAGCTGAACTATACCTTTAAGGAATCCTGGAAACACATTTAATTAACCACAGCATGCATTCGACCCATTTCTGGAAGAACTGAAATGCAGATAAGAAAACAACAGTTTCACCAACAACAACAAAAAAAAACCTTTCTGCATTTTTACATTTTCCACAAAAAAGCAGTTTTAAATGATTCACTTAAAGTTTCATTTAAAATACCCAGAAAAGTAAAATGTTAGCTGCAGCCCTATTTTACAGGTTTCCTCTCCATATTTTGCACTTCTATAATATAAGCTTGTTCCCACATTTGACAAATTGTGTTTACACAAAAATATTGCTTTAACTTTAGAATAATTTCAGAACGGCCATTGTGAACGAGATGGTCCTCACTGCAGAACATGAAATCCACGGGGAGGAGTCGGATCCAGATCCAACTCCTCCCACCTTACATACACCTAAACCTACCCAGCTCCACCCCTTATCCCTAAACCTACCCAACCCCACCCCTTAATCTGGATCCGACTACGCCCCCTGGATCTCGTGTACTGCAATGAGGTGCTACTGTTGTGAACAGGATTTATCATGCACTCTTGAATGTGTAAAGTAGAGTTAGGGCTACTGTATGGTGAAAGACAAGATGTTCACTAAAAAAAATAAGACAAACAAGTCACATGGACAATATTTTTAGTAAATAAAGGGTTAGTTCACCCAAAATTGGAAATTCTGTCATTAATTATTCACCCTCATGTAGTTTCAAACCTGTAAGACTTTAGTTTATCTTTGGAAAGCAAATGAAGATCTTTTAATGAAATGGGAAAGTTTTCTGTCCTTCCATTGATAGCTATGCAACTACTGCTCTGACTCAGAAAAATTTGGACTTAACAGTTTGATTCAAATTATTTTACGATCTCTTTAGTATGGTAGCATACAGAAATGTAATATGGAAAATAGCTATGTAATATATAAAATGGCAATTTATTTCTTATTTAAATTGACATTTTCCATACCATATGTGCAATGTTTGGGTGACAATTCAAATTCAATACTATAAATTAAATTAGCCATTTCTTACACTTGTTTAACATATAATTTAAACATATACATTTAAAATTTGTACAAGTTGCACAATTAAAATTTAAATGTATTACAAAAATGATTAGAGATAATTCACCCAAAAATGAAAACTCTTTCATTAATTATTCACCCTCATGTCGTTCCAAACCTGTAAGACTTTTGTTCATCTTCAGAACACAAATGAAGATATTTTTAATGAAATCTGAGAGCTTTCTGTCCCTCCATTGACAGTCTAAGCAACTAAAACTTTGATGCTTCAAAAAGTTCATAAAGAGATAGTAAGACCAATCCATTTAACCGCATTCACACTCACAGTTAAGACACTTACGACTGCATTTTTATTAAATACCCGCAATTAACGTAGCAAAATTCAATGTGGATTTAAAAAAAGGATTCTGAGCCGATCACATCCCCGCCCCGCCCTGTCAATCATTGCATAAAGTGCCTTAACTTTGAGTGTAAATGCAACTAGGAAAAATAATTTAAATTATAATTTTGCTATAATATTTGCTTGAACATGTTAAACATCTAATTTCTGGAATACATTTTAATTGTAATTTTAAACTTATAAAATGTTCAAATGTATGTATTAATTTTATGTTAAAGCTAGTGTAGTAATGCTACACTAGTGTAGTAATGCTAATTATTATATTATTGATTTAGAATAACTGTTTTGCTCCAGATGTTGCACATATCATATATAATATGTAAATATAAAAACAGAAATACATTGCCATTTTACACATTGCATTGCCATTTTGCATGTTACATTTCATATTGACATTGACATTTCATATTGACATTTGGTATCTGTATGCTACCATACTTTATGAATGTCAGAGTTTTATATGAATATACTTTCAATTAAGTGACAGAAATCTTTCAGATTTCATTTGAAGTGCAGTCACTGTGCTTTATCAAGATTGACATCACTGTCATTATGGCAAACATTTTGTCTTAGGAATAAAAATTCAACCTCATCAGAAAAAAGAATGTCACAAGATTAAGATTGACTCAAATAAATCATTGTACTGATACTTGCCTCACAGCTGAGGATGAAGTCAGACTTTCAGATGTGTGATGATCAGTGAGACCAGGCAGTTTTTCCCATCATCTTCATGATCTAAAAATGAAAGACACATTTGCTGAGTTTCAACAAAGTTCTATGATAAAAATTAATGACATGTGACTTAGGGCAGAATCAGGTAATCGCATTCATTTAAACACAAAGTGATAAACTAGCCTATTGTATCTGTGCACTGTTCGGTGGCATTCAATCACGTTGTTCAACAACTGCATAAAGTATTGTGGACTAAGTTAATGTAAAGTAGCTACACCAACATGGCACCTCTGGTTGAGCATTAATTTACAACAATTACGTATTAAATGTTTAACTTATGACGCAGAAACTCAATTGATTTTTTGCAGACGGCTAATATCACCGACTGGATTCGTACATTAAGCTGTTTACACTCGCTATTGTCATGTTGAGTAACGTTAGCTGTAACGTTTTATAATAAAAAAATGAATTGGTTAAACATAAACATAAAACCCACCTTTGCATGTCCTCTTCTCTTTATCTTGTATTTCGAGTCCAGCCTCTTAAGTTCTTCTGACGATAAAGAGGGCAGCCATGGTTGTGGTGGTGCTCCGCGCTCGTAATCGGCTTCCCGCTCTCCGGTCAATTTGAAAATACAATAACGGCTGCAGCGCCAATCAGTTTCATGTTGTTGTGCCTAATAGCAAAGTTAACATTTATAGTGGATAAAGGAGAAAAAACGCCATAATGTACACGCAATGACTTATACTAGTCAATAATTACATTAAAAAGATAAAAAAGTGTAACGTTAACTTTATACATATCAAATGGCTAAAAATCATTTGGTGCAAAGCTAATTTAACTCGCTAAATAAGTGACTGAAACCTTTGTATTTTCGACTTGTAAACTAAATATAAACATAAATGGTCAGAACTCACCTTTAAATTTTGTATTCTACAAGTTTGATATTTAAAATAAAGTCGACTGTGTATTTGAATACCTTGTAATTAAATGCCTATATAGTTGGAGATGGTGTGTCTGTATATACCAAATATAGTATACAATACATTATAATACAATAATGCAGTTTTTCTTTGTCATTTTTGACAAATACATCCACAAAGTACCATAACCATATGCCACAGCTTTAAAAATGCATCAGTATCACATCCATGTATGTTTACATACATTTATTAAATATGTGGAAAACAAATATGTATGTCACATATGTATACTTAATGTTGTCCATATATGTGAGAAACTATACTGTAATATATGCAGATATATGGTATCATATATGGATGAACTCAAATATTTTCTTCACATGTTTGGACACATAAATGTTCATGTTGCAGGCATATATTGTGTTCTCAGATAAGTCAAATATATGTATAGATATATGTCATACTATTTAAAATATAAGTACATATATGGCCATATATTACATTTTTGTATGGGAAATTACCGGATCCTCCAGTGTTGATCTTACGCACTTTCAGCAGCACATATGAAGGAGGTAAATATGAAAACAGCATCTCTAAACACAAATACTCAGTGAAAACTAACAGTCGTCTGTTCATCAAAAATATCACCATTGATGAATTGGGAGTTTATTATTGTGTGAAAACTAGTGAACCACTAAAATTCAACAACGGCACCAAAATCTACATCAGCGGTGAGTTATTTTATCATTTAATGTCTTTATAAACCACATGATGTATTACATTTTGAATATAGTGTATGAAGAACTAATAATAGTTGTATTGTTCTGTTAAAGACTGAAACTGAATAAAGATTGAACTACAAACCTTTTACAGACTTTGTCCATAAGAATATTACAGACTCCGTCCACAGGAATCAGACAGATGACGCTCCACAACACCAGATATCATGGAGAAATATGACCATCATCATATCTGTCCTGCTGAATGTGCTTCTGATCATTGCATTAATAGGTTTGTTTTTATTACAGTAAAAGTCTCATTGAACTACAAGACAAACTCTAGATCTACAAAATGTAGCCGTCCACACAGAACGTGTTTTTCTATTCCGGTGCGATACTCTATACACACTGAACGTGTTTAACCGTTGCGCTCACGCCTGTCTTCTTTTGCAGCGTCTCGTGCGAGACATGAAGTTCTGAAAATGCCTAAAAATGTTTTAAAAAACACATTTCTCTAGACACTTTTTCATTCCCCTGGCCTGAATCTCACATTCTTCACAGTAAAACACACTCTCTGTGAAACAGCTCTTGGACTGTTACAATGTGTGAATTCAGTGATGTTTCATATTCAGTGTGTTTCAGGAATGGTGAAGATCTTCATTGATGAAACTGGAAAATCTGCTGCTCAAAACTCAAATAATCCACAGGTAAGATGCATCTTCAATATTAATGTCATCTTATTTTGTCTTCTTTGTATTCATATTTCAGTGCAACTTCAAGCTGCATGCACAAGATCCATTAAATGATCTGAAATGTTTATGAGCCGCTGACTGTACATTATGTCTAATATACTGTATATGGTCATTGATATATAATATGGTCCTCTTTCAGTGTGAAGTGGATTTCTTCATGTGCTCCAGTAACACCAGGCCTAGTCAGGAGCAGAGCACTGCTGTCTACAGCCCATGGAGGACGTGATACGCATTATTAATATAAAGTATACCTACATGTGTTTGTTTTTTTTACAACATAAAATGTATTGTTATAATGTTTTATATGTGTGAATTTTAATTTATAATTTCCATATATAATTTCCGTTTGCTGCTTTGTATGTAAATATGCAGTGTGTGATGACAGTAACATGTTTTGCTGAGACTGTTTTAAGTGGAGATCTTGCTTATATACAGTAATATAATCATTTTCTTCTCCCTCTATTATAAGTGCGCTGACATGATCAGCAGTAAAAGTTGTAAACCACATGGCAAATGAGCTTTCTTGGGCCTGAAGCAGCTTTTTTTATCAACAAATTTTTTTTTTGTTATTCTATCACACATCACAAAAAACAATTTTTTGAAAACATGGCATTTTCTACTAGTTTATTTTTTACAGAGATTTGACAAAGCTTGAAGTCAAGAAAACAAATGTCAATAAATCTAAAGATATTTTTGGCATGCACATTAATTGGTTTTAATATCTTTTCACATATTTAAAAACATTTAACTTCTGCTCTCTTTTTTGTGGTTAACACAAGCATGGTTTCGAGCAAATGAAGTGTTGCACTGGTTTGGTCACTTGTTGAACAACACGATCTCATACACTTGCATGCATCAAGTGGTTTAAACTTTAACCAAGTGAACGTGACATGAAACACCATGATAACACTTTACGATTATGTTCCATTTGTTAAAGTTAACCACATTCCTTATCATGATATATAAATACTTTTAAAAAAAGAAATACTTCTACAGCAGGTAATTAATTTTCTTAAAAAATAAGAAACTGGGCTATTATCAGTCTTCATTATCGGTCCTTTTGCTGCCAGTCAATTAGAGATACATTTATTTTTTTTTAAGTCAAGAAATGTTGTATAGGTCAAGGGTTGAGTTTTGAACAAATAGACAACAAAACTAAACGTGTGGCCAGAGCAAACCTGCCTTTAACTTCCTCTTTATTGTGGTTAAATCACTCTATTCGTCTGAAAGCTCTGAGGTAAAGTTACATCTCTACAGTCGTGTGAAAGAAACAAGTGTTTTAACATCATGAAGATTGTGCAGCTTTACCTCTGGGAGTTAATTGTACTTTATGAAAATTGTATTGTTCTTTGTAAGATAATTTATAATGTTTAATGACATAATAATAATCCATATTATATGTGTGTGGTGTTTATTTCACAGATCTGCTCATGTGGTGTGAAGCTGCGGAGACTTTAACTGATCAACTTACAGATTTGGGTCAAAATGTGTCCATAAACTGTGATTTTGATGTAAAGGAGGTTTATTGGTTTTTACTGAAACTTCCAGATTCTCCGGTTCTGATATTTCTCTCTTCCACAACGGCAGCTATTTTTCACTACAGTAGAGCTTTTAGGCAGAAATATTCAGTGAAAAGTAAACATCGCCTGTTCATAAATAATGTCACTATTGATGATTTAGGAGATTATTACTGTGTGACCAAAGACGCTCCTCCAAAATACAGCAACGGCACCAGACTACACATCAGCGGTGAGTAAACATTCAGTGAACATCAAGCTAAACACTTAATCATTGTTAGACAAATAAATATTAAATATTAATATTTGTAAGACTCCTCCTGCAATGACTCTCCAAGCCACTAGGGAACACTGTCTGATTCCTCTTGCAATGACACTCCAAGCCACTAGGGAGAGCTGTCTGCTCCTTCCTGCAATTACTCTCCCAGCCACTAGGTGTCACCACCTGCTGTGAACTCTTTAGTTATAACTGCTAATCAAGTTAATGTGTTCCACCTGTATTTTACCCTATTTAAGTTGGCAGTTTTCATTGAGCTGTGTTCAGTCTTGAGCCCACTATCTATGGATTTCCTGAGTTCTAGAAGAGTTAAGTGCTGTTTCTTTGTTGCCATTGGGCTTACTTTATGTTCTGTTTTGTGAAGCTATGACAGCTTGTTTATTTGTATTTGTGAACTACAATCAAGTAAAGATTTCCTACTTTTGAGTTATCTGAGCCTCCTAGTTTGCTTTTGCTTCTGCACATGGGTCTTCTACAAACTGTCTTCCCCAGTAGACCAGAGGTAGAAAAGAAGCTTTCTCTGACCAGGAGACCCGGGTTCTAGACCCACCTTCGACACTTTATGTCAGTCAGTTGTGACAGCAAGACTGAACCATGGAAATAGACCCAGCAGAAGAACATACTCCTCCCTCTAATGTGGAACGCATCCTCTCTGAGCTCTCTAGCCAAGCATCGGCCATTAACAAGCATGAACACATTCTTAATGAGATTCTCCAGCGGCTAAGACATCATCCTACATCTCCAGTTCCACCAACCCAGTCCATTTCTCAAGCTGCTCCAGTCCTACCAGCCCAGTCTCAAGGTACCCCTCAGCCAAGTCCACCAGTAGGTCTCCAACTTGAGCCTAGACTTCCAGCCCCTGAGAGGTATGATGGGAACCCAGAGAGGTGTAGAGGATTTATAACACAGTGTACTCTTGCTTTCCAATTGCAGCCTAACAGTTTCCCTACAGGAAGCAGCAGAGTGGCATATATGACAACCCTTCTCGTAGGAAAGGCATTGGATTGGGCTACAGCTCTCTGGGAGCGGCAGTCTCCTCTCACTACCAGCAGTGACCTCTTCATATCAGAGATGAGGAAAGTATTCCACCACCCTGTTAGTGGAGCAGAGGTTGATCATCGACTGCTTCAACTCACACAAGGAAGACGCAGTGTTGCAGAGTTTGCTATTGAGTTCCGCACCCTAGCTACAGAGAGTGAGTGGGATCAGCGAGCCCTGAAAGCTGCATTCCATCGTGCCCTGTCGCATGAATTAAAGGATGAGTTGGCATACAGAGATCCAGCCCCTGATTTAGAGTCTCTGATTGATGTTGCCATCAGACTGGACAACCGAATCCGGGATCGACAAGGTGAACGTCGCCGTGACACTCGACTGCCCGAGTTTAACGCCTTCACTGGTTCTATGGAGCCTTCCTCGCTGAGTGGGTGTTCTGAGGAGCCAATGCAGCTGGGGAGAACTCGGTTGTCACAGGCAGAGAGGGAGAGACGGATGAGAGATAAGTGCTGCCTGTATTGCGGCGAGTCAGGTCACTTCCGAGCCAACTGCCCTGAACTGGTGGGAAAAGGCAGCTCTCGCCCAAGAAGGGGGGGCCTGGGACGAGAGTAATCACTTACCCCCGACCAGCAGCTTCGGGTCTTTCCATTGAGGTCAAACTCTCCTGGGGTAATGAACTTCATGAGCTCATGGCTTTCATAGACTCTGGTGCTGCAGGGAATTTCATGGACTTTACACTGGCCTCACAGTTAAAAATTCAGCCCATCGCTCTCCATGATCCTCTGACTGTTACTGCATTGGATGGGAGGCCCCTAGGTTCTGGCCAGGTAAGCCAATGCACCACATTCCTCCACTTTCAAGTGGGTTCTCATAGAGAAGAAATACAGTTCTTTTTAATCAAATCTCCTGAATTCCCTTTGATCCTTGGGTATCCTTGGCTAGTTTTGCATAATCCACGAATTGATTGGTCTTCCAACCAGATAAGTGAGTGGGGTCCTAACTGCTGTGTGTCTGGCTTGTCTCTCTGTCATTCTCCTGAGCCACAGACGATCTTCCCTACAATACCTGAGTCATCAGTCCCATCCACAGAGATGCTGGCCATGTCTGGGCTGAGACAAGTGGCTTCCAGTGATCTTGTTACCTCTCCCGAGTCATCCCATGTCCCCCAGGAGTATGCAGACCTCTGTGACGTGTTCAGCATGGAACGTGCTGCTTCTCTTCCACCCCATAGACCCTATGACTGCGCCATTGAACTGCACCCTGGCACTTGTCCACCTCGAGGGAGACTATTTTCTCTGTCTGCCCCAGAGAGAGCATCTATGGAAGAATATATCAAAAAGGCACTTGACAGTGGATTCATCCGCCCTTCAACCTCACCAGCAGGAGCCGGGTTTTTCTTTGTGGGGAAGAAGGATGGCAGTCTCCGGCCATGTATTGACTATCGGGGTTTAAATCGTATCACTGTAAAGAATCGCTACCCACTGCCATTGATGACTACAGCCTTTGAACTCCTTCAAGGTGCAACTATATTTACCAAACTGGACCTTCGGAATGCCTACCACCTAGTTAGGATCCGAGCCGGGGATGAGTGGAAGACTGCATTCAACACCCCGACTGGTCACTATGAATATAAGGTAATGCCCTTTGGCCTAGTCAATGCCCCAGCCGTCTTCCAGGCATTTATTAATGATGTTCTACGAGAGATGCTTAACCAATTTGTGTTTGTTTATCTGGATGACATCTTAATCTTCTCCCGTTGTTATCAAGATCATGTCCAACATGTCCGGCAGGTTTTGTCTCAACTGTTAAGGAACAACCTCTTTGTGAAGGTGGAGAAATGTGTGTTTCATGTACCAACTGTCTCCTTCCTTGGGTTCATTGTCTCCAATGGCAGCATTCAGATGGATCCTGGCAAGACCCATGCAGTCCTGAACTGGCCCCAGCCATTCTCTGTAAAACAGGTACAGCGCTTCCTTGGTTTTGCAAATTTTTACAGGAGATTTATACGGAATTTCAGCTCCATTGCAGAACCCCTTACAGCCCTTACCAAAAAGACCTCGAGGCAATTTCAATGGACTGAAAGAGCTAATCAAGCCTTTGAGCTACTCAAGCAAAGATTCACCTCCGCACCCATCCTGATCCTTCCCGATCCAGAGTTGCCCTTTGTAGTGGAAGTAGATGCATCAGATTATGGAGTGGGAGCTGTTTTGTCCCAAAAGGCCACAACGGACGGTAAGCTTCATCCTTGTGCTTTTTTTTCACGCCGACTCACCCCAGCAGAAAAGAACTATGACATTGGTAACCGGGAGTTGCTGGCGGTGAAGTTGGCGCTCCAGGAATGGAGACACTGGCTGGAAGGGGCCAAACACCCATTCGTCGTTTGGACCGACCACAAAAACCTCACATACATCCGGGAGGCTAACAGGTTGAATCCACGGCAAGCCCGATGGGCTCTCTTTTTTAATCGCTTCGAGTTCATCCTCTCTTATCGACCAGGCTCTAAGAACTCTAAGCCCGATGCCCTTTCGAGACAGTTTGATATGCCAGAGGTGGAGGATAGACCCGAGCCCATCATCCCAGGCTCCAAGGTGTTGGCAGGGGTTCAGTGGGGAATAGAGTTGGCGGTAAAGAAGGCTCAACGACAACAACCCGACCCAGGTAATGGCCCCCCAGGTCGCCTTTTTGTTCCTAATGCTGTACGATCTGATGTGTTGCAGTGGGGACATGCATCTCTTTTTTCGGGTCACCCTGGAGTTACAAGAACTTTGAAGCATATCCAGACACGGTTCTGGTGGCCCAGTATGCAAGCGGATGTCAGAAGATTTGTATCTGGCTGTTTTGTATGTGCCCAAAATAAAGAACCTAAATCCCACCCTCAAGGTCTTCTTCACCCTTTACCCATCCCGCGTCGTCCATGGACTCACATCTCCTTGGACTTTGTTACTGGACTTCCTAAATCGCAAGGTAACACAGTCATCTTGGTGGTGGTAGACAGATTCTCAAAAGCATGTCATCTGATACCTCTGCCTAAGATCCCCACAGCTTGTCAGACGGCAGACCTCATGATGCAGCATGTCTTCAGGATCCACGGGTTTCCTCGGGACATGGTCTCTGATCGGGGGTCGCAATTTACTTCTCGGTTTTGGAAGGCTTTTGGCCGTCTTATCGGAGCATCCATCAGTCTGTCTTCTGGGTTCCACCCTCAGTCTAATGGTCAGACAGAACGGGTCAACCAGGAAATTGAGAAGACTCTCAGGTGCCTGGTCTCCAATAATCAAAGCACCTGGAGCTCCCGTCTGATCTGGGCTGAGTTTGCTCATAACACTCTACACCATTCATCCTTGGGCATGTCTCCTTTTGAATGTCAATTTGGTTTTCCCCCATCTTTGTTTCCTGAGCAGGAACTTGAGGTCCAGGTACCAGCCGCAAACCAATTAGTCCAGAGGTGCCGCCAGGCCTGGCGGAAAGCACGCACAGCCTTAGTTCGAGCATCGCAACGGCAACAGAAACAGGCCAACCGGCGCCGTATAATCGGGCCATCCCTACGTCAGGGTCAGAGGGTGTGGTTGTCAACTAAGGATCTTCCACTTCATCTAGAGTCTCGGAAACTGGCCCCACGATTCATCGGTCCATTTAAGATCCTTAGGAAGATCAACCCTGTGTCGTACCGGCTACTCCTACCCAGGTCTATGCGCATCCACCCCACTTTTCACATCTCACGTTTGAAGCCTGTTGTTTGCTCTCCTCTGTCCACAGCCAAGAAGCCCCCCCCAATACCCCAGATCATTGGTGGGCAGCCTGTGTACACTGTCCGTCGACTGCTGGATTCTCGTCGAGTCCGTGGAAGGGTCCAATACCTAGTGGACTGGGAGGGTTATGGCCCAGAGGAGCGGTCTTGGGTGCCAGCTGGGGACATCTTAGATCCAGACCTTATCAGAGAGTTCCACTGTCTGGATTCCAACCGTAGCCAACGGAACGTCAGGAGCCGTTCCTGAGAGAGGGGCTCCTGTAAGACTCCTCCTGCAATGACTCTCCAAGCCACTAGGGAACACTGTCTGATTCCTCTTGCAATGACACTCCAAGCCACTAGGGAGAGCTGTCTGCTCCTTCCTGCAATTACTCTCCCAGCCACTAGGTGTCACCACCTGCTGTGAACTCTTTAGTTATAACTGCTAATCAAGTTAATGTGTTCCACCTGTATTTTACCCTATTTAAGTTGGCAGTTTTCATTGAGCTGTGTTCAGTCTTGAGCCCACTATCTATGGATTTCCTGAGTTCTAGAAGAGTTAAGTGCTGTTTCTTTGTTGCCATTGGGCTTACTTTATGTTCTGTTTTGTGAAGCTATGACAGCTTGTTTATTTGTATTTGTGAACTACAATCAAGTAAAGATTTCCTACTTTTGAGTTATCTGAGCCTCCTAGTTTGCTTTTGCTTCTGCACATGGGTCTTCTACAAACTGTCTTCCCCAGTAGACCAGAGGTAGAAAAGAAGCTTTCTCTGACCAGGAGACCCGGGTTCTAGACCCACCTTCGACACTTTATGTCAGTCAGTTGTGACAATATTAAACCCCTTCAATGATTACACAGAACCGACTCCAGAGATCCAGAATCATACAGTGGTGAAGATCATTGAGAAGAATCAGACACATTGGCAGATTATTATCTTCATATCTGCTTTCATAAATGGTATTTTGATCATCTTCACGATAGGTGAGCTCTTTGGTGAAATTATACATTTATGTCTCCAAACGTGGACATTGTGCTCTTGAATACTCACTATAATATCAGTATGCTATTTAAAAAAATGTAAAGAATATTTTAACAGCTCTTGCAGTTACAGCTCTTTATAGTGACTTCAATTGTTATGTTGCAGAAAGAACAAAACCATGTAATGTGGGTGAATAAATGTTTTTGTCTGAACTACTAATTTATTGTTAAATCTGATTTCACTTTTAAGGACTCTTGAAGGTGTTTGTTCATGCAAGAAACGGAGACGACTTGAAACAATTTCAAGGTACAGACCTACGAAATCTTCAAGATATGGATTTCGAACAACCTCAAGACTCAACACAAACACTGATATGTTACATGAAAATATAAAGTAACACAATATGTCTTTCTCTATGTTAAAGTATAAAGCTTATAAATATGGTTATAATTATGCATATGTGCTGATATTCAGGCCAACAGTGCGACTGAGAGCTTGATATTAATTTATACATCAATGTATGTGGGGCAAGTCATTTAAAAAACATAATACCCAATTATGCATGTGCGATTTTCATTAATAAAATCAGAAATATGGGACTGGAAATAATGTTTTCATGTTTCCTGCTGGCTTTGTTCTATGCTTTTGGAATTTGTTGACTTCTGTTGAAACAAACAACACCCAAAAAAATGAAACCGGGAAGATTTCACTCAAATCCATAAGATCTTCATGCTCTGGAAATACAAACCGGAAGACACATGGAGCGCAGCGCTGGAAAGGGGCGGGGATTAAGAACAGTGATTTTACTGATAATAAACCTATACATAAAAGACATTTACAACGCAGTAAAATAAATGATGAACGCATGATAAAGGTCTAAATAAGTTTTAATATGACCTAATTTAGCAAATAGACAAAATCCACATCCATGTGTCTTCCGGTTTGTATTTCCAGAGCATGAAGATCTTATGGATTTGAGTGAAATCTTCCCGGTCTACTGACATTTGTTATGACATCCGCTTCAAACATTACAATTCATGATAACTTTAGTTAACTCTACAATAAGTAAATTACTACAGTTAATTACAGTTATATAACAATTATAAAAATAACTAGAAAAAGTTCGTCGAGACAAACTTTAAGTTGGCTTGTGAAAGTTTGGACCAATAAGTTTGAAGAAGTTTAAAGAAGTTTAAAGTTTAATTAGTTTATAGTTTAGTAAGAAAGAAAGAAAGATAGATTAGTTAGAAAGAAAGAAAAAAAGATTAGTAAGAAAGAAAGAAAGATAGATTAGTTAGAAAGAAAGAAAGAAAGAAAGATAGATTAGTTAGAAAGAAAGAAAGAAAGAAATATAGATAAGTTAGAAAGAAAGAAAGAAAAAAAGATTAGTTAGAAAGAAAGAAAGAAAGATAGATTAGTTAGAAAAAAGAAAGAAAAAAAGATTAGTAAGAAAGAAAGAAAGATAGATTAGTTAGAAAGAAAGAAAGAAAGAGATTAGTTAGAAAGAAAGATAGATTAGTAAGAAAGAAAGAAAGAAAGAAATATAGATAAGTTAGAAAGAAAGAAAGATAGATTAGTTAGAAAGAAAGAAAAAAAGATTAGTAAGAAAGAAAGATAAATTAGTAAGAAAGAAAGAAAGATTGATTAGTAAGAAAGATAGAAAGATAGATAGATTAGTTAGAAAGAAAGAAAAAAAGATTAGTGAGAAAGAAAGAAAGAAAGAAAGAAAGAAAGAAAGAAAGATTAGTTAGAAAGAAAGAAAGAAAGAAAGATTAGTTAGAAAGAAAAAAGGAAAGAAAGATAGATTAGTAAGAAAGAAAGAAAGAAAGATAAATTAGTAAGAAAGAAAGAAAGATTGAATAGTAAGAAAGATAGAAAGATAGATAGATTAGTTAGAAAGAAAGAAAGAAAAAGAGATTAGTGAGAAAGAAAGATAGATTAGTTAGAAAGAAAGAAAGAAAGAAAGAAAGAAAGAAAGTTAATTAAAAAGAAAGAAAGAAAGAAAGATAGATTAGGTAGAAAGAAAGATAGAAAGATAGATAGATTAGTTAGAAAGAAAAAGAAAGAGTTTTTATTTAGAAAGAAAGAAAGATAGATTAGTTAGAAAGAAAGAAAGAAAGAAAGAAAGAAAGAAAGAAAGAAAGAAAGAAAGAAAGAAAGTTAATTAAAAAGAAAGAAAGAAAGATAGATTAGGTAGAAAGAAAGATAGAAAGATAGATAGATTAGTTAGAAAGAAAGAAAGAAAGTTAATTAAAGAGAAAGAAAGAAAGATTAGTTAGAAAGATAGATTAGTTAGAAAGAAAGAAAGAAAAAAAGATTAGTAAGAAAGAAAGATAGATTAGTTAGAAAGAAAGAAAGAAAGAAAGAAAGAAAGAAAGAGAAAGAGAAAGAGAAAGAGAAAGAAAAAAAAGAAATATAGATAAGTTAGAAAGAAAGAAAGATAGATTAGTTAGAAAGAAAGAAAGATGGATTAGTTAGAAAGAAAGAAAAAAGATTAGTTAGAAAGAAAGAAAGAAAGAAAGATAGATTAGTTAGAAAGAAAGAAAGAAAGAAAGAGATTAGTTAGAAAGAAAAAGAAAGATAGATTAGTTAGAAAGAAAGAAAGATAGATTAGTTAGAAAGAAAGAAAGAAAGAAAGAAAGTTAATTAAAAAGAAACAAAGAAAGATTAGTTAGAAAGATAGATTAGTTAGAAAGAAAGAAAGAAAAAAAGATTAGTAAGAAAGAAAGAAAGAAAGAAAGATAGATTAGTTAGAAAGAAAGAAAAAAAGATTAGTTAGAAAGAAAGAAACATAGATTAGTTAGAAAAAAGAAAGAAAAAAAGATTAGTAAGAAAGAAAGATAGATTAGTTAGAAAGAAAAAAGGAAAGAAAGATAGATTAGTAAGAAAGAAAGAAAGAAAAAAAGATTAGTGAGAAAGAAAGATAGATTAGTTAGAAAGAAAGAAAGAAAGATTAGTTAGTAAGAAAAAGAAAGATAGATTAGTTAGAAAGAAAGAAAGATAAATTAGTTAGAAAGAAAGAAAGAAAGAAAGATTAGTGAGAAAGAAAGATAGATTAGTTAGAAAGAAAGAAAGAAAGATTAGTTAGTAAGAAAAAGAAAGATAGATTAGTTAGAAAGAAAGAAAGATAAATTAGTTAGAAAGAAAGAAAGAAAGAATGAAAGAAAGAAAGTTAATTAAAAAGAAAGAAAGAAAGATAGATTAGGTAGAAAGAAAGATAGAAAGATAGATAGATTAGTTAGAAAGAAAGAAAGTTAATTAAAAAGAAAGAAAGAAAGATTAGTTAGAAAGATAGATTAGTTAGAAAGAAAGAAAGAAAAAAAGATTAGTAAGAAAGAAAGATAGATTAGTTAGAAAGAAAGAAAGAAAGAAAGAAAGAAAGAAAGAGAAAGAAAGAAAGAAATATAGATAAGTTAGAAAGAAAGAAAGATAGATTAGTTAGAAAGAAAGAAAGATGGATTAGTTAGAAAGAAAGAAAAAAGATTAGTTAGAAAGAAAGAAAGATAGATTAGTTAGAAAGAAAAAAGGAAAGAAAGATAGATTAGTAAGAAAGAAAGGAAGAAAGATAGATTAGTGAGATAGATAGATTAGTTAGAAAGAAAGAAAGAAAAAAGATTAGTGAGAAAGAAAGATAGATTAGTTAGAGAGAAAGAAAGATGGATTAGTTAGAAAGAAAGAAAAAAAGATTAGTAAGAAAGAAAGAAAGATAGATTAGTTAGAAAGAAAAAAGGAAAGAAAGATAGATTAGTAAGAAAGAAAGGAAGAAAGATAGATTAGTGAGATAGATAGATTAGTTAGAAAGAAAGAAAGAAAAAAGATTAGTGAGAAAGAAAGATAGATTAGTTAGAAAGAAAGAGATTAGTTAGAAAGAAAAAGAAAGATAGATTAGTTAGAAAGAAAGAAAGATAGATTAGTTAGAAAGAAAGAAAGATAGATTAGTTAGAAAGAAAGAAAGAAAGATAATTAAAAAGAAAAAAAGAAATATAGATTAGGTAGAAAGAAAGATAGATAGATTAGTTAGAAAGAAAGAAAGAAAAAAAGTTAATTAAAAAGAAAGAAAGAAAGATTAGTTAGAAGGATAGATTAGTTAGAAAGAAAGAAAGAAAGAAAAAAAGATTAGTAAGAAAGAAAGATAGATTAGTTAGTTAGAAAGAAAGAAAGAAAGAAAGAAAGAAATATAGATAAGTTAGAAAGAAAGAAAGATAGATTAGTTAGAAAGAAAGAAAAAAAAGATTAGTTAGAAAGAAAGAATGAAAGATAGATAGATTAGTTAGAAAAAAAGAAAGAAAAAAAGATTAGTAAGAAAGAAAGAAAGATAGATTAGTTAGAAAGAAAAAAGGAAAGAAAGATATATTAGTAAGAAAGAAAGAAAGAAAGATAGATTAGTGAGAAAGATAGATTAGTTAGAAAGAAAGAAAGAAAGATAGATTAGTTAGAAAGAAAAAGAAAGATAGATTAGTTAGAAAGAAAGATAGATTAGTTAGAAAGAAAGAAAGAAATAAAGTTAATTAAAAAGAAAGAAAGAAAGAAAGATAGATAGATTAGTTAGAAAGAAAGAAAGAAAAAAAGATTAGTAAGAAAGAAAGAAAGATTAGTTAGAAAGAAAGAAAGATAGATTAGTTACAAAGAAAAAGAAAGATAGATTAGTTAGAAAGAAAGAAAGATAGATTGGTTAGAAAGAAAGAAAGAAAGAAAGTAAATTAAAAAGAAAGAAAGAAAGAAAGATTAGTTAGAAAGATAGATTAGTTAGAAAGAAAGAAAGAAAAAAATATTAGTAAGAAAGAAAGATAGATTAGTTAGAAAGAAAGAAAGAAAGATAGATTAGTAAGAAAGAAAGAAAGATTAGTTAGAAAGAAAGAAAGATAGATTAGTTAGAAAGAAAAAGAAAGATAGATCAGTTAGAAAGAAAGAAAGATAGATTAGTTAGAAAGAAAGAAAGAAAGTTAATTAAAAAGAAAGAAAGAAAGTAAGATAGATTAGTTAGAAAGAAAGAAATATAGATTAGAAAGAAAGAAAGATAGATTAGTTAGAAAGAAAGATAGATTAGTTAGAAAGAAAGATAAATTAGTTAGAAAGAAAGATAGATTAGTTAAAAAACAAAGAAAGAGATTTGTTAGAAAGAAAGATAGATTAGTTAGAAAGATAGATTAGTTAGAAAGAAAGATAGATTAGTTAGAAAGAAAGATAACTTAGTTAGAAATAAAGAAAGATAGATTATTTAAAAAACAAAGAAAGATGGATTTGATAGAAAGAAAGATAGATTAGCTAGAAAGATAGATTAGTTAGAAAAAAAGAAAGATAGATTAGTTAGAAAGAAAGAAATATAAATTAGTTAGAAAGTAAGATAGATTAGTTAGAAAGAAAGATAGATTAGTTAGAAAGAAAGAAAGATAGATTAGTTAGAAAGATAGATAGATAAGTTAGAAAGAAAGAAAGAAAGATTAGTTAGAAAGAAAGAAAGATAGATTGGTTAGAAAGAAAGAAAGATTAGTTAGAAAGAAAGATAGATAGATTAGTTAGAAAGAAAAAAGATAGATTAGTTAGAAAGAAAGAAAGTAAGAAAGAAAGAAAGAAAGATTGGTTACAAAGAAAGATAGATTAGTTAGAAAGATAGAAAGAAAGATAGATTAGTTAGAAAGAAAGAAACATAGATTAGTTAGAAAGAAAGAAAGAAAGAAAGAAAGATAGATTAGTTAGAAAGAAAGAAAGATTAGTTAGTTAGAAAGAAAGAAAGATAGATTAGTTAGAAAGAAAGATAGATTAGTTAGAAAGATAGATAGATAGATAGATTAGTTAGAAAGAAAGAAAGATAGAATAGTTAAAAAGAAAGATAGATAGATTAGTTAGAAAGAAAGATAGATTAGTTAGAAAGATAGATTAGTTAGAAAGATAGATAGATAGATAGATTAGTTAGAAAGAAAGAAAGATAGATTAGTTAGAAAGAAAGATACATAGATTAGTTAGAAAGAAAGATAGATTAGTTAGAAAGAAAGAAAGAAAGATAGATTAGTTAGAAAGAATGAAAAAAGAAAGAAAGAAAGAAAGAAAGATTGGTTAGAAAGAAAGATAGATTAGTTAGTAAGAAAGATATAAAGAAAGATGGATTAGTTAGAAAGAAAGAAACATAGATTAGTTAGAAAGAAAGAAAGAAAGAAAGATAGATTAGTTAGAAAGACTAGTTAGTTAGAAAGAAAGAGATAGATTAGTTAGAAAGAAAGATAGATAGATAGATAGATAGATAGATAGATAGATAGATAGATAGATAGATAGATAGATTAGTTAGAAAGAAAGAAAGATAGATTAGTTAGAAAGAAAGAAAGATATATTAGTTAGAAAGAAAGATAGATAGATTAGTTAGAAAAAAAAGATAGATTAGTTAGAAAGAAAGAAAGATAGATTAGTTAGAAAGAAAGATAGACAGATTAGTTAGAAAGAAAGAAAGATTAGTTAGAAAGAAAGAAAGAATGATAGATTGGTTAGAAAGAAAGAAAGATAGATTAGTAAGAAAGAAAGAAAGGAATAAAGAACGATAGATTAGTTAGAAATAAAGATAAAGTAGTTAGAAAGAAAGATAGATAGATTAGTTAGAAAGAAAGATAGATAGATAGATTAGTTAGAAAGAAAGATAGATTATTTAGAAAGAAAGAAAGATAGATTAGTTAGAAAGAAAGAAAGATTAGTTAGAAAGAAAGAAAGATTAGTTAGAAAGAAAGATAGATAGATTAGTTAGAAAGAAAAAAAGAAAGAAAGAAAGAAAGAAAAATTGGTTAGAAAGAAAGATAGATTAGTTTGAAAGATAGAGATTAGTTAGAAAGAAAGAAAAGATTAGTTAGAATGAAAGAAAGATAGATAGATTAGTTAGAAAGAAAGAAAGATAGATAGATTAGTTAGAAAGAAAGAAAGATTAGTTAGAAAGAAAAAAGATAGATTAGTTAGAAAGAAAGAATAAAAGAAAGTAAGAAAGAAATAATGAAAGATTGGTTAGAAAGAAAGAGATTAGTTAGAAAGATAGATAGATTAGTTAGAAAGAAAGAAAAGTTAGAATGAAAGAAAGATAGAGTAGTTAGAAAGAAAGAAAGATAGATAGATTAGTTAGAAAGAAAGATAGATTAGTTAGAAAGAAAGTAAGGTAGATTAGTTAGAAAGAAAGATAGATTAGTTAGAAAGAAGAAAGATAGAATAGTTAGAAAGAAAGAAAGATTAGTTAGAAAGAAAGAAAGATAGATCAGTTAGCAAGAAAGAAATATTAGTTAGAAAGAAAGAAAGATTAGTTTGAAAGAAAGAAAGATTAGTTTGAAAGAAAGATAGATTAGTAAGAAAGAAAGAAATAAAGAAAGATTAGGTAGAAAGAAAGAAAGATTAGTTAGAAAGAAAGAAAGATAAGTTAGAAAGATAGATAGATAGATAGATAGATAGATAGATAGATAGATAGATAGATAGATAGATAGATAGATAGATAGATAGATAGATAGATAAAGTTCATTAGTACATATAGAATGGTAGTTTAATTGAATCTAGGGCTTCAGGGAGTTTAGATTTGAGTTTATTTGGTGTCCACTGCTGGGCCACCGTAGTCTTGGCTCAATTTGAACTGTTGCAATGAAAGTCAATGGGATTTTTATGATTTTTAATATTAATTTTTAAGAAATCTGAAAGTCAAATCAGTTTGAAAAGATATAGCACACCGAGTCAGAACAGTCTGAAGGTCTGACCCGAGTTTGGAGTTTGTAGAGTTAAAGCTCTAGGACGAGTTAGAGTCAGAATTTTTTGGGTAAGAAAAATAAGAAGAAGAAGAAGAAGAAGAATAATAATAAGTTTAAATAGGATTTCAGTAAGTTGGCTTTTCCAAGCCAACTTAATAATAACAACTGATAAAATGTATATTTTTTAATATAGTTTTTGAAGACATTTTATTTCGAGCTGAGCTCGACCAGGGCCTCCTCAGTCCATCACAGGGTGTGGAGGGAAAGAGAACGGATTTCTCACCCCCTGATTTCCCATTGCGTCCTCTTCAAAATACTCTCCAAACTGGTCACGCAACCCATTCAAATGCGCAGTGATGAGCGGTTGGACAGAGTTAAGAGGCAGCCCTGTCTTCAACATCCTCCAGGGTTGGGGACATTTCCACCGACCCTCGTTCAATACGAGCACACCACAAGTCCAGCTTTTTCCTGAACCCAGACACTTGGTCGTGAGCCGAAAAGACGTGCCACTCCTTGCCCTGGAGAGAGGGTGTTGAGGGAGTTGATCCTTTTGAAGATGTTGGAGAGACAACAAATAAGCCAGTTCATGTCTCCCAGATGTTTATTGCCTGTGGGGAGTTAATCTCGGTGAGGAAGAGGAGGACTTCTTCTTCGCACAAATCGCACAGCCTGGTGAGGACTTTGCCCCGAGAGCCGCCGGACCTCGGAGTGCAGGAGCAGCTGCTGGAAGAGAGCGCCCATCATCATTGCAGAGGATTGAGAACAGACGGATAAGGCACACGATTTAATTAGGTTCACAATTTTGACAAGCCTCGTCAAGAACGGCACGCAAATTCTTGGGGCATCCTTGTTGTTGCTAAAGCCTAGTGATGGATAATGCAGTGCTTCCAGAAAGCCTCGGGGGAAACTGCCTGCACCTGCTTTACGAGACTGTTGACGGCCAGTCATTACTCTTGCCCCATCCGTGCATATCCCACAACACCGGCCCCAGTCAAGGCAATTAGCCTGAGTAGTAAATACCATGCATCACCTGTCAAAATGATTGATTGACAGGTGGGCATGTCTATCCTTTGATCTTTTCCCGCCCCTTCTGGTTACCTTTGACCTATAGTTCCGCCCTTCCAGTTACACTTTTTGTCAAAATGATGGATGGTGACAGTTAGTTTGATTGTTTGAAGTTAGTTTGATCAAGGAAAAAAGGCGGGGTATGGGATGTGACAGATAGTTTGAGATGTATTGGCTTTGATGATGACAGTTAGTTTAATTGTTTGAAGTTGGGTGTTTTTTGTCACCACCACCCCCACTACATATCCCTGAGCGTATCAGGACATGTGTGGAAGTGATAAGACAAAAAATTGCAAAATAGTTAAATGTTTTAGAGTTGAACAAAACATACAGCTTATGTAAAAACCACACACAAAAAGTTTAAATAAATGTAAAACTATTCACTGAACCAAGCATTTCAGTTTAAATAAAATGTATCCACAAAAAATTGCAGACAGATAAATGTTTTAGAGAGTTGAAGAAAAAAACAATGCAATGTATTAATGATTTCACACTGGGAGCGCGCACTTATCTCTCTCTGTGTGTGCGTGTGTGTGTGTGTGTGTGTGTGTGTGTGTCACACAAATTGGTACGTTTAGATAGAATAAAATAATTTTGATGCTAACATAAGCCTTGATGCTAACATAAGCTTTGAAAAGCTGGGTATAATATATCATAAGGTTGTGACAGCTAGTTTGAAAGGCTACGTCACAGAATTCCCCTCACATCCAGTCACACAATGTTTTAGAGAGAAAAACATATAGGTTCACAAAAAAATCATCTTACATTTTTAGAGAGTTGAAGAAACAATTTGCAATGTTTTAGATAAAATAAAAATCATCTTACTTTTTCACCGCGTTGAAAAAAGATCACGAATGTTTTCCCCCAGGCAGTCTCTCTCTTTGTGTGTGTGTGTGTGTGTGTGTGTACCCCCGCATTCCTGAGTGCATCGCTGAGCACTGAGGTAAGTGAGAAGATATATTATATTTCACACAAAAGTTGTACAAGTATATAAAATAAATATCTTACTAAAAATCTACTGAACCAATTATTTCAAAACAAAAAATAAAAATCATCTGACAAATAAGAGTTATGTAGAGTTCTGGGATTTCTTAAAAACAAAACAACAAAAAACATTGTGACAAACATGACTTCATGGACAAAATTACTGTTTGAAATACGAACTAAGACGCCAAAGCACAGTTTTTGCTTTAAACTTTTTTTATGTTATTTTTTGAACAGATGTCGTTTAGTAAAAATAATCCCTTAGGTTAAATTTATGCAAAATCATTTATATCATACAGAAGTAAAAGATAAATAGAATATACGATTTTAATAAAACTTTAAAGATTTTATTTAATTTTTGATTATGATTTTAAAAGATCTCATTTAAACTTTGAAGATTATGCTTTTACATGCATTTAGTATGAATAAAACTCAGGAAAGCAGACTAACTTTTCATACGCAGTGGCATTGAGGCTCATCTGGCCTGTACCCCCCCCCCGCTGTCAGGGCGTGAAGCTTCATCTCACCCTCTAGTTCAAGGGTGCCCATACTTTTTCCTAGTATGAAGGGCCAAAAATCAAACTTGATTGAGGGCCGTGGGCCAAAAGTGTACATTAAAGTTGCTATGGGTTTATTTATTTCATAATATTTCAAATAAATATAAAACAACTTTAAAATGATTAACTAATGCAGTTTTGCATTTTAGTGAACTTATTACAATAAAACCTCTTGAACGCGCTCTGTTCATATCGAAGTTCAGCAAGCAGCTCGTTAGCCTTCTGTTTTCGCGCCTTGCCGCTGTACTTTGAGAAAGCTGCAGAATGTTTTGTTTCATAATTACGACGGATATTGTATTCTTTTAAAACAGCAACAGACTGTTTGCAAACTAGACATACTGCCTTTGATTTGACTTCCGTGAATAAAAAACTCATCTTGCCAAACTTTTAAAACATTTCTCTTGTCTGTGTGCCACTGCCTTGATTTCTCCATTATTGCGTTTAATTGACATTAATTGACGTCAAGTGTCGCAAAACACGCGGTGCTGCACCTTGAATTGCGCATTTACAGGAAAAAATCTAATTAATTTACATTTAATTTATACATTTAATTTCAGTTTACTCTGTTGTAGTTCAACAATAAAACAAACAAAAATGTTATGTCAAATTAGAAATGACGATCTGTGTCGAAGGTATCTCCCCCCGTCTCCCCCCTCTCCCCGGACGGTATGGTGGGCCAAATCAAAGGTTACCACGGGCCAACTTTGGGCATCTCTGCTCTAGTTTATCACTGAAGGATCTGGGAGGGCTTTGGTTATGACAACTTAAACTATTTGCTTTTTGGATTGTTTTTTACCATTGCATAAATAACTACTTCTTCAGTTCTACGAAAATGTAAGGAGTTTTTATATTTATATATATTATAAATGAATTTAGCTATGTTTATAAATAGTTTTTTCTATGTTTTAAATTTTTTCATAGATTTTTGTTATTCATTGAGTCATATTCCATATTTATAATCATTTAATTTAAAATTGGAGATTAGTTAATTTTATGGAACCAATTTAGTGAGTGCAAAACATTAAATGGTTTATTTATTGAAAATGTAAAAATGTAGTTTTCTGTGATGGTGGTTTAGGTGTACGGGATAGAATATGCTGTTACAGTACAAATATCATTATGGCTATGGAGAGCCCACAGCATAAAAAATGAACACTGCTTGGACAAAAATGCTGATTGAATCTTTAAAATGTTCAACAATCTAAAGTTTTGGAACAGACGTTGTTTAATAACAATTGTACTTTAGGTCACCGTTAAACAAAATCATTACAGTAATCTAAAAAGAGGATAAATAGAACATACAAATCAAATGTATTAAAACTTTACAGATTTAATTTAAATTTTTTTTAACTTTTACGAGTATGCTTTGAAATAAATCTAGTACGCACAAGACTTTGGCTCTGGAAAAGCGTTAGCAGACTAACATTACACAATGCACAGGGGCTCATCTGCTCTGTCACCAGGGGCGGAGTGGCAATCGGGAGAGTCCGGAGTTTCCCCGGTGGGCCGGTAGTGTTTCGAGGCCGCGAGGGCCGGTCTAATAGTTATACATTGCAAGTTCGCCATGCGCACTTGGGGCCCAAGCGAGAGAAAAAAAAAGTTTTTTTTACATTTTCGTTAACGGAGCGTATATTTGCACTAAGTGCCTGTCTTTTTAGCAAAAAGACGCCCATTACGGAATAGCTACAGTGGCGTAGGGCGTGAAGTGCTTGAAAATAGCTTTTGACGCGTTGGACCCGAATTCGATTCCGCCTTTTGCCGAACTCTCTCTTCCTCCTTTTCCCAACACATATGAGATGTAAAATGTATAGCCTATAGGTCTCTAGCGTTATATTTTGCCAACGAACTAAAATCGTAACCATGATATGGCTTTGTGCCTTTATAAAACAGCATAAGACTATAATTAAGTAGGCTATATAGGCATTCTGTTTGTGCTGCGTGATTGAAAGAAAAGTGCGCTCTTTGCTCAGGCGATCAGCATGGTGATCTGGTGTTTTCTCCAAAATAAAAGCTCAAGGTGAAGAAATTAGGACAAAAGAATTTTAATTTTCCTATACTATAGTGTAATGTAGGCTAAAATATACTTTTGAAATATTCGTTTTCATTTATACAGTAGCTACATTTATAGGCTACATGGATTTTTTTTACGTCATAGGAATAATTATATAAATCATTAAAGCTGCAAGCAGCGATGAAAGGGCCCTCGCACCCGTGCCATCCCCACCCAGTGGCTTTAGGAAGAGAGAGCACGGTGGGCAGTATGTAATGATAATAAATACTATTTGGACTATGTCAAAGTATTTGTATTTGCCACACTTCCTGCTACCAGCAGGTGGCGCTATTGCTATAACCAAATATGAGCATGGGCATGTGTTCAGGACAGGACTCTTATCAAACATGTGAAGTTTGGGGCAGATCGGACATTGTATGCCTGAGTTACTGCAGACTGTCTGTGGTTGTAACACAAAAAATACAAACACAAAAGTATTTGTATTTGCCACACTTCCTGCTACCAGCAGGTGGCGCTATTACAATAATCTAATATGAGCATGGTCATGTGTTCAGGACAGGACTCTTATCAAACATGTGAAGTTTGGGGCAGATCGGATCTTGTATGCCTGAGTTACTGCAGACTGTCTGTGGTTGTAACACAAAAAATACAAACACAAAAGTATTTGTATTTGCCACACTTCCTGCTACCAGCAGGTGGCGCTATTGCTATAACCAAATATGAGCATGGTCATGTGTTCAGGACAGGACTCTTATCAAACATGTGAAGTTTGGGGCAGATCGGACATTGTATGGCTGAGTTACTGCAGGCTGTCTGTGGTTGCCTAGCAACACCGGAACTGCATTCAACATTTACACAGAAGTTATCTGATGATGCATATTTCACCCAGAGGCTGAAATTGGATTTGCACTTCTACATTTTTGTCAGGCCGCCGAGGTCACATCCTTCGACGAAAACTCTAGATCAGGGGTCGGCAAGTAAGTTTGGCATCGGGCCAAAAAAAAAAATTCCCACTAGATGGCGGGCCAGAGCATAGTCAACGGATAATTTAAGAAATTAATTGATGAAAAATGCGAATTGCCTGCTGCGACAGACTGGTACAGTGTATTTTGTAACTGGTACTGAGCTGTTACTCTGTGTTAAATCCTGTAGTAAAACAGTCATTAACAAAAAGCCACATAGGCATAGGCCTATGTGTGGCGGTGTCCGGGTTTTACACTGACGAATATTCGATTAGTTTATTTAATTATAGATTTTCGAATAGGTTGTGTGATTATTGTCTAAAAAATCCCCATGTTTGCGGTGTTGATTCGGTGGTGACGCTGCCAGCCAAACGCAAAAGCTGTCACAAGGAACCGGCAAAAGTAATGATTATGAATGCTACAAATGTAGGAGACATTTTTATTGTTTATTAATAAACAAGCTTTCTATATATATTTCTCGTGTCTGTGAGGGAGCTTAAACGCTGAGTTTCGGTTCATTTATGAGACGAGCTCCAGTTCATAAGCAATCGCGCCGGCACCTCCATGTCCTGTTATTTTGTCTGCTATTTGCTTCTTATTCATTAGGCCTAAATCCAGGGAATTGGTTGTTTAATTGGTTTGAATTGGTTGATTAAGATACAATTGATACAAAACGAAATTCACATTTTAGACAGGCTTTCTACAAAACAAAACTTAATGAAGAGGTCAAAATCATGTCTGACACACGTCTCCCGAAATATTGCGGCATCTTACAACACATCCCGTCTTGCTAAAACATACAATGTGGGCTATCCAATCTTTTGTCAAGCAACATTGTCTTTTATTTCAGTTTTAAAAGACGAAATTAAAAATTGCTACAAAAATGGTTGTTCAGGTGTTTCTTTGTCTGTTTGCGCCCGCAGTAGGCATATAATCGTGGAATATGATGGGTCCGTGTATCATTCGTTCAATCATTTTTTCCAATTAAAACCAAAAATAAAATAATATATTTCCTGAACTATAAAACGAATAACGACTAATTTTCTGATTGTGTGATCAGATCAAAAAAAGAAAAAAATAATTAGCCTAGCCTATACTGAATTAGACACATTTTTATTTTTAATTTAACACCTTAGTGGCATATATCAATGAAATCATTTAAAACAGATCAAGTACCAAAACGATTGAACGAATGATACACGGGATTTGTAAACCGTTATTGTAAAATAAAAATAGGCTGAAAAAAAAAAAAAAAAAAAAAAAACGGACTTCCAAAATAATCCGGCGGGCCAGAAAATATTGCTGGCGGGCCAGTTTTGGCCCGCGGGCCGCCAGTTGCCGACCCCTGCTCTAGATCTTCGCAATTTAACGTCGCAAAGGCCTTAAGATTAGACTGACAAAATATGATGTGGAACTGATTAAATCTCTAGGAGGAGTTCGTTGAAGTACAACATCAGGAAATTACGAAAAATGCACAAAATCTAGGAGGAAGTTCAAAATAGCTCACTTCCTGTTGTGTTTAGGGCTATGCTCCAAGAGACTTTTTTGTAGGTATTGGGTCATTACATGTATGTACCAAATTTCATACCTGTACGTGAAACGTAGAGCCGGGGCAAAATGTGGGGGCAATAATTTACCGAATTTGCCCCACCCAATTTTGAAAACCACATCACACGTAAATTTTCACCACTTCTGAAGCGTGTGCAAAGTTTCATGAGTTTTTGAGCATGTTTAGGCCCTCTAAAAAGTGATTCTTATTAGAGAAGAATAATAATAAACGGAGCAAAAACAATAGGGTCCTCTCACCATCGGTGCTCGGGACCTAATAAACGGAGCAAAAACAATAGGGTCCTCTCACCATCGGTGCTCGGGCCCTAATAAACGGAGCAAAAACAATAGGGTCCTCTCACCATCGGTGCTCGGGCCCTAATAAACGGAGCAAAAACAATAGGGTCCTCTCACCATCGGTGCTCGGGCCCTAATAAACGGAGCAAAAACAATAGGGTCCTCTCACCATCGGTGCTCGGGCCCTAATTATTACATTATTATAATAATTGTTTGGCATCCTAAAACACCATTGATAATGTAATGTAGACTGAGACTCATAACTAAAAAGATGTTTGAGCCCTCTTTAATGTCCTGGTACAAATCAATGCTTTTTCTTTTGTTCAATGAGCAGTTCATGGGTTGAAGCTCTTAATTTTGATCTCTCAGAGTGCACCAGATTGATGCATTTAACCTTAAAATGTACAACATTTTCTTGCGGGGGAGCATGCCCCAGAACCCCCCTAGAGGTCCAGCCAACATAGTTTTACAAAATCCTATGTGAAAGAATGACCATTTATGAACTTTACTCCAGCATAGTAGGCCTACAACAAAGTTCCTTTTAAGTCAGTAAAACTGTAAATGCCATATTAAAATGTCCTTGGACAAAATATACATTTGGCCTGCCTAAGATGGGGCCTACAAGACATTGTGCCCAGGGGCATCTGAACTCTTAATCCGGCCCTGCCGGCGACGAGGGCCGGTGGTCTACGAAATTTCCCGGTAGACTTTTTCGTCCCACTCCGCCCCTGTCTGTCACCCTATATCCTGAAGCTAACATTATATCCTGAAGATGTGCTGGTGATCGGAAGGATCTTATAAGCAGCCTATCACAGATAAATGTCTTCACTAAATAGGCCTATGTGGTGATTTTCTCACAGATACTTTAGGAATTATTGAACATTTCACACAATGTGTGAGAAGTTCTTTACATACACCCTGATAAATAAAACATATAGTCAAGTTTTTCCACAGACCATCAATGTAGAATATTTGTTTATATTAAGACTTTTAATAATTCATTGAATTTCATTAAAAACATCTTATATTTTTAAAAAGATCTATTTTAACTTTTAATGCTTATACTGTTAAATAAATTTAGCACAAGCAAAACATTCACAGTGTCTCATTCTGATCACTGAACACACTCCCTCCGACTCAGAGACTGTCAAACGCGAAGTGTGGGAGGGGAATCACTTCAGGAAACACTCTGGGATCTTTTCAACTTTAAATGTGTGGACATGTGTCTTCAACCCTCTAAACATGTCAGATGATTTTTATTTTTTGTTTTGAAATAATTGGTTCAGTAGATTTTTAGTAAGATATTTATTTTATATACTTTTACAACTTTTGTGTGAAATATCTTCTCACTTACCTCAGTGCTCAGCGATGCACTCAGGAATGCGGGGGTATACACACACACACACACACACACACACACAGAGAGAGAGAGAGAGAGACTCTGCCAGCTGCTTTGATATGGAAGCTGTGACCGTAAAGACATCAGGGGAAAACATTCGTGATCTTTTTTCAACGCTGTGAAAAAGTAAGATGACTTTTATTTTATCTAAAACATTGCAAATTGTTTCTTCAACTCTCTAAAAATGTAAGATGATTTTTTTGTGAACCTATATGTTTTTCTCTCATCACTAAAACATTGTGTGACTGGATGTGAGGGGAATTCTGTGACGTAGCCTTTCAAACTATGATATATTATACCCAGCTTTTCAAAGCTTATGTTAGCATCAAGGCTTATGTTAGCATCAAAATTATTTTATTTTATCTAAACGTACCAATTTGTGTGACACAAACACACACACACACACACACACACACACACACACACACACACACACACGCACACACACACACACACACTCATGTCTGGTTCGATATCTTTGTGGGGACTCTCCATAGGCGTAATGGTTTTATACTGTACAAACTGTATATTTTGTCCCCTTACACTGCCCCTATCCCTAAACCTACCCATCACAGGAGACATTCTGCATTTTTACATTTTCAAAAAACATTACTTAGTGTGATTTATACGCTGTTTTCCTCATGGGGACCGCTGGCTGGGCCCCACAATGTAGGTGATTTCAGGTTTTACTTGTGGGGACATTTGGTCCCCACAATGTAATATAAACATGAGCAGACACAGACACACACACACACACACACACACACACACAGAGAGATAAGTGCGCGCTCCCAGTGTGAAATCATTAATACAGTGCATTGTTTTTTTCTTCAACTCTCTAAAACATTTATCTGTCTGCAATTTTTTGTGGATACATTTTATTTAAACTGAAATGCTTGGTTCAGTGAATACGTTTACATTTATTTAAACTTTTTGTGTATGGTTTTTACATAAGCTGTATTTTTTTTCTTCAACTCTCTAAAACATTTATCTGTCTGCAATTTTGTTTTGTGGATCCATTTTATTTAAACTGAAATGCTTGGTTCAGTGAATAGTTTTCATATTAAGTCCAAGTGAATATGGGTGTTGCTTCATAGTTTAAAAATATGGTACAAGTTTGTACATGCTTCTTTCCAACCCCTTTGGCAGCCTATGGAGACTAAAGACACTGAAGTACAGCTTTAAGAAAAGCAGAGATTCCAAAAAAAAATTTGATTCCAAAACTTTTTTTTCTCAGCTGATGTCATGATTCCTGTCCTGTGTTTCCCTTGTCTTGTGTGCACTTTTGTTATTTCCTGTTCTGTGCCATGTTTTGTAGTCCGTTGTAGTCTTTCTTGTTTATTAGTCTCCCCAGGTGTTTCTTATTAACCACGCCCCCTTATTACTTAGTTAAGCTTGTTTGTCTCTGTGTATTTATAGCCCTTGTGTTTCACTTGTTACCTTGTCAGTTGTTATACATGTAATGGTTGCTTTTGTTCCTCATGGTTTTGTTCCTTTGTTCTGTTTTATCTGTTATTACTTTATTAAATCCTGCATTTAGATCCTCGCCTTCGCCTGCGTTCCTCCGCTGCATTACAGAACAACTGACCAACATTATGGATCTAGCAGGTATTATCCGGGACCCACTGAGCAAAATTTGTTCAATTTATCAAGATGATCGCAGCATCGAAGATTATGTGGAGGAGTTCCTTTTTTATAGTCACCTCGTTCCTGGTGACAATGCTATGCTAAAGGAATGTTTCTGGAGTGGACTTGAACAGGACACTAGTCTAAATTTACCAGGGGAAGACCCCAGCTGGACCCTGGTACAATACATTGACTTTGTCCTGCAGTTCAGTTTTACTGTAGGGGAGGTAGAGACCGTCCAGCCGGAGACCGTCCAGCCGGAGACCGTCCAGCCGGAGACCGTCCAGCCAGAGACCGTCCGGCCAGAGCTTCACGTCCGCCACGTCCAGCCAGAGCTTCACGTCAGCCACGTCCAGCCAGAGCTTCACGTTCCCTGCAGCCCTGCCGAGCCTGAGCTTCCCTGCATGCCTGCCGAGCCAGAGCTTCTCGTCACGTCTGCCCAGCCAGAGGCTGTTCACGTCACGTCTGCCCTGCCAGAGGCTGTTCACGTCACGTCTGCCCTGCCAGAGGCTGTTCACGTCACGTCTGCCCTGCCAGAGGCTGTTCACGTCACGTCTGCCCTGCCAGAGACTGTTCACGTCACGTCTGCCCTGCCAGAGACTGTTCACGTCACGTTCGGCGAGCCGGTGTCCCCGGATAAGATGGCCGCCGCCGAGCCGGTGTCCGTTCCTGAGCCGGTGTCCGTTCCTGAGCCGGTGTCCGTTCCTGAGCCGGTGTCCGTTCCTGAGCCGGTGTCCGTTCCTGAGCCTGCTCCAGCTGATGACCCCATAGCTACCCCCAAGAAGATTTTGGGGGGGGGCAGTAGGTCACCACCGTGGCCGCCCGAGGGGTCTTCGCCGTCGTGGCCGCCCGAGGGGTCTTCGCCGCCGTGGCCGCCCGAGGGGTCTTCACCGTGGCCGCCCGAGGGGTCTTCGCCGCCCTGGCCGCCCGAGGGGTCGTCTCCGCCCTGGCCGCCCGAGGGGTCGTCTCCGCCCTGGCCGCCCGAGGGGTCGTCTCCGACGCCGCCTGCGCATCCTGCTCCGCCCTGGCCACCTGAACTGCCAGGCCCGCCCACGCCATGCCACGTCCCGTGTCCTGTCCCCCTGCACGGGCCTGGCCCACCGTCCCTCCCCCTAGACCGCCTCCGCTCCACCACCCTCTTGAACTATTTCCTGAGGAGCGTCTGGAATCCGCTCCTTAAGTGGGGGGCTATGTCATGATTCCTGTCCTGTGTTTCCCTTGTCTTGTGTGCACTTTTGTTATTTCCTGTTCTGTGCCATGTTTTGTAGTCCGTTGTAGTCTTTCTTGTTTATTAGTCTCCCCAGGTGTTTCTTATTAACCACGCCCCCTTATTACTTAGTTAAGCTTGTTTGTCTCTGTGTATTTATAGCCCTTGTGTTTCACTTGTTACCTTGTCAGTTGTTATACATGTAATGGTTGCTTTTGTTCCTCATGGTTTTGTTCCTTTGTTCTGTTTTATCTGTTATTACTTTATTAAATCCTGCATTTAGATCCTCGCCTTCGCCTGCGTTCCTCCGCTGCATTACAGCTGAACCCCTTAACCTTAAACATTTTAAGTATATATTTCAGTAATTTAACAACACATTTGAATGGTCACAGTTCTCTAATGCCAGTTAATAGTCACATGACATGAGGATGAAGATAAACAAATAAAATATGCAATCTTTTTCAAATTGACCTTACAATCTTGGTTTTATCAGTGGTGTAAACTGCCCTACAAAGCAAAAAGGCAGTAACTACGCAGAGTGCAGAACAGAGAAAAATGACTTTAAAGTTATCCTGTCATCCAGCCTAAGTAGTTGTAGGTAGATTATTGGACATGTGACTGTTTTGTTACTTTATATTAGCTTATTCTTTGTACATATAAATCCTCATATTTAATTTGATATTTTACCCCTATTTTGCAGTTACTGTATTATTGGTTTGTATTACTTACCAAAAACGTGGCACCATACCAAGGAAAAAGGCAGTAACTACAGATTCTCCAAAAACTATTTTGCCACAACTTGGGCTCTGGGTGTTGTTAGATAGGCTACACTGTATTTGAAATAATTGGAACCATTTGGACAACATTTTCAAAAAATGTGTGTAGCGAAACGGGCGTGTTACGGATATGTGGTGTACATTTTTAGTAATCAAAAATCATGTCTAATTAATTGAAATCATGAAACTTTTATTATAAACTATTATTAAACTTATACAATAAAATACTATACAAAATTATTATATATTATTTATTATTTTAATAAAAAATATTGTTTATTTTAATCATATGAAATTAAACAAACATTTTTGGTCAAACAACATGCGCTGCACAATGAGCTTTACTGTTAAAATTAAAACATTAAAGAAAAATTGTGTTTATTCCTTTAAAAATTAAGTTTTAATCTTAATTTATTTGTATTAGTGTTAGTAGTATTATTACATTGAGACGTTTCTAAATTCTACTGTACAACAGTAATATATTTCTGTCAAGTTAAACCGAACTTTTATTTTGACGGGTTGCCGTGAAGACCTTTGAGTTTCTGTGTTTATGACATGACGATAGTTTTTCTCAAATTAAGCGGATAAATGCTCACAAAGTGACTTTAAGAGCGGATCTAGTTTGGTAGGGGAACAATTAGGGGAAACACTGTATCTCAAACAAAATTTGTGTGAAGTTAGAAGGGTGAAATCGCAAATGTTAAAACCGTCCCGTGAGGATGCCGCGAAATCAGCTGTGTGTTTACCATGGCAACAGTAACTACACTGCGCAGCAACACGGTTATTTTTTGTTAGGTAAAACATAACAAGAATACAGTAATGGATGTTACTGTACTCTTGCTTTGTTTCACTCGGGCTTTTTGCAGTTACTGTACAAACGACTATCATTTTTCTCCAAAACGACACACATTTGAGATAAGATGTTTTGTCACATAACAAAGGATGCCTTGAATGTCATGAAAATGATAATAACTCATTTTTGACCAAAAATGCAGTTACTGCCTTTTTGCTTTGTAGGGCAGTAAAGTTAAGTAAATTTAATTAGAAACTGTACTTAAGTATCTTTTTGGATACTTTATAGTTTTACTGAGTGTCAAAGATATTATCAACTTTTTCTCTCTACTTGACTACATTATAGAATAAGTATATCTTTACTCCCATACATTTAATGCACATAACCTTTTCTGCAGCCATTTATTTCTGCTACAAAATAAGCAATAGCGCCATCTAGGGTATTGAATGTACGATATTTTGTGCGTTTTAACCATAGACTGTAAAGAAATATGAAAGTAGTGTTCGTGACTTCTCCCGTAGGTTTCTGAAGAACATGTTTGAAGCCCAAAGTGGGCAGAGCCGGACGTCGCCATCTTGGTAGCGGGTCACCGTGCGTCACTCCCGGATAAACAAAACTGAGCAAACTGAGCAGGGGCGGGTGTTGCTCCGACTTTGCGTCCAGCCGTGAACGAGCTCATAACCTCACAACACCCGCCCCTGTCTGTGATTGGTTGAAACACTGTTTGTTTTGGTTTTGAGTGGTGGTTGTACCCATTTGTTTTGTGTGCAGATCTCAGAGCCTAGGCTGCCTACAGAGACGCGGTTTTTGGACGGCATGCTTATGGGGTGCTAAAGGTCTGGTGACATGAGACTAGGGGGGCCAAACTAAGCGACAACACAATAGAAACCATTATAATCAGTTCTGCTGTCTACACTGATAAATTCCTTGTAAACTATTAAATGAATGCTCCGTTCGTTTGCTAATTATTTATTTGAATATGAGTAACATATATTAGGCCCAACTGGAAGCAATGCTGCCCATGTATACAAGATTATGAACTTGAGTATTTAAAATAATTTTTTTCCCTTTTTTTCCATGGACTAATAACAACAAATAGTCATGTGGCAACTGTTTAAGATCATCAGACAAACCAAAATCACTCCAGGCTAATTGTTTTTAATTATGCAGGTCTAAGAAATTGCTTTTCACTTAAAAAATACACCCATCTGCATTGTCTGTCCTTTAAAATACATATTAATATCATTGTTTTTAATCCATAGTGGTTTTACATCAAAAGCCATTCATATGCTCAGACTCACTGAGCTCATGTTTCTCTGGCGCACATACAGTAGGGTAGGCTTGCAGAGTGGAAAATTCAGTCCTGTTTACATTCTCGAACAAAAGGGCTCATCAATGTTTCAGCTTCTCTCCATTATTTAATGTGTCCACCCTTTGTAATGTGCTGAATGAGTGCTAAGTGCTAAAATTTGCCTCATCAAATGCAAACTTGTTTTCAGATCAATCCTTTACCACCACAGGTGTTACATATATGCTTTTCAGAATGGCTGCCGACCTGCCTTTATTTTAGGTGTTTTCAGCAATGTGTTTTTGTAGTACACTACCATTACTCTGTTGAATAGCCTATTCTAGCATGAGTCACCGGCATATGTTTTGTTTTGGATGCAAATGTGTCCCTCCAAGCCATTTAGCTAGCTTAACCAGCAAGTTTTATTCTTATATTCTTATAACATACAGTAAATTATTTCAGGAACAAGTTTTAATTATTATTTTTTTTTTTAAGGATGCTAAAGTGCATTACTTTATCACAAGATTATGCTGGTATGGTGCTAGTCTTGCTAGCATATTAACATAAGGTTTCACAGAAACCACCACTTTGAACTTCCATTTATTAGTCTTAACTGTAAACAAGCAGCTTTAGAAACAATTCATATTCTCAACATTCAGGCTCGGTTTCACAGACAAGGCTTAGACTAAGCCAGTATTGGGCCTTAGTCCAATTAGGGCATTTAAGTAGCTTTTTTTAAACACGCCCGTCAGAAATGAAAAGATTTCCGAACACGAAGTGCCTTTTTCTTGTTGTGAAAGTTGTGAATGAATAAAAATCGAAAAAACCAGCGCTGGTGAAGCCAGAAAGATAGCTTAGCTTTCCAATACGTGGCATGTAAATATATAGTTTGAATAGAGGGAGTTATACCCTTCTAACCAATAAGATCATACATGACTTCATACAGATCATATATACGTTAGATAACAATACCATAGATGGTAAAGAGGACCTGAAGGTCCAGCAGGCCTTCTCTAATACACATCTTCGATAGGACACACACACACAGAAACCAGAGAGGGAGGGTGAACTTTCACTCCTTCTCTAATATGAAACAGATTTTTAACTTACATAAAGACAAAAGGAATGTGTCGACAATGCATTAACTCTGGACAGAGCTGAGATATAGAAAAACATTTCTCACAGTGCCCCCTTTGATAATGACAGTTATCCTATAACATAATTATCACAGTACATTCTTCTCAGCATACTCATTCTAGTACAATAATACATAAAATATCCTTCAATCAAACATTTCCTTCAAAATCATTAATACTTCACAGTTCTGTTCATCAAAGAAAATACAAATACTAACATTTAGAAAATACAAAAGTATTCATAGCACAATGAATCTTAACGGTGCAATCATCCCAGTTATACTGATGAATAAAGGACAGTCTAATTATTTTTCTGTTGTTGGTGATTTAACCCGTATGAGCACTTTGTGGCATTTTTTGTGCATACCTAGCAGTCACCTGTTTTTCCTCTGGACTTAGCAGTGAAGTTGGCTAACCTTCACCACATATTAGTTGCATTCTTATTATGTGGCTCTTCTTCTGGATTCAGTCAAGTTTCATTACCACTGCTAATAATGGCTTGTGTGTGACTAGTATGTTTGTCAGCACAAACAGATATAGTAGCGACTGTGTAGACATAGCGTAATGGACTCAATGGAACTTATTGCTAATTTCAATCAGCAATCTCGTTCTTCGTCTACTTCTCTTCCTCGTTCTCCTTTCGATCAGTGCTGGATGTCCACCTCCGCATAGGCTTATGCGCTCCCTGGGGACGGGGCTGCCTTCACTCTGCTAGCATGGATCCACTGCGGCTGAAGGTCAGTCAGAACACCTGTCCTCGTCACGACGATCACTGTGGCAGGACCCAGATAATTCGGTTCCCCAAGTTTCGTGGGTTTCAGACACCTTATCAGCACCGATTGTCCTGGAACGAAAGGATGAGTTGGCTTTTCTGAGGGAAGAGGAAGAGAAAGAGAGAGAGAGACATCACCATTTATGCCATTTAACGTTCTAACTAGAGAATCCACATAATCTGCGAAGATCACCTCCGTGTCACCTGTGGAAAGATTGCCAGCGCGACCTCTGACCCAAGGGGTCGGGAAAGGTCTACCCATGAGAATTTCAAAGGGAGACATTTTTGTGGTGGCTGACGGACACATTCTCATTTCAGTCAGTACGGCAGGCAACAAATCAACTCAATTTCTGCCCGTATCTAGACATGCTTTATTAAGACGTTCTTTTATCGTTTTGTTTGTCCGTTCTACGTTGCCAGATGACCGAGGCGCATACGGGATATGGAAGTGCCAATTAATACTAAGTTCTTTAGCTAATAATTGCGTGACTTTAGAAGCAAGTGGAGTTCCATTGTCGCTTGCTATAACAGTTGGAATACCGAAACGCGGTATAATTTCTTTTGCAAGAACCTTCACTACTGTCTTCGCGTCTTCTTTGCCACACGGAAATGCCTCAGGCCACTTAGTAAATCGATCAATGATCACGAGCGAATACTTGTGATTTCCACATGGAGGCATGTGTGTAAAATCGATCTGTAAATATTGGAAAGGAAGTTCAGGATGCGGTAAAGCATCATGTCTGATTGCCTTGTGCCTGTTTGTTTGCGCACACACCAGGCAAGCATCCAATATCAACAAAGTATTTCTTCGAACATTTGCTATGCAGTATGATTGATTCAAACTTTGTATCACTTTCTCTTTTGACACATGTGATACACCATGATAATGCCTGCACAGCATTACAACGGTGGATGCTGGTAACGCGATTCTACCTTGTTTATCTCTTAAGATACCAGCTTGATCTGGTTTTACTTCATTGGCTGCCCAATGATTCAAATCATCTTGAGTCGGATTTGCTTGTAAGATTTTAATGTCCAAATCATTAATCAATGATGAATTCATCATCGGCACTTCATTGCTTTGTTCATTTACATGCGGACTACGTATTGCTTCTTTTGCTGCCCATTTCGCTACTTCATCCGCAAATCTGTTTCCTTTGGCCTCGTCAGATTCACCTGTTTTATGACCAGCTACTTTAATAACAGCAAGCTTCAATGGTTGCTGTGCTGCACTAATCAGCTCGGCCACGATGTTATGATGCGAAATTGGTTTTCCGTCTGAGGTTTTGAAATTTCTTTCCTCCCACAATTTAGCAAAATCATGGACTACACCGTACGCATATTTGGAGTCAGTGTATATATTGATTAGGACTGGGTATTGACACAAATTTCACAATTCGATTCGATTTTGATTCACAAGCTTGCAATTCGATTCGATTTCGATTCCGATTCGATTCAATATTGATTATTTTGGAAATCAGTTACAATAAATGGCAAATTTTCTCAAGGAAATCAAATCTCTTAACTAATTCTGTAAACTATGGGAGTCTAGTTGTAGCCTACTAGGCTTCATTAGCCTAATATGAAGGTAATAATTAACTGTTTTGTAGCTATACAAACAGTACTTCACAGTTCAGTCTTTGTAATATGTTTTAGCAATACATTTCTAACATTTCTAATGTGTTTAGAATTTTTTTTTTAAATTGCCTTTACAGGGACTTTAAATCACACTTTTAATTATTTTTATAATAAGAAGATTATATGAAATATAAACATTTAAATGGTGGCTGTCATAAAAACTATGCATTAAATATTGAAGAACATTAAGATTATAATGCATATGTAATATAGTGCATATATTTAGCAAAATGCTCCTCTCTAGAGTAAATTTTTCTAGCTGACTAACGAGTTTATGGTCACATGTGGTTTTTCAGAGGTAAATATGACGATCCATGACATTGATTACAAGCTGTTTAACTGACGTCTTTCCACGGTTGAAACACTGATTGAGCGAATCAATGTGAAATGATACGGATTTCGATAAGTTGTACTCGATCTTTTAACACACTTTCAGATGCTCATTCATGTTTATTTCACGCTGTAACTGGTATTATTAAGCCGGAAGAGAGATCATGTGCTTCTCGAGCTGCGCCAGAGCGATCTCGCCACAGCGCCAAAACAGTAATTATGTTTTTGAATTTCGAAAGAAAATGGACGTAATTTGAAAAATTAGACTGTTTTATATCAATAGTAACAAAGGACAAGGATTATTGCGATGTTTTGGATGCGCGCTACAATGTTCCATTCATTCAAATGAAACAGGATGACTAATCGATTCTTGAGATGTAAGAATCGATATCGGTTCGTAAAAATGAAAATTGATTAATATCGAGAAATCGATATTTATTACCCAGCCCTAATATTGATACACTGACCTTTTGCCAATTGACAAGCTCTGGTTAGAGCAATCAGTTCTGCAACTTGTGCTGATTTATGTAGCAGCGAATACGCTTCAATTACTTTATCAGGTAATTCAACAATAGCGTAACCACACAAATATGTACTGTCGTTCGGCTTATAGCAGGATCCATCAATATACCAATGCATTCCCTCCTCCAGGACAGACGTAGAAACGTCTGGCCTGCAGGCAGTTGTAGTTTGGATCCTAGTCAAGCAGTCATGGTCGTCGCTCTCAAATTCACCCTGTGTAAGCAAACCTGTGTAAATGTACAGTAGGGCCATGAATAACAGAAGTTACTTTCAACGTTACATTAGCAGTTGCTAACAATATAGCCTCATAGCCTGAACGGCGTTGGGCAGCCATGTGTTGCGTAGAAATATTGTGCATAATGGCTCCCACCTGATGAGAAACATGTACAATGAGTGTATGTGATAAAACAACCTTTTCAGCATCCTGTATCATGATCGCAGTGGCAGCCACTGCACGCAAACAGGCCGGGAGTCCCCTAGTCACTGAATCAAGGGTTTTAGATAAATAAGCTACTGGACGGAAAGTGCCCCCATGCTCTTGGGCCAGGATTGCCGCGGCTGTGCCTCCACTTTCGTACACGTACAAATGAAAGTCTTGTGTGTAACAGGGTAGGCAGGGAAGGTGGCCTTAAGAGTGACGATTTCAAATGTCTGAATGCTTGATTCATCTCACTTGTCCATGTAATGTCCTCTTTGTCACCCAGCGTAGCTTCTCGCAGGATTTTGTCATACATGGAGCAAATAGGCACCCACAGGCGGCAGTAGTTGACCAGTCCCAGGAAGCTTTGCATTCGCTTCCATGTGGATGGATGCTTAAATGTAGCGATGGCTTTGATTCTGTCCACAGACAGACAAACTTTGCCTTTTGACAGTTCATGTCTGAGGTAATTGACTTTTCTCTGCACCCATTGGAGTTTTTCTTTAGATGCCTTGAAACCAGCCTCAGCCAGAACGTTGCAAACAATCTTTGAGGCAGCAGCACACATGTCCTCAGAGGCACCAGTGACCAGAATGTCATCAGCATAGGAGCAGGCAGGTGTCTGGCGGGAGTTTGACATCTTTCAGTGTATCGTGCACTACAGCGGAGAAGACAGCCGGAGAATCTCTGAACCTTTGTGGGAGTCTCGTCCACATGTATTGACAATTCTGAAAACAAAATGCAAACAGTGGCTGAGTTTCATGATCAACAGGAATACTGAAAAAGGCGGAGCTTAAATCAATAACAGAATAAAATTAATGTTCTGAAGGAATTGAATTTATTATCGCCTGGACTTCGGGTACAATAGGAGCAAGTGGTTTAATCAAATCATTAATTTTTCTCAGGTCTTGCGTTAAACGCCAAGAACCATTAGCTTTCTTAATTGGATTGATTGGTATATTATAAGGTGAATGAGTTCGAACCAGAATGCCTTGTTCCAGAAATGTATGAAGGAGGGGCTTAATTCCCTCCTCTTTTTCCTTTGAAAGCGGATATTGTTTATGAAACACAGGCCTAGTAGTTATCAGATTCGCCCTATAGGGCTGGACATCTATTAACCCTACGTCATCCGCCCACAATTGAGGGTTGATAGATACCCTAAATTTCCGGTGTCGGCACAGTTGCAGACGAATCTTCAACAAGAGCACTTCCTGTGTCGGTTGTAATGGAAAAAGGTCAACATTTAATTCAATAAATGGCAAAAACATGTGATTTATTCGGATAACTCGGAAAAATGTATTCGGAAAATTGTCAGGCCTGGGAGAAAACGAAGGAGGGGGTTCTGGGCCCGTAGCCAGCAGTGCCTAAACATCTGGTTCTCATTAGACCGCTGGAGCCTTTAAGCTCTTTTTCTACAAAGACGTGCAGGATGGCCTAAACATCCGCAGAAATAACAAGGTATTGATTTTTTTTTTTTTTTTTTTTACCATAGGTTGACAAGAGATTTTGGACGTCAGCATTAACTTGAAACATTGCTGGAACTTTTTCTCTGAAGGAATCAAATGCTCCGGCAGAGGAAGCGTCTGCCCAATACATAAACAGAAATGTTACTAATATTTGTTGTAGTAATTCGCATCAATTATGTAGTCTCATTGAGCATGTTATTTAGAAACGTGTTCACAAACAGCAAAGAATTAGCATTCTCAACAGAGATTGCTGATTCCTCGATCCAAACAAGTTTAAATCTATTTCGTATAGATTCAGAGACTTTAGAATTTTGAATGTTCTCATCTCTAGAAGGGAGGGGCACCTTAATTTCGGCAGTCTGTGAGAGTGAATTACTAGGGATATTTTCCCTCTCTCTCTCTGTCCAGCTTGAGAGGGAGAAAGATTTTTTGTCTTTATCTATTTCTGGACTGCAGTTCCAGTAAGACTGCATGATTTTCCTAGCCTGGTTCTACCAGACTCTCGTACATTTCATTTGTACAGAGAGTCTGGCCTCGCTCCATTGAGAATCGTTAACTTCCTTGTAGGCGGGTATTCTATTGAAGTCTAAAACTATTGGATCTGCCCAGAGTCACTCTGGATCTGCCACCAATCGCTAACGTTTGCTCGTGACGTATGTCGAACCCCGTGGGGAGGAGGACCACAACATCATGGCAAAAAAAAAAAAAACTAAGCAAAGATTGTTCTTGCTCCGGCTTTAACTTCTTGATATTCGGCAGCGTTGCAACAACGGACCGAGTGGCCTCGCTCCCATCTTTCTCCGCTGCCATTACTGAACTACAACTCAAAATAACGCACAACGTCATCGTTCTCAGCCACTCCCTCTGTTCACTGATTGGCCCGACAAAAAATTGATCGGAGAAAACCAAAGTCTACAGCAGAATCCCAGACGTAGTACTGAAGGAAAATTAAATTGAGCGGAAGTGCGTAGGAGGGCGCAGCCAGGCTATGATTTTCCAGGTCTTACAGGATTGTTGCATATAAACAAAATCCCAATTTGAATCACTCCAACTAACAAAAAACATATATTTTGCTTCACGCATGTCTTTGTCTTTAAATGAATTTAATTGTGACTTGGCAGCGGTCCAACCAGCCAAATTTGATAAATATGGTTCAGTAAAAAATGCTTGATCATTCCGAATCATAAAATCTTTCGGAGTTTCATCAATTAACGGCGGACTTATTTTATTTCCCATTTTAAGCCACACAAAAATGTCTCCTCTAATTCAGAATAAACAAATTTCAGATTATCAAATAGAAAACAAAGGGGAAAAATTCTGCAGTTTCAATTGTTAGTAAAGTATTTTAGTCAAGGAAACAAAGAGACAAGAAGAAGAGAAAAAAAAAAAAAGGAAAAATCAAAATAAACCATGCATCTATTCATTCACAAACCCAAAAGAACGACGGAGTTTTATGAAATATCTCGCGAGAATATTTCCTTCTTACAAAAGTAAGGATATCACAAAAAACGAAGAAAATTTATCACTTTTTTCTTACATTCGTCCCGCATTAATACACGAGGTACACCACAAAATAACAACAAAAGAGAAGCTTAGATCTCTAAAACCAGTGCTGGTGAAGCCAGAAATATAGCTTAGCTTTTCAATACGTGGCATGTAAATATATAGTTTGAATATAGAGGGAGTTATACCCTTCTAACCAACAAGATCATACATGACTTCATACAGATCATATATACGTTAGATAACAATACCATAGATGGTAAAGAAAAGTTAGGACCTGAAGGTCCAGTAGGCCTTCTCTAATACACATCTTCGATAGGACACACACACACACAGAAACCAGAGAGGGAGGGTGAACTTTCACTCCTTCTCTAATATGAAACAGATGTTTAACTTACATAAAGACAAAAGGAATGTGTCGACAATGCATTAACTCTGGACAGAGCTGAGATATAGAAAAACATTTCTCACAATGCCTTAAAGGGGTGGTTTACTGCTTTTTTTCTTTGCATGATTGTGTTTATGGGGTGCAATATAACATGTCTTCGTGTTTTTTTTTTTTTTTGAAAAAGCCTTATTTTTCATAAATTTCACCTTTATTGTAAGCCGCTTTCTCCTCTGTCATTTGAACGACCGGTTGACTTCCTGACTCTATGAAACCACTCCCTCAGAAACAGGCAATGGGCTCAGATTGGTTAGTTGGGCCATGTGGATGGATGCTTAAATGTAGCGATGGCTTTGATTCTGTCCACAGACAGACAAACTTTGCCTTTTGACAGTTCATGTCTGAGGTAATTGACTTTTCTCTGCACCCATTGGAGTTTTTCTTTAGATGTCTTGAAACCAGCCTCAGCCAGAACGTTGCAAACAATCTTTGAGGCAGCAGCACACATGTCCTCAGAGGCACCAGTGACCAGAATGTCATCAGCATAGGAGCAGGCAGGTGTCTGGCGGGAGTTTGACATCTTTCAGTGTATCGTGCACTACAGCGGAGAAGACAGCCGGAGAATCTCTGAACCTTTGTGGGAGTCTCGTCCACATGTATTGACAATTCTGAAAACAAAATGCAAACAGTGGCTGAGTTTCATGATCAACAGGAATACTGAAAAAGGCGGAGCTTAAATCAATAACAGAATAAAATTAATGTTCTGAAGGAATTGAATTTATTATCGCCTGGACTTCGGGTACAATAGGAGCAAGTGGTTTAATCAAATCATAAATTTTTCTCAGGTCTTGCGTTAAACGCCAAGAACCATTAGCTTTCTTAATTGGATTGATTGGTATATTATAAGGTGAATGAGTTCGAACCAGAATGCCTTGTTCCAGAAATGTATGAAGGAGGGGCTTAATTCCCTCCTCTTTTTCCTTTGAAAGCGGATATTGTTTTTGAAACACAGGCCTAGTAGTTATCAGATTCGCCCTATAGGGCTGGACATCTATTAACCCTACGTCATCCACCCACAATTGAGGGTTGATACCCTAAATTTCCGGTGTCGGCACAGTTGCAGACGAATCTTCAACAAGAGCACTTCCTGTGTCGGTTGTAATGGAAAAAGGTCAACATTTAATTCAATAAATGGCAAAAACATGTGATTTATTCGGATAACTCGGAAAAATGTATTCGGAAAATTGTCAGGCCTGGGAGAAAACGAAGGAGGGGGTTCTGGGCCCGTAGCCAGCAGTGCCTAAACATCTGGTTCTCATTAGGCCGCTGGAGCCTTTAAGCTCTTTTTCTACAAAGACGTGCAGGATGGCCTAAACATCCGCAGAAATAACAAGGTATTGATTTTTTTATTTTTATTTTTTACCATAGGTTGACAAGAGATTTTGGACGTCAGCATTAACTTGAAACATTGCTGGAACTTTTTCTCTGAAGGAATCAAATGCTCCGGCAGAGGAAGCGTCTGCCCAATACATAAACAGAAATGTTACTAATATTTGTTGTAGTAATTCGCATCAATTATGTAGTCTCATTGAGCATGTTATTTAGAAACGTGTTCACAAACAGCAAAGAATTAGCATTCTCAACAGAGATTGCTGATTCCTCGATCCAAACAAGTTTAAATCTATTTCGTATAGATTCAGAGACTTTTGAATTTTGAATGTTCTCATCTCTAGAAGGGAGGGGCACCTTAATTTCGGCAGTCTGTGAGAGTGAATTACTAGGGATATTTTCCCTCTCTCTCTCTGTCCAGCTTGAGAGGGAGAAAGATTTTTTGTCTTTATCTATTTCTGGACTGCAGTTCCAGTAAGACTGCATGATTTTCCTAGCCTGGTTCTACCAGACTCTCGTACATTTCATTTGTACAGAGAGTCTGGCCTCGCTCCATTGAGAATCGTTAACTTCCTTGTAGGCGGGTATTCTATTGAAGTCTAAAACTATTGGATCTGCCCAGAGTCACTCTGGATCTGCCACCAATCGCTAACGTTTGCTCGTGACGTATGTCGAACCCCGTGGGGAGGAGGACCACAACATCATGGCCAAAACAAAACTATGCAAAGATTGTTCTTGCTCCGGCTTTAACTTCTTGATATTCGGCAGCGTTGCTACAACGGACCGAGTGGCCTCGCTCGCATCTTTCTCCGCTGCCATTACTGAACTACAACTCAAAATAACGCACAACGTCATCGTTCTCAGCCACTCCCTCTGTTCACTGATTGGCCCGACAAAAAATTGATCGGAGAAAACCAAAGTCTACAGCAGAATCCCAGACGTAGTACTGAAGGAAAATTAAATTGAGCGGAAGTGCGTAGGAGGGCGCAGCCAGGCTATGATTTTCCAGGTCTTACAGGATTGTTGCATATAAACAAAATCCCAATTTGAATCACCCCAACTAACAAAAAACATATATTTTGCTTCACGCATATCTTTGTCTTTAAATTAAATTAATTGTGACTTGGCAGCGGTCCAACCAGCCAAATTTGATAAATATGGTTCAGTAAAAAAGGCTTGATCATTCCGAATCATAAAATCTTTCGGAGTTTCATCAATTAACGGCGGACTTATTTTATTTCCCATTTTAAGCCACACAAAAATTTCTCCTCTAATTCAGAATAAACAAATTTCAGATAATCAAATAGAAAACAAAGGGGAAAATTCTGCAGTTTCAATTGTTAGTAAAGTATTTCAGTCAAGGAAACAAAGAGACAAGAAGAAGAGAGAAAAAAAAAAAAAGGAAAAATCAAAACAACCTATGCATCTATTCATTCACAAACCCAAAAGAATGACTGAGTTTTATGAAATATCTCGCGAGAATATTTCCTTCTTACAAAAGTAAGGATATCACAAAAAACGAAGAAAATTTATCACTTTTTTCTTACATTCGTCCCGCATTAATACACGAGGTACACCACAAAATAACAACAAAAGAGGAAGCTTAGATCTCTAAAACCAGTGCTGGTGAAGCCAGAAATATAGCTTAGCTTTTCAATACGTGGCATGTAAATATATAGTTTGAATATAGAGGGAGTTATACCCTTCTAACCAACAAGATCATACATGACTTCATACAGATCATATATACGTTAGATAACAATACCATAGATGGTAAAGAAAAGTTAGGACCTGAAGGTCCAGTAGGCCTTCTCTAATACACATCTTCGATAGGACACACACACACAGAAACCAGAGAGGGAGGGTGAACTTTCACTCCTTCTCTAATATGAAACAGATTTTTAACTTACATAAAGACAAAAGGAATGTGTCGACAATGCATTAACTCTGGACAGAGCTGAGATATAGAAAAACATTTCTCACAATGCCTTAAAGGGGTGGTTTTCTTTGCATGATTGTGTTTATGGGGTGCAATATAACATGTCTTTGGGGTTTTTTATTTTTTTGAAAAAGCCTTATTTTTCATAAATTTCACCTTTATTGTAAGCCGCTTTCTCCTCTGTCATTTGAACGACCGGTTGACTTCCTTACTCTATGAAACCACTCCCTCAGAAACAGGCAGTGGGCTCAGATTGGTTAGTTGGGCCGGTGTGTTGTAATTGGCTAAACTGCGTAGTGCACATTGTCTGGAAACTTCACGCCCATTACCTTTACGGGCGAAAGTTATGTGCTCCGGTCTCATGTAAATAATGGTGTCAATACGTCCGTATCAGTTTGAGCCAGAATCCAATCCAGAAAGTGGCAATGAAGAGAGTCAAGCAGAACCTCCCCAAACACGGCTCTTACAAAACGTTTCTGAATGGTACTTTTTTTTTAAAATAGCATCAAACTAACTGGCTACTATAAACAAACAGCGTTGGCATTGGTTTACTTTTTTTTTGTTTTATTTATTTATTTATTTTTTTATTGCAGAATTTATACATAACTACCAACTCAGGGGTTGGCATTGGTTTACGTTCTTGATCAAATCGAAAAGTTACGTCATAAAGTATGCATGGAAAATACATTTACAAAATTAGTACATTTTATTAGTACACTAATTAGTACAATTAGTACATTTCATTAGTACAGTTTGTACGCGTTTGTCATAGTGTCACGATGCGCTCCACGACGCCTCCTCCTGGCCTCACCAGATCACTCTCTCCCAAGTTCTAGGACTTCACCTCCCATCACTCCCTTCACTAATCACCTCCTTCCATCCCTGTCTCATCTCCATCATCTCAGCCACCTGTTCCCACTCAGCTCCCCTTTATCTGGACCTCGCTCCCCTTTGTTCTCTGTGAGGTCTTGTTACTGCCACGGCGTGCAACTCTGAACAATCTTCTATATTTCTACGTATTCCTGGTTCCTTGATTCTAGCCTGTTTTCCCCATTACTCTGTGAACGTTTGCCGCCTGCCTACGACCCTTGCCTGGTAACCACTCTGAGTTTGGACTGCCCCAGTATACACTCACCGGCCACTTTATTAGGTACACCTGTCCAACTGCTCCTTAACACTTAATTTCTAAGCAGCCAATCACATGGCGGCAACTCAGTGCATTTAGGCATGTAGACATGGTCAAGACAATCTCCTGCAGTTCAAACCGAGCATCAGTATGGGGAAGAAAGGTGATTTGAGTGACTTTGAACGTGGCATGGTTGTTGGTGCCAGAAGGGCTGGTCTGAGTATTTCAGAAACTGCTAATCTACTGGGATTTTCACGCACAACCATCTCTAGGGTTTACAGAGAATGGTCCGAAAAAGAAAAAACATCCAGTGAGCGGCAGTTCTGTGGGCGGAAATGCCTTGTTGATGCCAGAGGTCAGAGGAGAATGGCCAGACTGGTTCGAGCTGATAGAAGGGCAACAGTGACTCAAATAACCACCCGTTACAACCAAGGTGGGCAGAAGAGCATCTCTGAACGCACAGTACGTCGAACTTTGAGGCAGATGGGCTACAGCAGCAGAAGACCACACCGGGTGCCACTCCTTTCAGCTAAGAACAGGAAACTGAGGCTACAATTTGCACAAGCTCATCGAAATTGGACAATAGAAGATTGGAAAAACGTTGCCTGGTCTGATGAGTCTCGATTTCTGCTGCGACATTCGGATGGTAGGGTCAGAATTTGGCGTCTACAACATGAAAGCATGGATCCATCCTGCCTTGTATCAACGGTTCAGGCTGGTGGTGGTGGTGTCATGGTGTGGGGAATATTTTCTTGGCACTCTTTGGGCCCCTTGGTACCAATTGAGCATCGTTGCAACGCCACAGCCTACCTGAGTATTGTTGCTGACCATGTCCATCCCTTTATGACCACAATGTACCCAACTTCTGATGGCTACTTTCAGCAGGATAATCCGCCATGTCATAAAGCTGGAACCATCTCAGACTGGTTTCTTGAACATGACAATGAGTTCGCTGTACTCAAATGGCCTCCACAGTCACCAGATCTCAATCCAATAGAGCATCTTTGGGATGTGGTGGAACGGGAGATTCGCATCATGGATGTGCAGCCGACAAATCTGCGGCAACTGTGTGATGCCATTATGTCAATATGGACCAAACTCCCTGAGGAATGCTTCCAGCACCTTGTTGAATCTATGCCACGAAGAATTGAGGCAGTTCTGAAGGCAAAAGGGGGTCCAACCCGTTACTAGCATGGGGTACCTAATAAAGTGGCCGGTGAGTGTATATTCATCCTGTGCTTTCTCTGTTTTCTGCCTGTTTGTGTTTTATCATTAAAGTTATTGCACATGGATTCGAACGCCTCTGACTCTTCATCACACATAGACACACGAAATAGCATAACTAAGTGGCTATAAGCCAGCGCTGGCATTTGTTTACGTCCTTGATAAAGCAAAAACACTACGTCTGAAATTATACATGCAAATACATTTAAGTTTAGCATCATGCTCAATTTCCATGAAAACACTCGCTCTGCTCCGTGCCAGTAGACACGCTAGGCTAGTGTAATGTGGCCTTTGAAATGAAACGCGCGTGCTCTTGCAGTAGTGTGAATCTGGCGGTAGATCGCGTATCCACAGAAAAAAATAAAAATAAACGTAATGAAAATAACAAACTTTCAACAAAACATTCAGAGAATTTAGAACGTTCTGATGGGTATATAGGCCTAGGCATGAATGAATCGCTTGTTTTAAAAGAGAAAAAAAAAGATTTATGGAGGTGCTGCCCCTGAGCACTTGCCCAATTGCCCATGCATGCATAGACTCTGATCAGAGGCGCCGGTGCCGCTGCTTCCGTGGCTTGCAGTTTGTATATTAACAATTTCTTTTTATGTTTAATTACAATTATTATTAGAAATCTTTAAATTCGCAAGTGCAGTCAGTAACTCAAGGCCTCCACCTCTGATATTTACAGCTTTTAAAGTGTGGAAAGTGAGATAAACCTCATATGATTTGCTTCAGCATCTCGCTTGCAATATCACTTGCGTATCGGCCGAAAAAAACACACAACACAGGAAAACCGTGATTGTGTTATGTTATTCATTCAGCCACAGAGCATTGTAATGACATCGAACCTGATCTGTCCTAACACAGTAAAAGACTGCTGCAACAACTCACTAATTAAAAAAAAAATATATATATATATATGTGTTTTCAGGAGGGGCCAGTGTGCCCATGGTCCCTCCCGTCTACGCACCGCATTTGGTTGCAGAACTTTTGTAGCACATTTCTGTATTTGTTGTTGTTGGCAGTATTTGGAGAGCGTTTGTGTATTTGGTTGCATTGTGAGTATTTGTAGCACATGTTTTGTCAAACTGGAAGGGGTTTTCTTAATTTGCAGGGGGGGTTTTCTAGCCTATTTGTTTTATATATGTGTTTTCTTCGGTTGCAGCGCGTTGAGCTCTCTCAGCCACCATACTTATGGTATGATCCACGTTAAACACAATGGCAGACATGCAAACACTTTGTGACTTTAAAAATTTAATAAGTCTTACTGAAAATACACAATTAAGTAGTTTATTTCTCCAGACTTTGTTTAGTTTCAGTTAGGTGTAAATAAAACATTTGTATGAAAATGGACCTCATTCTGACATAAATGTAGAACACTGAACCACTACAACCACCTGCAAATTACATTTATGAGACTATCCTTATATTATTGAAATATTTTATTTGTTGGTATATAGCAACTGCAAATCTGGACCTAACAAATACATATATATAATACATATATCAATAGCTATAGGCTACACCAGGGGTTCCCAAACTTTTCCATGACGAGGCCCCCCAAATAGCATTAGGTTCTGGCCAAGGCCCCCCTTTGCAGGATGTGTTTTTAAACCGGCAAATGTAGAAATAAATAAATAAAACCTCTAGGTGAGCATCAGATTATGTGTTTGATACCAGCCTATCAGAAAGATTATAGAGATGAACTGATTACAATTTTCTAGGCCTATTTAAATTTTTCATTGAGTTTGACCTGCCGATACAGATTTTAGCCGATTCTGATTAATTTTTTTCTAACCACTTTTCAGCACACACAAATATTTATTTTCTATTTTGATATATATATATATATATAATGTTATATATATATATAACACCTTATAGTTTTACCCAAACTGAATAATTAAGACAAGTTTAAATGGGTACATTTTCTATAAATATGTTTGTCTTCATTTTCTTTTCTGACATAGCCTGCCCTACTCCAGTTCTTGTTAAAACACACTAGACATGCAAATTATGTGCATTTTAGGCACTTTTTTGTGTGAAATCATTTATTTTGTCCATCAAAAGTGTGCTTTCACTTTAATTGAGCCTGAGCTGCGCAGCAAAAATAATCGCTCTGCGCCGAAATCGCTTCTCACGTGATGCTCAGCGCTGCTCCTGCTCGCGGTGTGAATGTAGCCTACTCATTGATAACACGCACGTCGAAAAAATACCCGCTGCTCGCGCTTGCAATCTGAAATGGCCGTATAATTCAAGAGGTTTCCTACATGTGCGTCCCGTGTGCTCGTGTGATGCTGATGTTGCGCGATGTTAATTATGCGGCGCCCGAGTGCATCAGACCGGCATAAAATTGGCATAATATCAAAGATAATATGTCAGATATGCAGGCCGGTCGCCGATCACATGAAGATCGTCCAATTCCGGTCACCAGCCAATCAATCGGTGCATCTCTAAAAGATTAGCATTACAAGTATAATGTTCAGATAGGCTACGCGACAATATTATAATGCTATTTCATAACAATACTCATAATAATATAGGCTACATTATTTGTAGGCTACTTTAAAAAAAAAAGTTTTTTTTTTCGTTTTCCTGCGGCCCCCCCCACTTTGAAAACCCCTGGGCTACACCACAGATTGGTGACATAACATTTTAAATTAGATTAAGGAGAAGTTTGTAAATTATTTTTGGTTTATTCATTTACTTGCATAATAACAAATGAAATTGTATCAAAATACCTATGCATATTTACTTTTGAGTTGAAAATAATTCCTGCTGCTCATAAAAAAACCAGTAGTGGCGTTGCACAAAGCGGGTCGAGGACGTCATGTCATCAGAAACAGTCATCAGTGGGCAAGGGTTAGTGTTAGCGATGGGCTGCGTTCCAGTCCACTTTTAGACATGCACTTGCGAACTTCCCTAAGCACCTCCCCTCGGGGGAATCCCTGCCGCCATTTTGAAGTGCGTTCCACTGCGCGAAGTGGACGAGGGAAGTTTATATGGACAGACACTCGTTCCCTCGATTTAGACCAAGGGAGCGAGTCTTCATATGTACACTTCAGGCACCTATATGTCCCACAAATGCAGTACGATTGTGACGTAACCACAGATCGTCAAATCACAACAAACCACTCTATGATATATTAATTATATATTTTTTATTTTATTTAAAACAATCCAAACACACCTATATACACGTGGATGATGCATTAAACAAATTCTAAAAGGGAAAAAATAAATAAATAAATAAATAAACTCCACAGCTGATTCAAGTGATCAAGGGCTTAGGACGTTCCTGCTCATTGCGGTTTCCGCCAGTAGTGGGCACTCGTGCAACGTAAGCAATGACGTACATCCGAGTGAACGAGACGGAGGGAAGTTAGCGAGTGAAGGGCATGACCATTTTGGACTAGAACGCAGCCATGGCCTGGGTGCTTTCGAAACGCTTTCTGATGTTTTCAAAAGGAGATGTAAAGAAATTACAGATTGCTGGGTGTTAGATTTTTTAGAGTCACTTATTTGCTTTAAAAAGTATTTTAAAAGGTCAATGACGTCATACAATCAGCATCCATTAGCAGAATGCTAGCGTGTTATGGGCAACAACAACTCATCCTGTAAGAAATCGAAAGGACATAAGTACTCGTTCATTCAACTTTCGACCTATAACCCATGTTGAACTTGCAAAACCTACATTCAAATCTGAGATTTCTCAACGGCAATCGGGTGAAAGAGACAAATTTAGCCGTCTAGCTCCATAGACTCCCATTCATTCTGCACTCGGACGATCGTCCCCAGTGGAACTCTGGTGGAACTACAACCAAAATTCGGTACAATAGGACTTAATAGGGAGTGGCCAGGCTTTAGGTAGACAGGCTCTGGTTGAACTTCCTTCTCCTGTGTCCTCTTCTTCTGTAATCCAGAATGGCAGCACAGCTGTATGGTTTGTTTGAGCAGCGCCCTCTACAACTGTACAGACATGAAACATTGCATTTTCTTCAGAAGAGAGAGCAACTATACAGAATGAAACTCAATAAAAAGTAACGGCGCCAGAATTAGCGTGTCTACACCATATCTATGATCTACACATTCAAAAGAAACAAGAGAAGACTATTGATCCCGATCGCTTTCCATACGTTTCAAACGCTTCGAAACAGTGAATCATTGGTTCAGTTGATTCAAAGTTTAACCCGGAAGCAGCAATGATTCGGGAGCCGCCCGGGTTCGTTTCCCCTACATTTCCACAACACGGACTGATAATACGCGAGTCATGTTTGTAAGGTATGTACACATTTCTAGTGTAGCTATAAAAACTGACAGGTTTTCAATTTTCGTATATCATACAGATTGGCAGATTACATTTTCGATATTTAATATAGAGATTTGAAAAACGAAGGTTCACAAGATTCTACGAAAAGTTTTCTAACTTCCGCCTATGATAGGTCAGTTTAACAAACTGTAAGCCCCAGGTAGCCAAACAGATGTGGGCCAACAATGGCAAGCCGGAATAAATAAATCGGCCCAGTTGCGGTTGCCGGACTCTGCTGAAACACGGCAATGAATGACGCGCCAGAATCGGCCCGAGTACACTGGCCCGAGTCCGGGTGCCGAAACTGAGCCGACGCTGCCGGCATAGGGCCATAATCACGCCAGCATAAATTGTACAATTAGCCGGTACTGGCCCGAATCTGGGTTCAGATGTTTTTTAGTTTTTTTTAAATCATGGCTCTTTTACCACAAATTGGTTGAATTTTGAACCATAATTCTACCATAATTCTTTACTTAAGTATCTTGAATTCCATTTAAGCGCTGGACGTAAGAAAATCTTAGATGGTTTGGTGGCTGTGGTTCGGTTTTAATGCTGTTGTAAATTAATTACATGTTAAAATTAGCAGAAGTACAGATGAATAGCATCACGAGGAGTCTTGAGGTTAAAACTGGAAACATTGCCATGTCAACACTGAGGGACAACAATGAAAATTCTTTCATAACTCTCTATCAAGTTGTTCCAAACCTGTATGAATTTCTTTCTTCAAGAATTCTGGTAACCAAACAGCTTCTGGTCCCCATTGTCTTCCATAATATTTTTTTCATTGTTGGAAGTCAATGGGAACCGTCAACAGTTTGGTTACCAGCATTCTTCAAAATACATCTGGAATTTAAAGAATGTGTTTTTAATATCAGTTATTCATTTTCTGAATATGGCTCAATTTCATCATGCAATTTTGAGAGCATGTGCTAATACAGAGATACAGAGCAAAATCTTTGCAGAACCGATTACCGGTGATCACTGCGAGATGCATGCTGGTTGCTCTGTCACGCTGACAGTTTCTCCACCGACTGCGCTGATCTAAAGCCTGCAACACACCAGGCCGACGGTCGGCCGACTTAAGTTTTCTCAGTGTGTTCCACACCGTCGGCTGAAATTGGTCCTCGTCGGCTTTCTTTCGGCCGATTCGACATGTTGAATCAGCATCGGGCCGTCGGTGAAAGAGGGAACTCTGATTGGCTGTTCAGCTTAGTGAACGAGTCAGTGCACGATAATAACAAAACAGCGAGCAAAGAAGTAAAAACGGTACAGATAGAAGACGTTCTAATGTTGCGTCATCTTACCTGAGTGTTCCTTGGCGAATATTTCAATATTAACATGAGCGGAGTGGAATAAAGAAGTGTTTAGCAGGATTGATATTCAAAACGGTAACACGCACTGTTTTGTTTACGGTACGTATGTGTATCAGCAGCCGGCAGCGTCGGTTTCCCTTTTTGAATGACGAATATAGACGAATATATCTGCAGAAATAGACAGTTGTCTCATTTACACGCAGGCGCAGAACGCTAGCTGACAGTCGGCAGTAGTGACTCTCGGTGTGTTCAAGTGCAGCTTTTAACCCCGAGGCGAGGCGACAACACAGAACACAACACAGTCAGCTTTCAACACAACACAGAACACAACACAGAACACAACACAGTCGACTTTCATCATAGACAGTAAAAGAAATGGACACAGCGACCCCATAGATTTCAACGGAGAAAAGTGAAGCCAATTAGAAGCACTCACTTCCTGATGGCTGAGCGTACTCCGCAGGCTCAAACTGATCTTGACGACGTAATGTCACGTGAGCAACCTGACTGTCTTCTAGTAGCTGTGCCGAGAGAAATCTGAGTAATTCTCTTCCGAATCTCGCAGAGACGGAGAGCGTGAGTATTCGCTGTCTGTGAGCTAGCAGCAGGAGACACTTTATGACTCTCTATGGGCTTCTCCCTTGACTTTATCAGACTTTATGCCTCCACGTTCACGATTGCCCGTGAGCTTCTCCTCCTGTCTATACGGTAATTTCTCTACTGTGTGACAGAAAGTGGTTATGATGCAATCGTTAGCCTATTTTTACAAAAACAGCTTCTACGGGGCCATAACGTAAGATACAAGGTAATGGAGCCTTTTATACATTGTCATGTTTCTTTAGAAGTAAATAATGAGTCTTTAAACGCCTCAGATGTAAAGTTATTCGCTGTCAAAGTGACGCCAAAATGACTGGGAGTCAATGGGATGCTAACAGCAGGTGATGGTCTGCTACAATGGCGGCCCCCGGGAGGCTTCAGTTTTCGGCAGATGTATTACCCCCTTGGCTTTCATCAGCGCTAGTTAGTCGGCGTCGGCTTGGTGTGTTCCAGGCTTAAAGGTATTGTAGGTAGAAATAAAAAATAAAAAAAATTCTAGATTTGTTTAAACTTTCTATATGTATCAATGCATAATTAAAATGTAAGTAGTCTGATAAAAAGACTATAAAAATCGAGTGACTATAGATCGTTTAATCTGCACTAAACACAGCTCATTAGTTCAAACCGGGACGAAACAACGGATTGGCTTAGGCGACTGTCACTCTCTCGCAACCATGGCAACCAGCCTTTTGCCACACAGGACCTGCCCACTTGCGCGTACCCGTTGAGGAATTCAAGAGGCACGGAACCTTGGAATAGCAAAACAATGGCAGAGAAACAGGGCCGGATTAAGAGTTCAGAGGCCCCTGGGCACAATGTCTTGTATAGGCCCCCTCTTTTAGGCAGGCCAAATGTATACTTTGTCCAAGGACATTTTAATATGGCATTTACAGTTTTACTGACTTAAAAGGAACTTTGTTGTACTATGCTGGAGTAAAGTTCATAAATGGTCGTTCTTTCCCATAGGAATTTGTAAAACTATGTTGGGTGGACCTCTGTGCCTCTAGGGGGGTTCGGGGGCATGCTCCCCTGGAAGAACATTTTGAACATTTTAAGGTTAAATGCATCAATCTCCTGCTCTTTGAGAGATCAAAATTAAGAGCTTCAACCCATGAGCTGCTCGTTGAACAAAGAAAAAGCATTGATTTGTACCAGGACAATAAAGAGGGCTCAAACATCTTTTTAGTTCTGAGAGTCTCAGTCTACATTACATTATCAATGGTGTTTTAGGATACCAAACAATTATTATTATAATGTAATAATGATTTATATAATTATTCCTATGATGTAAAATCCATATAGCCTATAAATGTACTATAGCCTATAAATGAAATTATGAAAATGAATATTTCAAAAGTATATTTTAGCCTACATTACACTATAATATAGGAAAATTAAAATACTTTTGTCCTAATTTCTTCACTTGCAAGAAATAAACCCTTGATCTGGAGAAAACACCCGATAACCATGCTGATCGCGTGAGCAAAGAGCGCACTTTTCTTTAAATCACCCAGCACAAACAGGATGCTTAAAGTCTTGTGCTGTTTTATAAAGGCACAAAGCCATATCATGGTTTCGTTTTTAGTTCGTTGGCAAAATATAACGCTAGAGACCTTTATGTTAGGTAATACATTTTACATCTGTGTTGGGAAAAGGGAGAAGAGAGTTCGGCAAAAGGCGGATTCGAACTCGGGTCAAGCGCGTCAAAAGCTGCTTTCTAGCACTTCACGCCCTACGCCACTGTAGCTATTACGCGACGGGCGTCTTTTTGTTCCGTTATCTAATAATAAAATATATATTTTTTTTTTCCCTCGCTTGGGCCCCAAGTGCGCATGGCGAATTTGCAATGAATACATTTTATCAGACCGGCCCTCGCGGACTCGAAACACTACCGGCCCACCGGGGAAACTCCCGACTCTCACGATTGCCACTGTCGTTCCGCCCCTGGTGCCCAGGGCCCCTTAGATGTCGTGGGCCCCTGGGCAATTGCCCAGTTGCCCTAATGGTTAATCCGGCCCTGCAGAGAAAGACCAAGGCAAACCAGGCAAAAAAAGGAAGTCAGTAACTTTACTAGAAAAGGTAATGAACAAAAGGTCTTGTAACGACCTCCTCTGCTTCGCCCTCGACACCGGATCTGTCCTCGAGCTGACGATGCGCAACTTACTTGTCTCTGGAGTGTAGTCCTCATCAGAGTCAACAATGCTTTCATCATGGAAACTCTTACATGCAGAACAACATATATGTTATGAATTTTACACGAAATTCATCTTCATCACAGTGTAAATGATGGCAATGGAAAAACGTGTATCATGCAACCTGTTTTTAGCTTTGCCTTATAGATAACTAGCTCGTTAGCGAATCTATAAATATATATTTTAAACTTTACCAATATCAATATGCTAGCTTGATAGTGAGTACTAAAATACATCTTATTTGTTTATCTTCATAATGATAAAGTTCGGTTTTTGTTATTACATGTGATTCTGACATGTCACTACATGCACGGCGCTCCTTCCTCTCCGCTCGTCTCAGGTAAATAATGCGTCTTCAGCTCTGCAGCGGGTTAGTCGCGCGTTCATGTGTTTTGGGGGCGTGGCTTTGGAAGGAGCCCAGAAGGGAGGGGGTGGAGTGAATGGAAATAATGAGCTGTCTTTAAAACAGTCCTGTGAGGTCTACAGACACTCGATTTTTATACTTTCTTTTTCAGAGTTCTTACATTTTAATTATGCATTGATACATATAGAAAGTTTAAACAAATTTGGAAAAAAGTTTTTTTTTTTTATTTCTACCTACAATACCTTTAAAGCATGATGGGAAACGACTTGCTGACGTCACAGCTTAAAGATTATTTATTATAGCTTAAAGATTCACTTTCCTGATAATTTACTCACCCCCATGTCATCCAAGATGATTGTTATTCTTTCTTCATTCGAAAAGAAATTTAGGTTTTTGAGGAAAACATTCCTCCATATAGTGGACTTCAGCGGGTTGAAGGTCCAAATGACAGTTTCAGTGCAGCTTCAAAGGCTCTACACGATCCCAGCCGAGGAATAAGAGTCTTATCAAGACAAGACACAAATATTCGACTTCAAACATTACGTAATCACGTTGAAAGGTCACGCGTGACGTAGCGGGAAGCTAGGGTAGGCCGAAAAACTCCATCTCATTTTCTCCTCCAACTTCAAAATCTCTTTTTTTCCCTTTTTTGTAAAGGCTGTTTGACTTAGTCTTTGCACATTCGCTTTTTAAACACTAGGTCAGTGTATCCACCTACGTAACGCGTGACATTTCAACGTGATTACATAATGTGTGGCACATCACAGCTAGTGCAAGACAAGCATTTGTGGTTAAAGTGTTTGTGTATATATATGTATGTATGTTTATTTTTCTTAGAAAAATGACTGATGGTTTGGCTAGATAAGACTCTTATTTCTCGTCTGGGATCGTGTAGCGCAATTTGAAGCTGCACTGAAACTGTCATTTGGACCTTTAACCCGTTGATAACCGTTGAAGTTCACTATATGGAGAGAAATCCTAGAATGTTTTCCTCAAAACCCTTAATTACTTTTCGACTGAAGAAAGTAAGACATGAACATCTTGGATGACATGGGGGTGAGTATTTAAAATCTGAAGTAAACTAATCCTTTTAATGCTCATTGGTTTAAATAACCGTGATGTATCGTTCTCTTTTGAAAGAGTTTTATTTTAAAACTCTGATATCATGTACATAGTAAATATATTCTCTCTCTCGCTCTCTCTTTTTTATTTTTTTATACATGTTCAAAAGCAACGTGTGAATCCCGTGACATCCATCTTTGATCTCGCAGTGTCTGATCTACTAGAAGAGAGATCTGTCCGGCTTGCCTGCACTGTGTTTTCACTCCTGCATTTCAGGCGCTTCTCAAACAAGCCTAATGTTGCAATAATAAACACTTATTTATAATTCACTCTTCAAAAAATACGAATTGTCCATTTTGATTTCACCGTAACTTTAAACAGCATTGTATTATGAAGCAGTTAATTAAGAAATTACATAAAATGTTTCTATTTCTAAAAATGCATCTGTCTTTATGTATATCGAAACAATAAAATAAAATTTCATAATATTTTTGTCAACTACATTTTTTTTTTTTTTTTTTTTTTTTTTTTGATGACTGCAGTGGACACAACTTTCTTTAGGACGAGCTTTTGGGCAGATTTATCAATTGGGTATATCTTGTTAAAGTCACCATGATATACAGTACTGTGCAAAAGTTTTAGATCAGTAAGATTTTTTATGTTTTTAAAAGAAGTCTCTTCTGCTCACCAAGGCTGCAATTATTTGATAAAAAATTAAAAAAAAAACAGTAATATTGTGAAATATTATTACAATTTAAAACAGCGGTTTTCTATGTGAATATATAGTGAAGTGTAATTTATTCCTGTGATCAAAGCTGAATTTACAGCATCATTACTCCAGTCTTCAGTGTCACATGATCCTTCAAAAATCATTCTAATATGATGATTTGATGCTCAAGAAACATTTATGATTATTATCAGTGTTGAAAACAGGTTTTTACATTTTTATTTCATGATGCTATGATGAATAGAAACTAAAAAAGAACAGCATTTATCTGAAATCTAAAGCTTTTGTAACATTAAACTCTACCCTTCAAAAGTTTGGGGTCAGTAAGAATTTAAATGTTATTTTTGGGGGAAAGAAATATAATAAATCAATACTTTTATTCATCAAGGATGAGTTAAACTGATCAAAAGTTACAGTAAAGACATTTATAATGTTAGAAAATATTCTATTTTAAATAAACGCTGTTCTTTTGAACTTTCTATTCATCAAAGAATTTTGGAAAAAAAAATTGTACACGACTGTTTTCAACATTGAAAATATTAATGAATGTTTTTTGAGCATCAAATCATCATATTAGAATGATTTCTGAAGGATCATGTGACACTGAAGACTGGAGTAATGATGCTGTAAATTCAGCTTTGATCACAGGAATAAATTACACTTTACTGTATATTCACATAGAAAACAGCTGTTTTAAATTGTAATAATATTTCACAATATTACTTTTTTTTTTTTTTTTTTTGATCAAATAATTGCAGCCTTGGTGAGCAGAAGAGACTTCTTTTAAAAACATAAAAAATCTTACCGATCTAAAACTTTTGCACAATACTGTATATATATTAATGGAATATTACAGCATTTTTTCTAAATGATGTATCCATGCGCATAATTTTTTGTGCTCTCACAATCTTTAATCACAATAACTTCCCCTCCCTCTTGCAGTGACACTTCTCTGATGTGTCACTCACATGAGATCCACCAATAGCAAACCACAACCATTCAATCAATTCCACATAGACAAAATCAAGGCCAACAAAAATTTTTATTTTGTTCGAGAAGCCATTTTACTTGGATATGTGACAATAGGGAATAAAATGCTAACGCAACCTCCATTTCATGCTGACTTAATACATTGTGGTTTAATTAAAATGTTTGTCATATTATCAGACCCCACATACGACATGTCTCTGATGTCATGCTCTCCTCTGGGTGATGTTCAGTGCTAAAGTGAATAAAACTAGTTTATCTAAAACAAAAATTTTGCTTTGAGTAGACAAGAACCATTGCCTAATAATCGTGTCAGACGAATAATAATATTTCCTTTTTTGCAGATACTGGTTCATTTATTTATTTCTACATCTGCTAGACAAAGGTTAGTGTTCACAGACCTCAGTTTACAGTATGATTTTTCATGTAACTTCACATTCTGTGTAGTTTGTTTATGGTTTGCTTATTAAAGTTGTTTCTCTTGTCTCCAGTGTCTCTGCAGGACTCTGTCACAGTCAGTGGTGATGTTGGAGGCTCTGTCGTCTTGCCATGTTCATACAAAGAAAGAAAGCTAAAGACAGAGGAAATGAATGTGTTTTGGAGATATGAACAAAAAATTGTTTACGATATTGAAAAGGGCAATTCCTCAACAGTAAATCAGGATGCGATGTTTAAAGGTCGAATAGAAGGTTTTCCCTCAGAGTATGCGGACGGGAACTTCTCTCTCAAACTCTCTGATCTGACACTCGCCGATGAAGGACAGTTCTCCTGCGCTATCCCAGGTGTGAAAAAGAAACACCAACTAACGCTGGTAGTCAGAGGTATGTGGAAACAGTCATTACTCACATAGGCAGTTTGAGTCATTTCATAACAGGATGTGCAATGCCTCATCAAATATATTTTTAGCTTTAAGCTTTAGCTATTATTTTGTCATTAATTATCGTCCAGCATGTGCATTGTATGCCTTTGTTGCATTTTTAGACAATTACTGTCTCAATAGTAATGTTTTCATATTTGTGACTCTTTTTGTCTAACAGCAATGCCTACTACAGTGTCTACTCCAAAATCAACCGTGAAAACAAGAAGCTCTTCCATGAGAGGACAGCCAGAAGGGATTGTAACTTTCCTGTTCCTGCTTTGGAGTTTTGTATTTTGCATTATATCAGAGTAATCTGCTAGACTGCTGTAGTGCCTTTAACGTATAATTACTATCGTTTGTACCTGGACCCCAAATGTTCTGACCACTGTATGAAACTGGCCAAAATTATTATGCATATAGAAGTTTGATATTACTTTATTTTTATTTATTAAAGTTCAAACCCAGTATGGATACTGTTACCATATCAGCTCATTCTTGACTTTAAGGGTCTGTAACATGAGGAAATAAAGCACACTGCACTGAGAGTGACACAAGGGCAGACTGGGAGTCAGAAGGGACTTAACATATTTGCTATACACTTTTTGAACTTCTGTAAATGTTTTTCGATCATCAGTATAATATTATTTTCACACATTAAGAAGAGAAGCTTTAAGAAGCTGACAGATAAGTGAAGGTGTGCGTAGCACAAAACTCATGACACGTGTTACCATGTTGAGCCGTCAAGCTTTGTCCAGGTTGTATTTTTTCTACATTATTTTCTGGTATGTTTGTTTTTGTTACAGCCTGATTAACTATAAAAAGAACAGCGACATGTAAATATATACACAGTATTATAAGTATTATTATGATAACTTGCTGGTTATGTCCTTCATTTGCAAACTTGATTGAATAAAAACGCCTGCTAAATGAATACATGTATATTTACAGTTTTCAAAAGTATGCAGACTTATTTTTTCTGGTTTGTAATAATAGAGCTCAGATAAATTAAGCCTGATAAATAATGTGATTGTGCAGCATTCTGAGATAAACAATCAGAAGTATTGGTTAATGATCATTTCCCATGTTCAGAGTTGGGTGTAGTGGATTGTACAGTGAAATGCTCAGGACACACGAGCGGTTCAATCCAGCTCCCATGTCTCTCACTGCTATTTTCTGGTATATATCTGCTGTCTTATTAAAGGTGGGGTATGTGATTTGGAAAACGACCGGCAGACTTTGAAAATACACAACTCAAATGGTCCAACCTTCTTTCCTCCAACGCTGGCCCTGATTCGCATGAGGGGGAGGGGGTACGGTACGACCGTTTGATTGACGGACTTACTCTCCAATGATTCTAGGTGGTCTTGGAAATGATTGGCTGGAGTTTTTCGAGTCCTGCCCATTCCACAGATGATTAAATTGCTTAATTTTCATTTCAGTGCTTCTAACTCAGTGGCTGTAAGTGGGTTATGAATAGGATTTCAAGTGATTTTGAAAAAATTGACAAAAAAGAGAATCACATACCCCACCTTAAATAAAGTAAAAAAAAAAAAATTTAGTGGTTGATTTTCATACAAATTAGCTTACAGTGTTGTTGTGAAATATAACTCCCCAGTTTCTGGCTTTCAACCCACAGGAGTGGACTTTACAGCATCACACGCCAGTGAAAATATGAGTGTGTAGCCCTCTAATGCATGCCATTAAATCCCAAAAGGGGGGAAAAATTACATCTTCACTATATGATCACTATATAAACAACAATAACATACTGTGTATCCTATTACTTCGTATTTACAGTACACAATAAGAATGACATGTCATGTACAGTAATTCTTAGAATTGTGCAAAGTGTTGTTTAACCCTTTAAGACCGCCGGCGCTCCCGTTTGCGTGTGTCTGTTTAAGAGCCTATAGAAACGTACTCGGTTACTAACGTAACCTCGGTTCTCTCTAGAGAGGGAACGAGTACTGCGTAATATCTTACGCTATGGGGAAAACCTCTTTTCCACGAGATACTGAAGCCAAAAATTATCCTTAATTTTCTATTAATGTAAAACGCTTTGCAGCAGCAAGCAGACCTAGGCGAGACAGCTTGCGCGCCTATTGGCTGCTCTTGCGGCAAATGCAGCAGCCTATCGAGAGGCTATGTGTGACGTAATGACCAATGGGGGCACTTCGCGCCCATATCGTCACATCCCGCCAGAAAGGGCGTGGCCTTGCCTTAAAAATAGGCTCGATAGGCTGATACAAACTGGTTTTCATCGCCGAAGCGAACCAGAGCGTATTTTAAGCACGGCAAGATACGCAGTACTCGTTCCCTCTCTAGAGAGAACCGAGGTTACGTTAGTAACCGAGTACGTTCTCTTACGAGAGTATCTCTCGTACTGCGTAATATCTTACGCTATGGGGAACACCATGCAACACGCCGTGCAAACAGGGATCCAACACCAAAGTCCCGGGGCCGAAGCCCGGGGCGCATATAGTGCACAATCACCATAAACTCATATAGAGCGGGGAAGAGAGGCTGGAAGCATCATTCCTTATGAATTAGCACCCAGAGGGGCTTTATTATATGTTTAACCAAAACGCGCAGCCAGGGCGAAAGCTTTCGGCCTGATCTGGGTGGTCATGCTGTGTTAACACTCGTGGGGCTGCTGTATTGTCTAATGAACAGTACGCAGGTCAGATTCAGCATCTGGGCCGCACAGCGGGGCAGATAGCACTGAATTTTAGATCGCCAGAAGCTTAGCTTGTAAGGCGGGCACCTCCAGGTTATAGTATTTTATAAATGTAGACGGTGAGGCCCAGCCCGCGGCCGTACAGATATCTTGCAGGGTAACCCCGCTGGACCAAGCCCACGAAGAGGCCACGCCTCTCGTGGAGTGCGCTCTGACACCCAAGGGGCACTGCAGGCCCTTTGAAGTGTAAGCCAGCGCAGTGGCGTCCACTATCCACCTGGATAGGCTCTGTTTTGAGGCGGCGAGTCCCTTGGAACGCCCGCCAAACAAAACAAAAAGCTGTTCGGTCTGTCTGAAAACAGACGAGCGGGACATGTAAGCTCTTAGTGCCCTGACAGGGCAAAGGAGGCTCGCGTCCTTCTCCTCATTGAGAACCGGAAGGGCAGACAGGGAAATTACCTGGGCCCTAAACGGTGTGCTGAGGGATTTCGGCACGTATCCGTGCTTAGGTTTGAGAATGACCTTCGAGTCATTAGGCCCAAACTCCATGCATGACGCGCTTACTGAGAGCGCTTGTAAGTCCCCTATGCGCTTCACTGAAGCGAGAGCCGTGAGAAACACTGTTTTGAAAGACAGGTGTTTCATGTCCGACAATTGGATTGGCTCGAACGGGGCGCCTTTCATGGCCTCCAGGACCGTGGAAAGGTCCCACGTCGGGACTGAAGGGGGCCTGGGAGGGTTCAGCCTCCGGGCTCCTCTAAGGAAACGTACAACTAAGTCGTTCTTCCCCAGTGACTGGCCAGACACCGGTTTTGCAAACGTTGCTATGGCCGCCACGTAAACTTTGAGCGTGGATCGGGTCCTGCCCTTATCCAATAGCTCTTGAAGGAAGGAAAGCACTTCCGAAACCCCGCAGTCCACGGGTGAAAAGCTCTTGGCTTGACACCACGCAGAAAACACAGACCATTTCGAGGAGTAGAGACGTCTAGTAGACGGAGCTCTAGCCTGCGCGATCGTGTTTAACACTCCCTCTGGAAGGCTAGCAGGTACCCGTTGATGGCCCATGCGTGCAGGGACCACAGTTCCGGGTGAGGATGCCAGATCGAGCGCCTCGCTTGAGAGAGAGGGTCTCTCCTCAGGGGTACAGGCCATGGGGCAGTGCTGGTCAGCTGCATCAGGGCAGGGAACCACATCTGGTTAATGTTTCCCACAGCAGCTGGATCGCGGGTGCAGCGACCATTCCCCTGCTGGGACATTGTTTCTGGACAGTCTGTCTGGCCCCACATTCAGGTGGCCAGGCACATTCGCTGCTCTAGTGAGAGCAGGTTGCGCTGAGCCCAGACCAGGAGGCGTTCCGTCAGCCTGTGAAGGTTTCAGGACCTGATGCCGCCCTAGCGATTTATGTATGCCACCACTGACATGTTGTCCGACCGGACCAAGACGTGGTGGCCTTTTAACTGGGGACAGAAGCGCCGTAGCGCTTTGTCGACTGTTATCATTTCCAAGCAGTTTATGTGAAGGAGCTTCTCCCGTTCTGACCACAGGCCAGCTAGCGGTCTGCCCTCGAGCAGTGCTCCCCACCCCGAGGTGGAGGCGTCCGTGGACACCACCCTCACACTCGAAGCGGTCCCCAGACTCACACCTGACTGATACCAGTCGGTTCTTTTCCAAGGTTCCAGAGCTGAAACGCACTGTAGGTCGACCCTGAGACGAAACAGACCCGCTGTCCATGTCCTGGGTGGAACCCGCGCTTTCAGCCACATCTGCAGTGGGCGCATGCGAAGCAGGCCCAACTGGAGTACAGAGGCTGCTGAGGCCATTAGACCCAGCATTTTCTGAAACCTTTTGAGCGGAACTATCGAGCCGTGGCGGAAGGATTTCGCGACGTGCTGAATGTTTAGTCCGCGCTCCGGTGACAGGCGTGCTGTCATGGATAGCGAGTCCAACACTGTTCCCAGAAAGGAAATTTTCTGGCTGGGAGACAGTGAGCTTTTCGCCCAATTGACTGTGAGGCCCAGCTTCTCGAGGTGCTCGAGTAATGTGGTCCTGTGTTCTATAAGCTCTGACTGTGATCGAGCTAGAATCAGCCAATCGTCCAAGTAGTTCAGGACTCGCATGCCCTGAAGCCTCAGGGGTGCGAGCGCCGCGTCCATGCACTTCGTGAATGTGCGAGGTGCTAGAGACAGGCCGAAGGGTAGGACTGTGTATTGATATGCCTGGCCCTCGAAGGCGAATCTCAAGAATCGCTTGTGATGGGACGCTATTTGTATTTGAAAATAGGCGTCTTTCAGATCTATTGACATAAACCAGTCCCCGTAGCGCACTTGCGCAAGGATTTTCCTGGTCGTAAGCATTCTGAACTGGCGTTTGACGAGCGCTCTGTTCAGTTGTCGCAGATCTAAAATGGGTCTGATGCCCCCATCTTTTTTTTTTTTTTTTTTGGTACCAGAAAATATCTGCTGTATAGACCCCCTTCGCTCTGAGATAAAGGTTCTATAGCCCTTTTGCTCAGTAACTTCGCTATTTCGGCTCGAAGTAGATGAGATACTTCATTTCTCACCGTAGTTTCGACGCGCGCCGTGTAACGGCGAGGGCGTCGAGCGAATTGCAGCGAATAGCCTCTCTTTATAGTGTTCAGCACCCATTCTGATACCCCGGGAAGCTTTGACCACGCGTCTGCGTGAATAGCTAGAGGTAGAATGAAATCCGGGCTCTGGCTGTGGCAAACTGGCAGCTCGAGAGCCCTGGCATACTAGGAACAAAACACTGTGTTTACAGCGTACGAGGCGGGGGGCGCGCTGATCACAGCGGGCAACCTGGCCGCGCTCAGTTTCTCTATGGCAGATAGTGCAGAGAAAGTGAGCGGGGCGAATCCCGTAGGATTCGTTGTGTATGCGAGAAAACGTGGGTGCGGGATTGCGGGCACATTTACTACATTCAAAACACTGTAGGTTAGAACCGACTGAGTGTGTGTTGGTTTCGTTTTTTACAGAAACCAAGGGACACGCGGCATGTAGTGTAAGCGGGCATTGTGGTATGGGCGCGTTCACTACATAGTGTGCACAATCGATCGGGGTCGATTTTATTTGTGCTAGCTCTGCACCGTGGCAGGCTGTGTTTGGGTGTGGGAATGGGCACTGGGGGACTGGGCATTCTTACAACACTCATAACACCATCGGCCGTGGCCGGAACACCAGAAAATGCACTTTTTAATGGATTTATCTGGGTAGCCGTAAAAACGTCTTTTGTGCGCAGGCAAGCGGGCTGAGACACCGGCTGGCTCACTGCGAAATACACTGGAACAGTCACAATGCTTGGGACTGAACGAGCGACTGCAGGCTTCGTTTTTACAGAAGCTGTGGGGCGTGTAATGTGTAGTGTTTGTGGGCACATTCACTACACTTACTTCACAATCGATCTGTGTCAATTTTATGCGTGTGAGCCGTGATGCGATTTATCTGGGTCGCCATAAACGCAGCGTTTTTGTGCAGGCAAGCGGGCCGTGGTACCGGCTTGTTTACTGCAAAATACACTGGAGCAGATCATAGCGTCATCACAATTGTGTATGGGCATTTGATTACAGCCGTGCATGTTACATAAGCTCATTGCTGCAATATTGACATTTCCAGTCGCTCGAACTAGAGGAACTGAGAAATGTATGAGAAAAGGGAGTTGGTCCGACCTCAGTGGGACTGAAAAACTAATTTCTCATTTCGCCGGTGACGCATGCGCACGGGGCGTGCATAAATTTATTCTGCTGCGAGAGCCGGGATCGAACACGGGTCTCCCGCGTGGAAGCTTCGAGTTTTGCCACTCAGCCACAGGGGGGAACACGAGAGCTTAACTTAGCGCGGGCATATAAAAGAGCGTCATCACAGTTTTGTGTGACAGCGTCTGTTGCAGGTGTGCGTGTTAAATCACAGGCTCATTACTGCAATATTGACATTTCCAGTCGCTCGAACCAAGAGGAACTGAGAAATGTATGAGACAAAGAGGGGTTTGGTCCGGCCTCAGTGGGACTTAGAAACTCCCTTCTCATTTCGCTGGTGACGCACGCGATCACAGTTTTTGTGTGTCGGTGTTTGTTTGCAGGCGTGCGTGTATATCACAGGCTCGCTGCTGCAATATTGACATTTTCAGCCGCTCGAACTATGAGGAGCTGAGAAATGTTTGAGTAATGGAGTCTTGGTCCGGCCACAGCGGGACTAAACAACAACTCTTTCCTCATTTCCGCATAAAGTTTATCTGCTGCGAGACCCGGGTTCGAACCCGGGTCTCTGGCGCTAAAGCTTAAAGTTTTGCCACTGGGCCACAGGGGAAACAACGTAAGCTTAAGTTAGCACGGGCAGATAAAGGAGCGTCGTGTTAGTTTGGCGGGCGTGCGTGTAAATCACAGACACACTGCCGCAGTATTGACGTTTCCAGCCGCTCGAACTGAGAGGAGCTGAGAAAAGTTTGAGAAGTGGAGTTTTGGTCCGGCCGCGGCGGGACTAATAACACACTCCTTCCTCCTTTCGCCAGTGACGCATGCGCACGGGGTAGCTCTCTTGTAACGTAAAGAAAGCTAGCCGCGCCTTGGTGGGTTCGTCGAGCTCGTAGACGGACGCGGCGGCAGACGGCGGCCGTTGTTCGTTAGTGAGCGACTCGAGCGAAGCCGGCGAAGCTGGCGGGCGAACCGGCGAGCTTTGGCGGGCTGGATAGCTCGGGAGCGCGCTGGGCGCGGCGCGGCACCACGGCGGGCTGTGGCGTCTTTAAAAAGACGGACGCGGCGGCAGACGGCGGCCGTTGTTCGTCAGTGAGCGACTCGAGCGAAGCCGGCGAAGCTGGCGGGCGAACCGGCGAGCTTTGGCGGGCTGGATAGCTCGGGAGCGCGCTGGGCGCGGCGCTTCTTGAGGCGCGGCACCACGGCGGGCTGTGGCGTCTTTAAAAAGACGCAGCTCTTTTAGTGAGGAGAAGTGTAAGTCGCGTCACGTAAGCGATCTCACACTCTCAGCAGAGTAAATATACATGATATAAAGGATATAGTACGCCGGAAAGCGCAGCAGGTACGGCGGCTGAAGGCGGCGAGGCCAGCGACTCCAAAGGCTCGTCCCGCTGAAAAGCTTGCGTCGACGGCGCGGCTTCCCACTCTGGATCCAGCGATGCGTGAGCTTCGCTGAAGAGATGAAAATCAGTTTGTATCAGCCTATCGAGCCTATTTTTAAGGCAAGGCCACGCCCTTTCTGGCGGGATGTGACGATATGGGCGCGAAGTGCCCCCATTGGTCATTACGTCACACATAGCCTCTCGATAGGCTGCTGCATTTGCCGCAAGAGCAGCCAATAGGCGCGCAAGCTGTCTCGCCTAGGTCTGCTTGCTGCTGCAAAGCGTTTTACATTAATAGAAAATTAAGGATAATTTTTGGCTTCAGTATCTCGTGGAAAAGAGGTTTTCCCCATAGCGTAAGATATTACGCAGTACGAGAGATACTCTCGTAAGAGAACTGAAACCACGAGGCTGAATCCAGCTTCTTATTCGCAGCTTCTTATTGACGCTATCCGTTCCACCTTAAATGACGCGAACTGCCGCGTTTGCTGGCTTCTTATTGACGCTCAACTTAGGGACCGTGCGGTTTTTCTCTTTTTTTGGAGCAAGGACTCCAGAACATCAAACATGAATGATTATACAAAATTATCATTTTATAAATGCTTTAACATGCACATTAGTTTTGCTTAAATGCATATATGATATTTGTAAAATACTATAATTTGTGGTATTTTTTAACTGTACTTTACATTTTACATCTCATTAAATCCTATTGTTTTGTAACACAGAAACCTGCATTTTATGTAAAGCTACCTTGAAATGATTGTGAAAAGGGTTATACAAATGAATGTATGAATTAAATTGAATTGCATTAAATTGAAAGTGCCATTGTTACTGTACATTAGAAATATATGGACCCAATCTGACAATACAGAAGAGTTATCACATTGTTGGCCTACTTGGTTTCACTGATGCTTTATACCCTGCATCTGTGCTTGAATATAATCATGCACAATTTCAGATGTTTTTACTGTATAAAAAGCCATTGCATTGTTGGCTCAAGTGGGGGCTCTATATAGCTGTATTGTGATGGTGCGTAAAAAGTTGCACTGGGGCCTTATACACATTGTCCTTGGCTGTCACCATGCACAAAATTAGACATTTTTACTGTCGAATCTTGAAGTTATGCACCCATGAAGTTGACAGATTGACTAGAGTTATGGGGAAGTTGCAGTTTTGGTTTCAATTGCATTTTCTGCCCATTTCGCAGCGCTGTTTCTCGGCCGCCTCAGAGGGTGCGTTAAATTTGACATAGTCCCATTAGAGTAGAGCTACTACTCTAACGAAATCCAAATTTTGAGCAGTTTTTACTGTAGAGGTTTTTTTTAATGAATTTTTAAATTTAGCTTTTTACATTGCACAATAAGCCATGCATTTTCTGCCCAATTTGCGGCGCTGTTTCTCGGCCGCCTCAGAGGGTGCGTTAAATTTGACATTGCCCCATTAGAGTAGAGCTACTACTGTAACGAAATCCAAATTTTGAGCAATTTTTACTGTAGAATTTTCTTTTAATGAATTTTTGAATTTAACTTTTTACAGTGCACAATAAGCCGCTTAATGCATTTTCTGCCCATTTCGTGGCGCTGTTTCTCGGCCGCCTCAGAGGGTGCGTTAAATTCGACATTGTCCCATTAGACTAGAGCTCCTACTCTGACGAAATCCAAATTTTGAGCAGTTTTTACTGTATAATATTTTTTTTATGAATGTTTGAAATTTGCACTTTAGACAGTGCACAATAAGCCGCCTAATGCATTTTCTGCCCATTTCGTGGCGCTGTTTCTCGGCCGCCTCAGAGGGTGCGTTAAATTCGACATTGTCCCATTAGACTAGAGCTCCTACTGTAACGAAATCCAAATTTTGAGCAATTTTTACTGTAGAATTTTCTTTTAATGAATTTTTGAATTTAACTTTTTACAGTGCACAATAAGCCGCTTAATGCATTTTCTGCCCATTTCGTGGCGCTGTTTCTCGGCCGCCTCAGAGGGTGCGTTAAATTCGACATTGTCCCATTAGACTAGAGCTCCTACTCTGACGAAATCCAAATTTTGAGCAGTTTTTACTGTATAATATTTTTTTAATGAATTTTTTTAATTAACTTTTTACAGTGCACAATAAGCCGCCTAATGCATTTTCTGCCCATTTCGTGGCGCTGTTTCTCGGCCGCCTCAGAGGGTGCGTTAAATTCGACATTGTCCCATTAGACTAGTGCTCCTACTCTGACGAAATCCAAATTTTGAGCAGTTTTTACTTCAGAATATTTTTTTTATGAATGTTTGAATTTTGCACTTTAGACAGTGCACAATAAGGCACCTAATGCATTTTTTTGCCATTTCGCGGCGCTGTTTCTCGGCCGCCTCAGAGGGTGCGTTAAATTTGACATTGCCCCATTAGAGTAGAGCTACTACTGTAACGAAATCCAAATTTTGAGCAATTTTTACTGTAGAATTTTTGAATTTAACTTTTTACAGTGCACAATAAGCCGCCTAATGCATTTTTTTTTGCCATTTCGCGGCGCTGTTTCTCGGCCGCCTCAGAGGGTGCGTTAAATTTGACATTGCCCCATTAGAGTAGAGCTACTACTGTAACGAAATCAAAATTTTGAGCAATTTTTACTGTAGAATTTTTTTTTATGCATTTTTGAATTTAACTTTTTACAGTGCACAATAAGCCGCCTAATGCATTTTCTGCCCATTTCGTGGCGCTGTTTCTCGGCCGAAATGAATTAATCCTCGCGCGGGCACGTTTCTGCACCGCGAGCGCGCAGAATGCCATCCTCGCGCGGGCACGTTTCTGAATCTGTATCCGCGCGCGCGTTTCAAGTTGACCTTTGAGACTTTGGAGGCGGGGACAGCGGCTGATGACGTCTCCGTTCATTTGATTGGTCACTTTCAACATAGTCAACAGTCTCCCGCCTCTCTCTTTTACCCGCCGTTTTTGAGGAAAGGAATCAGCCAAGATGTCTGAGAAAAAAGAGGTAAAATGAGGAATAATCTGTATAGTTAAAATTGTTCTAAAAATATAGACCCAATGCATAACCAGATAGCAAACTGACGTAAAATCATCAACATAGAAACGATGTTGATCCAGCATCCTTTTGCGCATCGACGAAGGCCATTGAAGACTCGGAAAATCGACACAATTAACTTAACGCTAACAGTTAGTTTGTTTAACTTACCTTAGTTAAAGGCTGCAATACACGACATGACTTTTGCTCAGATTTTGTATAGATCTACAAATAAACTGGGTCAGGCCACAGGCGCCTCGCGTTGTGTTTGAACTAGGTAGAGCACATGATGTGTATGTGTGGGATCTCACATATTGATGTGTCATAATATGCGAAATCTAACATCAGTAAACTATCTGCCTATTAATGCGTATACTTAGTTTAAAATCTTAAATTAAACACAGTTATCAGTGTTTTTAAGAATAAGAATTGTAAGAATAATTAGGATAAATGTGTGTAGGCCTATGTACAGATAGGTATTAGCCTATATAGAAAATACTAGAATTTAGGTTTTTGTGTTTAACGTTACCTATTCCACAAAATGATCAGCCTATGTTAGGTTAATTTATAAAATAACGTTATGTGTATATAATAGGAAGAGTTGCAGGACGCTGCACGGCGGGTGGTGTCCCTGCTGCAGAATGCCCTGTCTATGCCAGCACCTACAGAAAGTGAGGATTGTTGTTATTGTCACCTTAATTTTGTTTACAAGCAATTATTTTGAATATACTCATGATGGGCAATATTTAATATACTTTGTTATTCAAATAGTAGTTTTTGTTTGTATGGCAAATTTGTGGTTTTGCTGGTTTCTCATACGGAGTTTCTGCAGATTCTACAAACCAGAGGCATACTGGTAATGACATTGAGCAGAACATGACAAGGTTTGTCATATTCAGGCAATAGAGCTGGACAGTGCTGTTTTTATTTATTTATTAATCATCCATCATTTCAAAATTACAATTTTGTATGTCGTGCTTAACATTGTTTGTCTCTTTAATGCATCTTACCCTGTCTCATTTCTTATTCTACTCTTCTATAGATCCTTCCCAGGACTGTTTGGGAAGAGATTTACCAAAAGAAAATCACCGGGGAAAAAGGGAACAAATTCTGTTCTTAACATAAAAAGGCTCAGCAGTACCATTAAATGTTTCCCGATTCAGTTCTATTTAGTAAACAAATATGTGGAGAAGACACCCACAAACCTAGAAGAATTAAACCTTCTTCAGGCAGGGATGGGCCGGAGAACAATTTCTGTAATGGAAGATGCTGACCATTCATGGGTAGGTTTTTTTCTAACACTTATCTACATGTAACATTTCTTAATTTAGCAGACGCTTTTATCCAAAGCGACTTACAAATGAGAACAATAGAAGCAATCAAACCACCAATAGGGCAGAAATATGCAAGTGCCGTGAGTCGTGACCAGTCACAGTTCACGTAGCAAAAGTTTTTTTTAATAGACATATAGACTAGTAAGTGTTAGTATTAATGGGTCAAGTGTTGACAAAAAAAAATGCGTCTTTAGCTGTTTCTTGAAGATGGGGGATGATACTACCTAAACTTAACATCTACCTTACTAATACTAACTATTAATTAAGCAGTAATTAGGAGTTTATTGAGGCAAAAGTCTTAGTTAATGGTTAGTAAATAGTGAGAATTGTACCCTAATCTAAACTGTGACTTATTTTTAAAATTTAAAAAGATGAAAAAGAAAAATTAGGGTGATTCAATAAATTATTATTAATTTATTACCATTTTGTGAATTATATGTAATCCTGTCATCAAAAAAGTAACTGTAGTCTGATTACAAGTATTTTAAAATGTAATGTAATCTATTTCCAAGAACTTGATGTCCAGTGTTTCCCACAGAAAATTGTGTTATCTGTGGTGGGTGGACACATTATACATAGGTTTTTCTTTAACAAAAAACTTTTCATTTATTTATACACAGCTGTCCACAAAACTTGAGGAGACATACAATAAAATGGCAGATTTGAAAGGGGCATGGATGTTGTACAAGGCTGTTGGTAAGATGATGAATCTTCATATCTTTACGTACTTTGTCTATTAGCAAATTTACTTTACTTAAAATTGTATAATATTAAATGTTTTTTTTTTTCTTGTAGGGGGATGTGGACAAAGGAAATTGTGTATTGTGCCCCCTGAGGCAGAAGGTTATTCGGGTGTTTACCTAAATTCAGTTGCACGTGGGAAGTCAACACTGTTCATAGTACCAGTGCAAGGAACACTTGATTTGACACCTCTTCCTTACTCGTCAAAGGAGTTTGAAAAAATGCCAAAAGCAACATGCCATTCCTGTTTAGAAAACATGCCAGTCCAGTTATTAGCCGCACATGTGGTATCTTGTGAGACAGTGAAGGTCTCAACTGACTCCGATGAACAGGCAGGAATATTTTTCTCATAATAATTGCTCTAAATAAATGAATTAATCAGATTAATGTCCTTTGGCTAATATGTTTGTTTATTTGTTTGTTTTCTTGCAGACTGAACATTTCCCGGGGTCACCAGATAATGAGGACCTGCCATCAACCAGTCTTGCTATTGACATTATGCCATTGACATTATCCATTGACAACTCTCCGGATGACACTTCCAACATTGACTTGTCTGTGACAGTAAGTCTGTCTGTTAGAAACTCAAATATAAAGTCTGACATATGTTTTTTTATTAATATTGACATTAATACATTTTAGACGACCTGTCCAATTTGTGAGCGGTTTTACCCCAGTGACTTTGTGGAAATCCATGCAAGCATCTGTGGTGAAAGGTATTTCTCAGTTTTCTCATGCACTATCATTTTCTGAAGCATAATTTCAAGTATCGAACAGTTGTTTTATCTTATTATGCTGAAATACAGACTGTATCTCAAACTTTTAGTATGACTTAAGCATGTATTCCAACAGATCTTATGATGAAACAGAGAGCATCAACTTGGATAAAGAAACCGATGGAACAGAGAAATGGCCTCGAAAACGATTTAAGGCACATCAAGAGATTAAAAGGTACTTTCGAAACAAAAGTTTCTTCAGAAAGTTTTATTCATTTTACATTAATATGAAATTTCCCTTACTCCTATTTTTTTCTTTCCCAATATTAAGCATTGCTGATGTCATCAAAGTCCTTACTGAAACGATGGATGAAACCAGCATCTTCAGCATTTGTGTTACAAGGGATCAGATGCTTGAAAGAGGCTTAAAACAGTGGCAGCGACAGAAAAAATCTTCACCAAAAAATCCCCTTAGAGTTTCTTTTATTGGAGAAGCTGGCATTGACAATGGGGCTCTGAGGAAGGAATTTTTAACCGGTATGGTTTTTTTTTTTTTTATCTACCAAGAGCTGAACTAATTATGTATTTTATTTTTTTATGTTCTCTATTTCCATATTCTGAAAAGAAATGATGGCAGGAATAGAGAAGCGGTTCTTTGAAGGAGGGGATAACGGCAAAAACCCCAAGTATTCAATGACGGACATGGACAAACACAACTTCAAGTAGGTTATAAAAATTGTAAGTAGAAATTACATACTAACACTTTTCTATATACCGAATCCATGCTAGCCAAGCATTTCACACTGACTGTTCACATGCACACATATACTTGCATTACAACAAGTGTGTTGTTTCAAAAAGATTAACATTAGATGGACTATATGTAATGAGTTTTACATACAAGTAGGGGTGTAACGATACCCTCATGTCCCTCAGGGGTGGTGATGGCGCAGTGGATAAGACACATACCTTTGGTGTGAGAGACCTGGGTTCGAATCCACTGTGAGACACCAATGTGTCCCTGACCAAGACACTTAACCCCTAGTTGCTCCAGAGGCGTGCGACCTCTGACATATATAGCAATTGTAAGTCGCTTTGGATAAAAGCGTCAGCTAAATGAATAAATGTAAATGTAAATGTCACGATTTGATACATATCCAAATACTGAAATCGCGATATGATATTATTGTGACACAATACATTGTTACACCCCTACATACAAAACATGTTTCAAATTATTGTACTTTTCTCTCAAAAGCAACCTCACTACTCATTCTGATATTGCTACCCAATGTGCAGTAATATTTTTGTTGGATTGCAGGACTATTGGAGAAATATTTGCTGCCAGCATCGCACAGGATGGACCACCCCCAAATTTTTTTATGCAGTGGTGTTATAACTATATATCCACTGGAGAAATCGATCAGGAAGCAATAACTGAAAATGACATTACAGACCCTGAACTCATGGAACTAATAAAAGAGGTAGTTAATTAAAATGTGAAAAAATTGCATTGGTGCCAAATGTTATCATTATTAATTCCATACTTTCGGTCCATGAGGATACTTAGTTTCAAAATAATAAAATGGACCCTTTTTCTTGTAAACTTTATTAAAAGTCTCTTATTTCAGGTGGGAGTTTAAGTGTGGTTTTGTGTGCTTTAAAGATTAAGGCAGCTGACAATACAACCCTGATGGTGTGCACAGACAGGATTTTGTCATGTGGATACACAGGGGCAGTGTCTATACAAAGAAGGGAAGACATTGTGCGGTAGGACATTTCCTTTAACCCTTTATTGCATAGTGTTGCCATATGGCAACAATTACTTTATCTTAATTTTCTAAAAAGCTGTGATATTAAATCTATGTTTCTACAGTTAGTTGTGAAAAGGGGGCATTTACTTTGAAGGAAATACAATTTATGAGGTCACATGACCAGGATATTTTGTTTGCCAGTCCTTTTTGCTTATGGACATTGACATGGAAACATCACTGTCTGGGGCTCCCCAAGATAGCCTTTCATTCCAAATTTTTTGAAAGTTTTCATCAAATAAAAAATTTAAATCACTATCTGGGGTAAGTAAACTTTAATTTGTTAACATTAAATTCAGTTTTGATTTTATAAATTTTTTGTAATATGCTAAAATACATTTGTTGCCATATGGCAACTACATGCAAATATGGAAACGTCCTGGTCCATTCAACCTAATGGAGTCCCATTGACTTACATAGCATGAAACTATACTCTGAGACTATGTTTACAATTGTTGCTTATATTTTAAAGGTAAAAACATTATAATGTTTTATATTTTGTGATTTAAGCTATTTTGTAGGTTATCTGTAACATATTATCCCATTTTCTCCATAAAAGATGCATCCAAGCTACTGAAATTATATAATTTCAATATTGTCAATTATCAATTGATCAATTATCAATTTCGATATTATCAATCCAAGCATTGTTGAAATTATATAATGTTTTTACTGTGTAAATGTTTGTTTAAACATTTCACTAAGTATGAGATGAATTTGTTGAGTCTTGTTTTAAATAAAATGAGTTTTTTAAAAACTTTTTGGATTTTATGGTACTTTCCACGATTGCATATTGTTGCCATACGGCATATTTAAACTTTTTTTTTGATATTTTTTTTATATATCTGTTATTTAGCTTATTTTAAGTAATAAAAACATGCAAAACATTTTTTACAATGTCTAATTAATATTCCATGCAATAGAGGGTTAATGTTGATTCAATTTCTAGAATTGGCCTTTTATTTTATTATTATTATTTTTTTTAACTTTTTGTTACAGCTCTGTAGTTCTGCACGCTACAGTGAGGCTACTTCCCATGCTGCAACAAATCTGCTCTGGAATGAAACTGTATGGGCTCCTCAGCTTGGTCCAGCAAGAAGCGGACATCTGCAGACAGCTGTTTGTTCCAGGATCTTTTTGCAAGGCAAGCAATTAAAATACAGTCCATTATAAAATCGGCATTGAATAATCTTTTCCAAAAAAATTTTTTTTTACACTGGATTACTTCTTTTTTGCAAACTTCAGGTGGATGCCGATTTTCTAGTAAAGTCACTTTCACCCATCTTCAGTGAAAATGGTACAATGAGGCGTCAGAGAGAGTCCAGAGTGGTCAACTTTCTGCAGGACTTTGTACAGGACATGGAGGATGAAGGTTAATAATTTGTACAAATTAATAATAATACCATATTAAATTAGAGAATACTAAAGGCCCCGATATACTCACGACAGAGATATACCTCAGAGAGATTTCAGCCTATCCTATGCTATATTTTTACTTGGTTATATAAGTAATGTTATCCTGTTTCATAGCGAACAAGCAACTATAACTTGATTATCTTATATTGGCAAGTTACAATGCTTTTAATCATACCTAAAATTAACATCGTTTACAATGATTTTTTATCACTTTTTACAAACCTTAGTAAATCTGGTCCCAAGTCTTATATTCTTTCTTCTAAAAACATGCGTTTAGTACTTATTATCTAGAAACACCCATACCATTGAGAAAAAGAAAAGAAAAACTTACTGCTAAGTTCTCTGAATGTACATTCGTGTTTAGCATCCGTGCAATTTCCCAAATCTGTGTCGGACTCCGGTTTCCCTCAGTACGGAGTGGATGGTGGTTCCAGCCTTCAGTGAATATCTCCAAGTCTCTTTTGAGTCTTGGAAAAATTGCATAATGCACACAGAATATGTCATCTGTACATGAAATGTCCAAGAGGTCATCATCTTCAAGTGAGTGCAGAAGATTGTAGTACTTCGATGATACTGAGATCCACACATCTCGCCATAATCTTTCTATCCTACAGAGGTTTGAAACAAAATTATCTTGAATACAGTGTAAGAAAACACAACATTGTGCCAAAGTCAAGCAGGCATTTCTAATAGAAAAACTATGTTAGTACATCACATGGTGTAATTGTTTTGTGCCATGTCACACCTGGCTAGCACCCAATCTTGGAAGTGTTAAAACAATATACAGAAAAGAACTATGTGAGATTATGGAAATGTGGCGTTAATAATAGTAGTGAATATCTGGGTGACAAGTAAAATGTTACAGTTTCTGGTTAAAAACAATGCATAAGACATTGGCCAGATTACTCAAGTTCCATTATGTAATTTTACAAATGTTTAGCCAATGAAAGTTCTTAAAACGAGCTTGTGTAAATCTTATTCGATCCTCAAGCTGTCAGTAAGCTGATAACTCCGCCCCCTCTATCTTCACTGGATCAACTGAAGTTCCACAGCAGCCGCAGCAGACCGCAGCTGAACGAAGTTTTGAGAAGGGTAAATAAATATCTTGTTGTTTGAATAAGTATACTAAACACTATGTATAGACATATGTATATGTACACTATGTATAGGCTAATATTTTATTTATTTGATGTCTGACTCACTGACTGAGACATGTGGGACGTCACGTCGCCTGAGAGAAAGGTCTAGGCTAGCATTTGCCATTTAGTCATAGCAAATACATAACCTACACTTTAATAGCCTGTGCATACAGTAGCATTTCATCTTTTATAAAATGCGATTTTTGCCAAATGTATTTTACAACAGGAAAAACTGAGCGCCTATATAGCTACAACAAACTTTGTAACCTGTTGATTAACATGTAATGTGATGGAGGGGGGTGCCCTTTTTTTCAGCACATGCCCCTCAAAAGGTACGGCCCTGCCGTAAAGGTAGTATAATGAAATTAGGACGAGTAGGAATATCAAGAAAAAACTATGCAAAGTAAGAAATGAATTGTACCTTTGGTTGTGCACACTTTTTCCCGAGATGAAGCTTCCCCGATCAGTGCCACGGACAGTGAACATAAACCGGGCAATGTCCACGTTCTCCACTCCCTGGTCAGCTCTTACCCTGAAATCACACTAATTATGGTAAGTTACCAATTAATTGAACTACTGATTTATATTTTTGATGATGGTTCTGTAACTTCTTCGATTAATGAACACAACCCTCAAGTAGTCGATATTGATAAATGTTATCCAATATAAACCCACAACCAAGGATGATGAGTGTGTACACAATCAATTTTTCCATGTAAGATGAAGCTCATATTGAATATTGATATTTTAATTTTCCCAGCCTATTTACCTACCTAGATGACACTGTAGCCTTTTAGCTTTTGAAAATACACTACCTTGAAGGTAAACCATGCAGCTGAGTTGCCTCATGGAAGAAGTGAAATGCCGTTGATGCACAGTTATTTGTGGCTGCATTCAAGTACATGATCTACAAAAGAAACATTTAAAACAATTAAAAGGCATCAAAGTTAAAATTGATATGGCTTCTTCTCAGGAAGCATGAGTATGCTCAACAAGCATAGCACTTGTTGCATTTGCACTAGCATTTGTTTTTCGTGTGCCTTTTACTTACATCATGTAAACTTTGGCACTCAAGCGGTTAATAAACAAAACTGCATACAATGCATCTTGCGGAAGAAGATTGTAGCCGGAGCTACTTCTCTCTGTTTATGTCTTTATGTCTATATGTATATATATATATATATATATATATATATATATATATATACATACTGATTGGCTTCATCACTCTGTCTCCTCTCCACCAGTAAGCTGGTGTGTGGTGGGCTTTCTGGCGCAATATGGCTGCCGTCGCATCATCCAGGTGTTATTTAAAAAGTTATGTAAAAGTCTTTATTCATAAGAATGTTTTCCAAAGACACAATGTATATGCTGGTGTAGCCAGTGTTCAACATGTGAAATTTCTAAAATGTTAAAAACCAGCAGCAGCCAGTTACCTTTCTGGAGAAACCATCCACTCCTCCAAATATCACAATGTTGTATCTAGAATGCAATTGGGTATAAAATATAATTCATAAATAAAATGAAAACAAAGTCAATGTGTATTATGAAAATTACCCAATCCAAAAATAAGTAGCCATCAAGTACCTTAAAATAAAATTGACTTTAATACAAACCTGATTAACTTGTGATTTGTGTCCACATGTACCAGAGACAAGGGTCCTGGTACAGAGTAAACTCTGCGTACAACACAGCCAAGACTTGACAGCCTTGAGATGATGCCCACAGAATCAACCCTATGCATGGAGGCTGCAATTCTTCTCCACTGAACCCTATGGCCTATTGACTCCAGTCTCCCTCTGACCATCCTGTAGCCAGCGTTTGGTAAATTATTCTTGATTGAAGTGATCAAACTGTCAAGTTCATCATCACTGATGGAACTATACATGTTCCTGACAGAGAGCTCGTACTCTTCCATCCGTCTGAAGATTGTGCTTCTTGAAACACCCATCAGTTTAGCTATGCAAGACACAGGAAGATGAGTATGGAGCATTTCTTTCAAGCGCTGTTCTCCAATCAAAATTTTGGGTCGCCCTGTGGTACCACCAGCAACTTCCACCGTGAAACATGGGGCTGGACGTTCCAGTTGTGCCCTCACAAGGTCAAAAAGCTCTTGCAAAGCCTGGGTGATAGCAGGAGGTACTTCTACATGATTGGATAGGGCCTGCAATAGATACAGCTCCTGACGACAAATAAATTCGAAGTAATCCAAATTCAGTGGTGTTGTGTTGAATCCCTGTTCGATTTTATGCAAAAGCCTTTGAAGAATGTGATTTCGTAGCTGTTGCAAGACATAAATAAGTATAGTTAATAATGTCTCAGTCTCACACACAAACCAACGTTTAAAAGTTGTCAATCACATTTAAAAAAAAAATTGTTTATATTTTACTTAGTTTTACAATCAAAATCTAAAGTTTTTACAAACAATAATAACTTGGTTTCCCTGGTTACACCAGAACTCCTTTACTAGGTGTCCTCTATCACTTTTTAAGGCGAGACACTACAGGTGAATAGGGTATTTTTTTAAACTAGCAGATATCACCATGAAACTTTCCCAGTTGATTACCTACATTAAGATGAGAAAAAAAATGTATTACAAGTTTTCTGTAATTTAATGTTTAAATATGCAAATTAGGTATTATTAATTAAATATGCGTTAATTTGCATATATTTCAAAAAATTAAATCTGAGTATTGGATAAAGCCAGGTTCAGGTTTTTCATTGTGTTCACATACTAGATGGGAAAAAAATTACCGAGGAATTTATGGATATATACTTTAGTTATCCTGTAAATCAGAATCTACGGTCAAAAATGATTTTGCCATGTTTTTTTTTGGAATAAAATGTTATATAAATCAGGCTAGGAATAATATATTTACAAATCCCTCTGTAAATGTCTTCATAATATAACTAGGTACAAGACTGGAAAGTTTGGTGTATATAGGTGCTACTGAAGTGGAGATTTCGGACTTGGAGTATGAGAGAAAAGTAATTTTGAGAAAACGGGCTTTAAAGATTTAGCATCAGCCAATGAGATTGCGCATTTGCGCCCTTTTACTTTCACGATTGGTTGGTGATAAAAAGGAAATGACCATATTTGGATCCGACAGCATTGTACAGGAGAGAGAGAGCATCATGACAGGGTGCAGATCGCGGAGCAACGGGATGATTTAGATCGACAACTTTTGATGAATTTATGAGAAATCTACAGACGCAAACAGACAAAGTGTCGTAAAATAAAGACCTAAATGTGTATTTCGGACTTTTTTTCACCACAAGTCTGAAAGAAGACATGTTATTGAAGACAAATATCCCAAAATCTCAAAATTGAAAATGTTTTTGCCTGCCATATCTCGCCTTAATGGACACCCTGCAGCTAATCAGAATCGAGTATTCACCCAGACCATGGTATAAAATGCAGTAACGGTAATTGGTTATTAAAATTAAAATATATAAGTTTTATTCAGTAAGGAGGGCAGAAAACTTATGCTATTAGTTTTTCTAACTTGTCAATATTACAGTGCATACAGGAAACAAGATTAATATCATCAAATAATATTATAATGCGATCTCTGAAAGATGTTAAATTTGTGACTTACTTGTTCAGACATAATGGCGCACTAAAATTGTTCTTCTCTCTGCAATAATGTCTTGTCATTTTCGGTGTTGAAAGTGACCAATCAAATGAGCGGAGACGTCATCAGCCGCTGTCCCCGCCTCCAAAGTCTCAAAAGTCCACTTGCGCGCGCGGATACAGATTCAGAAACTTGCGCCCGCGCATTCTGCGCGCTCGCGGTGCAGAAACGCGCCCGCGCGAGGATGGCATTCTGCGCGCTCGCGGTGCAGAAACGCGCCCGCGCGAGGATGGCATTCTGCGCGCTCGCGGTGCAGAAACGCGCCCGCGGTGGATGGCATTCTGCGCGCGGATACAGTTTTTTGCCCTCGTATCCTGTGCGCGAGTTTTGAGACTAAATAAACGCCATACTCATCTATCCCATGAGGCCACGCGAGAGCATACGTCATTACAAACATCACGGAGATCAGCGACGCGGGGGTTTTCAAAGGTGAGTAAACACGGTTCCTTGTGTTTAAATCGTATGTGTTAAACTAAACGTTTTAACTGTTCAAGGTGTTTTTAGGAGTTAGACAGTATAGTATAGTTGTGATTTTGCTGTAAAAACATGTTTTATCATGTATAGCTAACTAACAGGGAGCTGCAGTAAGCACACGTAACGTTACGTCTCTAAAGGGGATTTACATAACCATATACATCTTAAACACGCTTATTTAAAATGTCTATTTACATCTGTAAGGAAAATATTGTATAAGTATTGCAGATGAGCAAATCACAACATGAAAAAGACATCTGAGTGATGAATGTGTGCTATTTTACCTAGGTAAAGTTGGTTTCATATTCGCATATTCGCACATTCGCGTTCGATAACTCGTGAACTAAACGTTGTTGCTACACACAACACCTATCACATATAACTACAGATAAAACACCAGCAGCTACAACCTAATTTTCCTCAAAACGAGCTTTCCTTCGCAGTGGATAAAATACATTGATCTCTATGCGCAGGCTGCTGAGAAGGGACCGTGTGCAAAGTGCAAAACCCGAAAAGTCCCGCTGGTTATAAAAACACTTTGTTTTGGATAAATGCAATATCATTGTATAACAAAGTATGATCTGAATTTGGCAACAGTACAGAGAATTATAGTGAAGTTTTTGAATATTCTTCATAATAAGAAATAATAAAAATAATGGGAAAAGACAATTTTCCCCAAAGTAAGTGTTGTTGTATAACCATCAGGACAGCAGTGATGTGTGAACTGAATTTAGTGTGTTTTTGACTGTTACTGACTGGTCCTTTCGGATCTGTCTCTAAGCCGCCTGCGCATAAAGAGATCAATGTATTTTGTCCACTGCGAAGGAAAGCTCGTTTTGAGGAAAATTATTAAACATTAATAAAACAATTATGATTAGCTCACGAGTTATTGATCCGTGAAGTTGGAATGTGTGAATGTATTGCCAACTTTACTCAAGTACTTCATGCACTTTTAACAAGTTTTGGAGCTGTTTGTTGCACTATAAGATTTTTCTGCTGTATATATTTCTGCATTTCACAGTCAACTAAATGCAATAAATATGCCAATCCCCATGGTGTAGTGTGTTCTTTGGAGAGTGCTTAATAACATTCAAGTGTTTAACTTGGGTAACCACTTCACTGAAAAGTTATTGAAAGTTATTGAAATGTTAAGGTAGGTAGGATCATGTAGGACCTTCAGTACCACATGGACAGCGCCATGTTACACGAACATAGTCGAGTTTTCCTAAAAAGTAAATTTGCCAAGTGGGGTAAAGTTAGTTTTAGGTTTGATATAGTTGCTAAATATTCACCTAGGCTGCTTTAGGGAAGTATTTTTTTTATTTAAAACTTACAGTAATTCGCCAAAGGGATGTTCCAAATGTTGTAGAATGTTCTGAGTGACCAGAAAGAACTTACTACAGGTGATATTTTGCCAACATCTCCCTTACTGTATTTACAGTGAACAAATATTTTTAATGAAAAATGAAAATGAATTTACCAAAAAGGGGTTTTCTTTCTTCTAAATGTTTTGATTATGTTCATAGTGACCAGACTGACTTACTACAGGTGACATTTTGACAATAACTCGCATACTGTACGTGCAATTATCAAATATGTTTATGAAAAATTAACTGTAAATGACCTTAACTTTTTTTAAACGTTCCAAATGCTGTAGTACTTTCCTAATGACCAGTCTGACTTACTACAGGTGAAATGTTGACAATATCTCCCTTACTGTACGTACTATTGTTAATTATGTTTATGAAAAAATTACTGTAATTCACCTAAAGTATTTTTTCGTGTTCCAAAGGCTGTAGTGCTTTCCTAATGACCAGTGTGACTTACTACAGGTGAAATTTTGACAATATCTCCCTTACTGTACGTACTATTGTCAATTATGTTTATGAAAAAATTACTGTAATTCACCTAAAGTATTTTTTCGTGTTCCAAAGGCTGTATTGCTTTCATAATGACCTGACTGACTTACTACAGGTGAAATTTTGACAATATCTCCCTTACTGTACGTACTATTGTCAATTATGTTTATGAAAAAATTACTGTAATTCACCTAAAGTATTTTTTCGTGTTCCAAATGCTGTAGTGCTTTCCTAATGACCTGTGTGACTTACTACAGGTGAAATGTTGACAATATCTCCCTTACTGTACGTACTATTAATTATGTTTATGAAAAAATTACTGTAATTCACCTAAAGTATTTTTTCGTGTTCCAAAGGCTGTAGTGCTTTCCTAATGACCAGTGTGACTTACTACAGGTGAAATTTTGACAATATCTCCCTTACTGTACGTACTATTGTCAATTATGGTTATGAAAAAATTACTGTAATTCACCTAAAATATTTTTTCGTGTTCCAAAGGCTGTAGTGCTTTCCTAATGACCAGTGTGACTTACTACAGGTGAAAGTTTGACAATATCTCCCTTACTGTACGTACTATTGTCAATTATGTTTATGAAAAAATTACTGTAATTCACCGTAAGTATTTTTTCATGTTTCAAAGGCTGTAGTGCTTTCCTAGTTACCAGACTGGTTTACTACAAGTGAAATTCATCACTGGTGTTCATCACTAATGCTCAATCATCACTTAATTAATCGCTTAACTTCTTGACTGCAATGTATATCTTCTTTTAGTTTTTAAAATTAAATTAAGGTAATTGGTTGTCCTCAAATGTAATGAGTTAACTTAACTTGTTGGGTTTTACAGTGCACATCTCAGATATTCAAAACAGACATTAGAGAATACATGAAATAACATTTTCGATAATCACACTGGTAATTTCTATAACAAAGTACAATCTCATAAGCCTAGAGAAGTCATTCAACAAAATATTGATTAATACCTTGATTATAATCACTCATTAGATATACATTGAAGCAGCAATGGATTCCAGATTTAAATCATTACAATAAGATTGTTGCTTATTTATAACGTTAAAAATATGATTAAGCTAAAATCTTTACAGTTTTTAATCAATGACCGAAATGTGTTGTACCAGGAACACCCGTTCTAATACCTACTTTTACCTAATACATTTATCAATGTACATTTATATTTATAATATACATTTATTATCATACCTTAACATTGATCACTAGGAACATACTATAACCTTTGGAACATGAAGAAACACTTAAGGTGAATTACAGTATTTTTTTTAATAAACATATTTGATAAGGGAGGTATTGTAAAAATTTCACCTGGAGTGTATATATATATATATATATATATATATATGCAACATTTTTTATGGTGAAAACAGTGGTGTCATTGTCCAGCTCAGTTCAGTCCTCATATAATGGTGTCAATGAAGATCAATATTATTTTTAAATATTAAGTGACAAATAAGGGCAAACAAACTACATCTACAGGTTTTAGAAAAACTAAAAAGATGAGAAAAAAATCATACACTGTCTGCAACATAATCATTTCTTAATATTTCATTGTCCTCTCTTGTTTTTTCACCTGTTCATAATTTATTTGTATGACAGCCTGGCTGTACAATTTGCAATGTTTCATTGTGTTATCACAAATAAACAATTGACTCCAGGCACAACTACACAATACGCTTAAAATATTTAACATATTTTTAATACTATTTGAATAAAGGGTGAATCTGACAATTTTCCTTCAATACTAATTTGTGATAATTTTTCACAATACAAAGCAATAAAAAAATACATTTAAATATTAAAGTTTCAGTGTCTTAATTAAATAATTTTATTATAATTACATTAAATAATTGGTGTCATGCTGCTGTGACCTCACCCTTGCAGGCTCACTATTGGCTGATTCAGAGGTTGACTTCACTTCAGTCAGCACTTAAGAATCAGTCTTATACTTTACTGAAAGTTGCTTTTAGCTGCTTTATAAAAGTCTCCTACTCTTAGAGAAGTCCTACTTTTTACTAAGTATTTTTTGACACCTAAGTCAAAGCTTAAGACTATTCTTAAGAGCATTTCTTAGAAGTTTTATATATACGGGCCCTGTACTTACACATGTTTGAGTTCGCAGATGCTGACGCTTTCATTCACCTCCATCCTCCCCACCACCACCAAGATGGTCCCTTCCTATACCTCACAGGGGGTCGGCTGCGCCCCTGCCTTCGTCTTCAGGCAGGAAATGCAGAGTCTGGACCCTCGGATTGCGAGCTATGGACGGTGCCTATACGCCAAATAACTTTATTGCTTGCTGGGCTATCAATAAATGTATTTATTGTTACAGTATTTATTCTCCCGAGTCTTTCTGGTAGAACTACTAAATACACCCGTGTGTGACGGCAAGTCTTAATATATTAATTAACTGATCGCTTTACTACACCGTCGCTGTCCACATTTATGGTGCTGAACGCGCAAGGTATCACTGAGCACCAATCTATTAAAATAATTTTAAAGTGTTTTGATTGATTGGTTTTTTTTAATTTTTTTATCCATTTAGGGTCCATTTAGCTTTTATATAGATTTCTTAAAAACAAATTGAAATCGTTTTTTGCTAAATTTCTAAACTGCACTACCTCACCATTTTGGTATATTTTATGTACATGCACATATGGGCCCAAAATGACTCTATCATTATTAAGCACCTTCTTTATTATAAATTATATTATATTATATTATATTATATTATATTATATTACTATTAATTATAAACACTGGTCTGCTTTATACGCCACTGTCGCTGTCCCGGTGCGTGGTGCTGAATACTTGTGGTTCCACTGCCCACCAATTTACATTCTGCAGCATATAGCTACACAGAATTAAATGTGAACCGTCATATACACTACAACTTAAATATGTTTAAAAGTTGTACATGAGATGAGATTACGCGGCGTTCAACTTAATCACTGCGGCTCAGTGGATAAAACTGTGACTAACAACAAGAAGGACGCCGGTTCGAGTTCAGGCTGAGCTTAGATATGCATCTTTGTGCTGAGATAGGATGCTTTCCCCGTGTTGGCATGCAAAAGACATAAACATAAACTGCAGCACCCCTACAAGAACCTCGGAGAATGTCTGAATGTTGATGCTGCACTGATGCATTCCAATGTGTGAGGTGTTGGATTTTAAGATCTTAAAAAAACATGCCATTAATATATATATATATATATATATATATACATATACGTTAACGTTAAGTTGTATATTTTCATATTTAATCTATAAAAATTACATTATAAATGCAATGTGCATTTTTGTTTGAATATTTAAATTATTTGGTCAAAACAACAACTTATAAGACAAGGAAAAGGAATGTATATTTAATATAGCCTAGTTCAAGTGCCTGAAATACCAAAAATTTGGCCCATTTTAAATTGATCAATGTAAGCGCAATCTCCTAAACTATTTCTACAATCTGCACCTGGGTAGAATTCGTAATTTTCACATTTTGGAAACATTAACTAATCTGGCACGACCTGTTCTTGATTTCACCAATGTCCTTGTGAATTGTAAGACAGGTGTGTTAGTTTACAAACCTTATAAAAGAGTGCCCAGACAGAAGAAACATGCGCATATCATCATGGGGAGATTTAAAAAAGGACACAAACAGACAAGGAAAGATGTCTGGGCACAGGCAGGGGGAATAGAACTTATTGTGCAAGAGCTACTAAAAGCTGAAATTCTAAAAAGTTCTCAAAAGTATTCATCGCCAATTTGGTCGCAACTCTGCATTACTTTGTTTGGAGAGGATACCCCCCAAAACCGTCACTGGCTATGGGTCATTTGGACATACAATAGAAAAGGTGTGAGGGACCAATTACATCGGGCCATGGCTTCCAGTACACTTTCAGCCACATCTGAACCAAAGCTACTGGAGTCGGGTGATAAAATGGAAAATGATGGTAAGTTTTGTCCACACTAATGATCATTTTTATTAAAAGAAATAAATAAACATAAAAAATGGCAATCATAGACGTCAGGGTTCATCAATGCCGCATTAACTGGGAATGAATTAATGAATAAGCCTATCTAAAAACATATTAAAATTAAATAAAATCATTAACACACTTGCTGATACAAAAGTATTTAGCCTAATTGAATCTTTCAAAACACCGTCAAACGCATGTAGCCTATCAGATAAGCCTTTACGCGAACTTGAGTTTAACAGACACTGTGAATTGTCTTACAATTCATTTGTTAATTTAATGACATAAACTGCAAATAGACTGTTAGGGTGACCATATTTTGATGACCAAAAATCAGGACACTCGGCCCGGCAAACATACTCAAATGATACTCGAAGTTTACTCAAAGATGCCTCATTAATTTCAATATATTTTAAGTAAGCTATGCCTCCTCTGTATGGATTGAAAATGGTTATCTTACAAGACACAAATTCAGATAGGCTTCTCCGAGGTTACTCCACATGTTTTATTATGACAGGTTTCAAAAATAATGAATGAAATAATGATAGAAATAATGTCTCTTCTGTATTAGAAAAATAAATATATAAATAATAAATAACTAAAAGAAATACCTCCAAATTGAACAAAAATAGCTCTCACAAACTTACAAAAACGAACTAACAAAATATAGTTATATCTTTAGTTTTCTTCCTCTTTATCCTGTTTTTCTTCCTCATCCTCCTTGTTTGCCCATCTATATTTTGCTGTAGAGCTGATCTTTCCCAGCAGTTTTTTGAAAACCAGGACATTTTCATCATTTTATAAAAAACAGCCAGGACGGCCAGGACAGGACGTGAAAACAGGACATGTCCTGGGAAAACAGGACTGTTGGTCACCCTATAGACTGTATATAAATCTCTAACTAAGGCACATCTTGTGAAAAGGGCTATGCAAATAAATGTGACTTTACTTGACTTAAGGTAGGGGTGAATTCAGGTTGATTGTGACACTTTTTCCTAGTCATCTCAATGGCAAAATGTGTCCCAACCAACCTGAATTCACCCCTATGTATCCACTTGTAACTCAATGTCCTGTGCGTAGTAGCACACTGTCGCAAAACACGTGCTAACTAACCCCTGTGTTCAGTGATACACCAATCACACACAAGTAGGCTACTTTGTGTGTGTGTGTGTGTGTGTGTGTGCGGGTTTCTGTTGTGCACTAAATACCTGAAAGATAAATTAGCCACAAAAACGCAAAGCTTCAAAGGCATGGCACAGGCACCTCAAAAGAAGGCATTGTTTCACACTAGCAGCGTTTGTGGCGCGCATTTGAACCGCGGCTTGTGTAGCTAGCTAACTACTACTAGCTACTACTGCATATAGCCTACAAACCAGTATCTTACGCAGGTAGGCCTACGCAGGTGCGTCGGGGGCGTTACATCATTGACAGGGGGTGCTGCGTGCGCAATTATATATATATATATATATATATATATATATATATATATATATATATTCTATTATTTAAATGATGAGGATTAAAGTTTTAATTTTATTAAATTGAACAAGCACAACATCCAGCATTCAATCAAATATTTTTTAGAGATGTATTATTATTATTAATAATGTTATTTCAACATAATATCTCGTTATTTGTGTGAGTGCAACAAGCAAGATGTGTATTTGTAAATCCAGTGACACTGCATAAAAATAAGTGTCGGCTGCAAAAATAAAGTTAAAGATCGCCATCTCCGTATAGTGAACGCGCCTATAGAGAGAAATGCACAATTCACTTTTAAAGAAAGGCTTTCTACAAAACAAAACTGAAGTGGTCAAAATCATGTCTAACCCTTCGTCTCCTTGATATATTGGTCATCTTATTCATGCTGTTGTTCACTTTTCATGGAAAAAAAAATAACATTATAATATTTTAACAAATATGAAACTAAATGTTTTTATTTAATGCCTACAACATATATAGTAGGCAGACTCTCTATTTGTACAAATTGCTGCACATTCATTTAATTCTGAATTTTGCACATATAAGTTGAAAGACATTTGTTTGCGGACAGTAAAACATATCTGCAACATTTTTCATCTGCTTATTTACACTAGACAGTTGGTCAGGAGGCAATTTTACCAGTAAAAATGGGAATAAAAAACGAACAAAAAAAATGAATAAAAAAGGGACCTTCTCATGGTTAATGAAAATGTTCAGTAAAGACGCACTTTTGAGTGCAATCACCTGAAATATTGCTTTAAGGCAATTCTTCCATTAGCCTACAACTATTTTATGCTTATCTGTTTCAATTTATTAGATGACAACTGTAGGTCATAAATGAAGCATGCAGTGATTATTGAAGTTGCTTTCCCACAGGTAATGCTGTGTGTGAGAAAGAGGACATGGAGAAAAGTGTGGACTCAGAAGACATGGAACCACTCAGTGCAACAGAGACTGAGGAACCTGACCATGTCTCCCAGGAGACAGGAGAATGGAGAAAAACATCAAATGTTTTTCGACCATTTATAATCACTCTGGATAGAAAAAAATGGAATAAAATATGTCCAATGCTTGGTTCCACAAAGCTAAGAAAGCCATGGAGTCACTACCTATACGGAAGCTTTAAGCAAAAAAATGCTTGCTGCACACTTTCGTTCAAGTATCAGCACATCAAACCTTTACTGAGCAGAAAAAATAAATCTCCATACTTGCACATTGTGGCTGTATGCACATTTAAATCATGTTCTGCCAAATATATCTTCAAACTAAAAAACAAACCAGACAAATCTGTGACTAAAGTGAAAATCTGGGTCACCCAGAAAGGTAAAATCCGACATAAAATAGGTGAAAAAAAGTTTAGGCCAGCAACTTACATAAAACGAGGAAAAATTGCACGATCACTGACCCATGGACCCAGTCAGTTTTTTTACAGCAAGCTTGCATCAACACCCACGGAAGAGCTACTGGCTGGGAATATGAGCAGCTGCCTCAACAAAAATGTGCTTAAGGTAATAGGATCAGAGGTAAGAAGAAGCCAGACCTTCCACAGAGACATGCTGATCGATGTGCACCTCACACAGACAATTTTAAGAGACTGTGACGCATCACATTTCAAAATGCCAGGATACATACAACATTTCAGCATGGACCCGTTTGGGGTCCATTTGTTTACTGAAATGGGCTTCAGCATTCTCGTTGAACACCTCAGGAGTAAGAGTTCTGTGACCCTCTACCTTGACGCCACGGGGGGACTCGTTTCAAAAATCCCGAATCAAGAGAAAAAAGTGCTGTACTACTCCCTTACACTTCCAGGAGGGGGTCGGGATGCACCACCTCTTCCAGTCTCTGAAATGCTTTCCAATGAACATTCAGTTCCCCCCATTACGTTTTGGCTCATGCAGTTTACATTTCATTTGTCAAGATATACACAAATACACATCACGCAGGTGGAAACCGATTATAGCTGGGCTCTGATGCACAGTGTTTTACTTGCATTCAATAAAGAGAATGTAAACTCTTATCTTAACAGAGCATATGACATTTGTCAGGGGAAAAGTTTGCCAGCTGATTTAAAACCATTCACTGTTCTGCATATGTGCTCTGCCCATGTTTTAAAAGCAGTCCGTCAGGCAATGTTCAGGCAGACAGAAGACAAGGGCCTGGTAGACTTTGCCACATTTTGCTTTGCCAGACTGCAAAATTCAAGCACCATGCCTGAAGCCACACAGATCTTCAGGGCATTATGTACCACCCTCACAACTCCAAAATACACAAAAAGTGTTGAGGAAAGTGTTTGTGCATTGGACTGCACCATCAAAAAATCCACAGACAAACCCTCTGAAGAAACTGAACTGGAGGAAAACAAGTGGGACTTTGAAGAAAAAAAACAAGCAAAAACAATAATGGGCAGTTCACGTTTCACTGCGTGTTTTCAGAAGGTGTTGGAAGAGGCTAGAAAGCAGGAGACACATGACATATATGAAGATAACCCATACTTCTGTCCGGGGATCATCAGCATGCTTTTCGACACATATATTGGAATTTTTCCAATGTGGAGTGGCTTGCTATTAGGGGATCTCAAAAGACATGCCTCAAGTCTACCTCATGCAGTGACAGAAAAGACAAGGGACACCAACTGTCATGTGGAGAAATGGTTTGGAATTGTTAAACACTCCATCATGGGTAAAATGAAAAAAATGACACCAGGAACATTCATCAGGAAAATGTACCCATCATTGCAGGCCAGATACAAAGAGCATGTGATCCAATATAACTTGCCCCAAGGTTTATTGCTCAAGCCTGTGCCACCAGTGGATGTTGGGGAACCCCATGAGACGTGGAAGAGGAAAGAGGCAAGGTTCCCAGTTAGAAAATCTAAATTCTACTCTGCTCCACACACAGTGCCAGTCCCCCACAAAAAGAAAAGAAAAAAAAGCCACACAATTTCTGTTCCTCAAACTACGAAGGAAGAGGAACAAGGGTCAGCACATTATCCCTGTAATGTTCCAGCAGAAGTCCTCCTTTCAGAGAAAGAAGTAAGAATAATAATAACATAGAATAAAAAGTGATAGTTAGACAATTGTGCTGTTATAAAAGCAGCAAGAAATCGTGCATTTTAATTTAAATTGTAATATAAAATTTAAGACAAATTATTCATGTTTATGTCATTGCAGGTTGACGTGCTGTGGACAAATAAACCAACAGAGCTACTTGTAGCTATTATGCAGGACACAGAAGAAAAAAACGAGTACCTGCTCCATCATAAAACATTCCAGACATTAAAGCCCCGTGAATGGGTCTTTGGAGAGGTAAGCTCATTATGACAAGTTATTTTATTTACAAGTAAGACAGTATAGCATTTGGGACAGAATATGGGTAATTTCAGTGTCAATATTGAATTTTTTTTCTACTTGCTGATGGATTCAGGCAATAGAGAGTTACATTCGGGCCATTCTCAACACAAAGGGTTCAACTACTCCCCTATACCAGTTGAGTCATTACACCACATATGTAATTCTGCATGGTACGAAGCAGCAACTGGCACGACAAGGTTTACGAAAAGTAAGTAATTCCAGAATGTTTTTAAATCTTTACATTTACGCAAAAATAACAGTTGAATTTTCTATCCTATAGGTAAACTTTGAGAAATATGATGGGGCAATTACTTTTGTAAATCTAAACAATGTGCACTGGAAGTTTGTGGTAGGTAAAAGCGTATTGTGTACTACTGTACTCCATTACTCGTACTGATGCATTCAGATACGAATGTTAGAAGGATACTGTAGTATTATTATTATTGTGAACATAAATAAGAAGAAGAAGAAGAAGATGATGATGAATGTATTATTTATTTATTTATCCTAGTACCTGGATGCTAAATCTGAAACGATCTTTGTGCTTGACCCACAAAGTGGTGCCATGGAAATGGATGATGCCTCACATGCATGTTGCAGATTTGGGTACATTACCTTGTTTTTTTTCCATCAACCTGTATATATTCAGATTTATCATAACACTTTGACAAACTATCCCAAAACTGATTCCATGTATTTGTCCAACTTTAGTGAATACTTCATTGAGAGAAAAAATCAACATGGAAGAGAGGATTGGACCAACATCAAATGGAAGCCTGGCACAATACCTCACACATTTCAGAGAGATGGTGTTAGCTGTGGTGTCTTTGTGATGCAGGTAATGGAAGAAAAAAAAGGTGTACATTAATGTGTCACAACTGTGTGTTTTTCATTGTACTGTTCACTGCTGTCTCTCTAGATGGCAAAACAGGTGGTGGAGAACTTCCCTAACATCCCTGAGAGCATCACTATCAATCCATCAGATGAGTGGATGCACCACTGTAGAAAGCAGATGGCAAAAGAAATTTTGCTTGGATCAGGTATCATTTTCAAAAGAATTATGAAAGTACTGTTGTATCTGAATACCCCGAATTACAGTATACTTAGATCAACTTTAAAATAATTACAGTGTCAAGGGAAGAGTACTGTTCCATTTGTGGACAAAAAGAAGGAGTCCAAACAGAAGAGCACTGCATTTGGGTAATTATTACGTTAAATCTCATGGTAATCACTAAACACTGCCAATGTTATATATAATATATATATATATATATATATATATATATATATATATAAACTACACTAACATTTTATATATATAAAACAATTTGCATATATTTCCAATTTTCTTCTTAGATACAGTGTGAATTATGCAGAAGGTGGTTTCACACTAAATGCCTGAACATAATGGTCCCACCTGAAGATGAATCATGGTCCTGTGTTTTGTGCTTGTAATTTTTTTTCATTCTTTGTTTTGTAGCAGATGTAATGTTTTGTTTTTATTTGTTACCATGTGTGTGTTTACTTTGTTACCATGTACAGTGTACATATATAAATATATAAACTATATAAACTTTCAAAGTGTTTTGAAACTGCCTTTTTGTATTTTACTGAATACAACACTGTTTTTAATATTTTACTGTTTTATTTCTTATCTGAAAACAGATAACATAAATTACAAACTCTAACACAGCAAAGTAGAAGTCCCCACAGTAGAGAGCATGTCCAGAATTTAACAAAATCCAGCTAAGATTAATGAAAATATCAAATCTGTAGTCTATAGTTGAGTTCACACATATATATGACTCATTCCAGAATTGCAGGTTCATTTCAAGTAGAGAAAGAAAACAAAAAATTGTTTTTTTTCCTGTTAAACTTTTTTATTTTTATAGAATGCACTTTAAATTCAACATTTTCAATATTTGCTGATCTTAAACTTGTAAGATTTAAAATATTAAGACTGAATCACTGAACATCAATGTACAATGTACAGAAAAATCAGTCAACTCTGTTATAGACAAATTGGGTTGACGACAACAGAGTTGAAATTTTCCACCATTTTGTGCTTTAGCTCAAAATGCTAACCTCAAACCAGATACCACATGGCATGTCTAAAAACATAATTTTATGGGGTTTCACCATATTATTGTTTTTTAAAAAGTGAATAAGAGATTCACTGCAATATCACAATAATAGATTTGACAAATACTTAATCTACTATTGGTGTATCCTAAACATTTTGTGCAAATCAATGAGAGAAGGATAATGACATACTTCACTGCTTTCCAGAATTTCCCACCAGAGGAAGTGACATCCCTTGGTGAAATTCACATGCTTTTTCTACAAATGCTTTGGAGTTTTTTGTTTGTTTTATAACAGAGGTAACAGAGTTGACCAGAACGTAGGGACAGACACAAAATCTATTTTTTTATAATAATACAGAAAATATATATTCTATGCAATTGTTTATATAACTAAATAGAGTAAACACAAAAAATATTTGAAAATTAGACTTAATTGTTTCATGATAATTCAAGTTGAATGTATGAATCAGGAGGCAGAGACAGTCAATAATAGGTGGAGTGGGAGTCATTTAGTTAATATTTCCAAATAATTTTTTCCCTAAATATACATAAAGCATTATTGTTAGAGATAGTTTAATATAATTTGTATTATAATTCAAAACTAATTCAAAAAAAGTATTTTTTTGTTAATAAAGGTTTATCTGGGAGACTCGAAATGTACCCCCAATTCTAGAATGACTCTATATATATATATAGTTAACTTGATTTTGTTCCACAACCTGAAAAATAATAAAAAAATATATATATTGAATTTGCAAGTTAAATACATGTCAGATGTGGCCATGTCTTTATAAAAATTATCATCTCAAATCTTAATTTGAGGTGAAACTTCATTAAGATGTAGTATGTTTAGTAGGCTACAAGGAAAAAAATCATGCATGTTCTGAATATTTCTGTTCCATATTGTAAAATCTATTTAGTGCAAAATTCTACTGTATATCAAAGTTACTATAATTCTACAGATATGACAGTACCCAAACTACAAGGTGTAGTATTTTCTTTTGAGGTTTCTATTGAAACTTCAAGACAGAGTTAGTGCAACTTAAGAATGTTACATGTTACAAGTTACACATAAGGGCTGCAATGTTGGATTTAAGAAATATTTATTTAAAATTTAAAACAAAGAAAGTTTAAAATACTTAAATGTTATCTCAAAACACTAGGGCATTGCAGAACTGTACACATTCAGAACCACGCGTGTGGACAGCGCCCATTTCACATTGGCTGGTCGTGTCTTGATTATAACAGGTTTGTTGTTCCCAAACTTGAGCCCGGTTGTATCGTGTTCAGTGGTCTGTAAGAAAGACATTATAGCATATTCTGAAGCTTTCAGTTCCATCAGGTGTAAAATATTGAGCTCTATATGTTACCACTTATTAAAGTCAGAAAAACTGCGTACATATGACAATGCCCAAACTGAGTTGGAGTGTGTCTTTTGGAGGGTGCTTATATGTTCAAGTTGTTTGGGGTTCATTTGTGTAACCAGTGAAAAGTTACTGACATTTCAAAGTGCGGGTAGGAGATTTTACATATCCTCTAAATTTCAATCCAGGCATAAAGTATTGAAGTATAAATGTTTACTCATTAAAAGGAAATCAAAACATTTAATAGTTATTGCAATACATTGGCGCAAAGCAGAACCGTGTGCCTTTAGCACCACACACATGGACAGCGACATGACATACAAACACTGACAAGTCATCCTAAAAATAAAAATTGCCATGTTTATTTGAGGTTAAACATTAGAATTCTGTAAGGTTAAAGAAAGACAATACAGACATTACATTTTAAAACAGCCTGTACACCCCTGTAAAATTTTGAGCTCTACATGCTATAGCATATCAAAGTCACGTGAACTCAGTAGTATGACTATACCCAAACTATGAGGTGTAGTGAGTTTTTTAAGTGTGCTTCATCATTTAAAGTTATTTAAGGGCAATATACATAACCACTAAAAAGATATGAAGGTGACACTCAAATTTGTTTTAAAGCAATTTGTTCATCTATAAATAAATAATTAAAGTATAAAATGTACTATTTTCAGGGATTACAATATTAAATCAATCAAGGTAATCTAATAAATTTTTATACTTGACTCAAGTTGTTTCCTTCTCCTGCGGCTGAGAAAAAAAAAAAAAACTTTTTAGACGGTCCCTTAATTCGCCAGCGTATCGAGAAAGATATTCGGAGGAGATTCAGAGAAAATATGATATCAGATCATTAATAGTATATTTTTCTTGATGAAATTAGTTGTAGCTGATGGTCACACATGCCAATAATATTATTTAACTTACGTTTACACTTTCGCATCCACTGTTCAAAATTTATTAAAAAAAAAAGTCCGAATGTGCGAATATGAAACCAACTTTACCGGAGTTGCTAAAGTTGCAGGACAATTCACTGTTGTCAACAATGTTGACATTAGACAAATGTGCTGTAAATAATTTTGTATAATGTTTGTGCATTTTTGTAGGATCTGAAATGTCTGCAGACTAGTGTGAGGCTGTGAGCACTGAGGATGAGGAGCCCAGAGCTGAATCCTGGAGACGGTGCCGTGGATGAGATGCTCCATCACTCCATCTGCCCTTATTGCCTCAGATTGTGAAGCGCAGTAACAAGCACAGGCGTTGTGTCGAATTTCGACCCCCTGCCAAATTATTACCCCCCTCGTTGAAGTCAGTATCAGGTAGACAGGTACTGATCTAATCCTAACCCCACCCCTAATCCTAGCCCCTTCCCCACAACTAATCCTAAATACCAATGCTAGGTGGGTAATAATTTGGCGGGGGTTGAAATTCGGCACAACACCGGCACGAAGGCACGGCTCAGCTCTGGTGACTGCATCAGGATAAAGCCCAGAATGGGAACCGCTGTGTTGAGATGGCAGTATGTGCGGTTCACCGCCTGTAAATACATGCTTGTAGTTTGAATAAAGCTTCGTTTCATGTGTTGTTGTCTTGTATATGCATTTGTTTATTGTGATGGTTACTTTTATTTGTTATTTTACTCATTTATTCATGTTTCTTATTGTTGTCAGGATATAAAATATAATTATTGAATTAATGTATGCATTAATTCATTGCTTGACTGACAATTGAGATGTTTCACTGCATTTAGTGTGTATTCATGCATAAGTCATATGACAAAACAAATTACATTTTGCTTGTTTTATTAAATTATATAATTTTTAGTATATAAAAAAGTAATATAATTAAGTATTGGTCAGCATTTAATATTATTATTTTGTTTAAGTTTTGGGGTGGGCTAATAATGCAATTCATTCTGAGGTAATATTAATTTTTAAAGAGCGATAGCCTACTTACATTTTTCGAGTATAAAATCAACAGTTTTCTCCAAAGGAGAGATCTTCGAGCAGCGGCCCGTCTCCTTTGTGCAGACATTACAAACGCTGAGGGAAACTGTTCTAGTTTGTGCTGTCGAGTTACTGATGTTATGAAGTAGTGTAGGCCTACCTGTCGCTCATATATCATTTACACTTAATAAACTTATTACCTACAAGATCATGGAAATATACCAAAGTTGTATCTAACAATGAACAATCATAATGACAAAACAGAAAACATAAAGATCGTTGGTTTGTGTACATCATAATATGATATTTATATACAAAAAAGAACAATAACAAGGAATATCTTTAAATAGTTCTTCAAAATACATAAAAAATGTTTTGTTAGAAGTCTGAGGGATGAATTAAGAGGTAAATTCATAAAGAAAAAGAGAAAACTTGAAGGAGAAACTTTTTGGGTGTAAAATAAAGAAATAACAATATGCAAGAGATGACGATTTGGGGGTTTCTTAATAAAAAATGATAGCGTTATAAGGATACAACTGCTTAAATCAACCCTAAATGTATTCACAAAATAAATGGGCAGCTGTTTCAGTTGTTGTGCTTGTGATAACGCGTCGTAGGGCACATGATAACGTCAACATGGCGATGATGTCCGGATCGCATTCATACTCAACGAGATTTGGCTATAAAGTACCTACTCTTTTTGCGCTCGTTAAGTAAGTACTTATTGAAATTAAGTACCTACTCATTGAGTATGCGATTCCGAACGCAGCCTATGACCCCAGTGTGTGTCGCATGTTGTGACGTCGCACGCTACGTCATTTGACCATGCGTTTGACTCCCATTTGCTATCCACCTGTTTCCGGGGGGCGCTACTGTAAAAAATAAAGTGGGTGCAACTTCCGGTCAGGCGGCGGAAGTAGCATACCAATGGTATTTTGTGTGCTATTTAGCGAAGAAGCTAGGTGTTTTTCGGATAATGTTTTACTATTTAAACTAAGTCGCACACCTTTATGAGAGATGTCGTTACGGAGCTCAGGGACAACATGTGCTATTCGCGGTTGTACATTGGTCTAACCGGACTAAACTAATTCAGTGGCAAATTTTATTATCCAACAATCTTGGACTAAATATTTTAAGTGAAGGCTACTGTGAAGCAGCATATTCAGAACATGAATGACGCACAGTAAACATTTCATAGTAGGCCTATATATAATATAATATAATATAGGCTATATATATTTAAACGTCTGTGAGGCAAGTAGACGCTGAGTTTCGGTTCATTTATGAGACGAGCTGCAGTTCAGGCGCCGCCGCCTCCGTGTCTTGATTATGATCTGCTATATTTACTTCTTATTAAATCCAGGCAATTTGTAGATGAAACATTGATTAAAATTAAGATACAATTAATATAAAACGAAATTAACTTTAAATAAAGGCTCAGTGCTTTCTAAAAGTTAAAGATTTTTTTGTGCCACGTCCCTCATATTAAATATAAAATGCATGTGTTATATTTTTCTAATGTCTGGACTCCTTTAATGGAGTATGATATATATATATATATATAAACAGATGTTTCAATAGCCTAAATGCATTTTCTGAGAATGTATTGGCCTATTTCAGGTTTTGACTGCAAATGTCACGTCAATAACGCTGGAATCGCCCAATTTTAAATAATTTATGCTCAACTAGGTGTGGTGTAGGTCTACGAATTGTATAATGTTAACTTCAAATAATACAAATAGTAAAGATATGGTAGGCTATATATTGGATCTGGACGGGAAGGATATCTCTGGGAGTTGGAAGGGGTGTGTCGTGATTCTGATTCTGACACGATATTCTGATTCTGAGTATCGCGATTTCGGTTATCGATTATTTTTTATTATTATTTTTAGGAACAAACGAGGGTCTAAGGGTTTAAAGAAACGCCGGCTCGCAGTCGTAGCAGCTGTCCAGAGCACCGCAGCGCATCTTCAAGATTAGCCAAACCGAACGTCCAGTTTAACTGCCACAAGTTGATCTTCTTGTAATAAAGAACTCATCGTGGAAAAACACACTGTATTTTTGTATTTTCATTGCATTTTTAATTGATAAAAAGTTAGACAAATTAAATAATACATTTTAGTATAAATATTAACAAAGAACGTATATTTACTCTTTGATATTAATGATTAATCGATAGTCGAATGAATGAATGAATGTCACGTCTCGTTTGTTTATTTCGAACCGGAAGACGCGCCCACTTTTGACGCAAGGCCTCATGGGGCGTAGGAAACTTGTGGATAGGCTTGTTCGACTTCATGCAGCTCTGCGCAGAACGATCGGCGGCTGACTTGAAGCAGTGCATGCCGGTGTGGTGAATTTTACGGTCACTCCACTCGGTGTGAATTGTCCGGGCGTAGGACCCCATTAGTATGCCAGTAGTATGCCTGATCTGAATCTGTTCTCGCGATAACTTGTAGCTAACGTGAGCTGTTTTAGTGCTATTATGTGGTAGCTTTATGTAGAATGCTACCTCCCGTTGCTATATGCAAGGTAAGATTAAATTCAATTGCATATTGTATATGTAAATTGTGTATATTCTATAGCTAATATTTCAAATCTCAAGTTGAGTCAATAGCAGAGGAGAAAGACCGCGAAATTTAAAAATACTACTGTTATTGTGTATGAAATGTAGTTTTAATCGTTTTTCAGTCGACAATGTAGTTGTTTCAATCTCAAATATGTTGTTTGTTTATACAGATAGCGCCTATTTAAAATTTTGAACTGATGTTTTCGGAGAAGTGAGATCCAAGGGATCAGCGGACGCTCAGCGCTCATGTACCCCGCCTGGAGCAGCCCACCTCGGCTAGTGCTGCTGACGTTTGCCGCTGGCTTATGTCTCTAGTCTAGTGGTTAAACATGAGATATAATTCGTTTTGTGAAGGCTATCTTTAACGGACGATCTTTGATCTCATTAATCTACAATTTGTTCCCTGGTAAATCGTTTTGGCTGTATGTTGTCTAGAAAGAAAGCAAGCATCACTGACAAAGGCTCAAAAGAGACCATGACTTTCTAAACAATCTTTTAAAAACAGATTGTTTGTGTTTTGTTTTACTTTTAGGACTGGAGAAAATCTGGCAATGGGATGTCACGACGACTTTTCTGTTTGTTAAATGCTTAGTTAAGTTTTGGGATCTCTGCAAAGGAGTACCTTATCACAACATAGCGACACTTTATAGTTAACTTAACTACTAACGTAATTATAGTAGTAGCACCAAAACGTACTTTGCAAGATAGTAGTAGCACCAAAACGTACTTTGCAAGATTAAGCGAAGTCGTATATGGATCAACCCTTTCATGCATAGTGGTCACTACAGTGGACAGCTATTAAAAAAGCATTTTCTTAAGTTTGCACGGGTTTTGGGGGCATTGTTGCACATCTTCAGTGGACCCACCCTGGTGCATCATCCTATACATTGCAACCAAGTTGCAAGCCGTTGTGTTTCGATTTTTTCCCCCTCCAAACCAAGATGTCAATGGTCAGTCAGAAATGCCAAGTTGCTCCGGAATATCCACCCATTCCTTCTTTCCTAGGAGACTCTTGTAGATAAAAACATATTGCAGCATAAAGCAATATCTAATGAATCATATCACAGTTAAATTTTCCAAGTTTTGCTTTTAGATTGGGAGAAAAATCTGATTAATCATCTGTCCACTATAGTGGACCTCATGCATCAATGGCTATATTTCAGCAACAGTTCATACTTAAACTGTGAATATTGTTTTTGAAAATACTTAATCTGCAGTGACATTTATGTAAATAAATGTATTTGTATTATTAGAATGTAACGTGCTTACATAATGTATGTGACTTGTATTGCATTAATTTACTCGTAACATCAAAAAGTAATCTGACTATGTAATGCATGTTACTTGTAATGTATTACTTTACTTGTAAATGAGTAATAAATGAGAAGAGTTGTAAATGAGAGATAACTTCTTAATGAGTTTGTCTTATATAAAAGCCCTTAAAGTGATGAAAAAAAGAATGCAATAAATATTGTTTGCATTAAAGAAGAATACGATTTACAAAACAAAAACCCAACCAAGCCCCTTTAACCTTTCAATCTTTTTTGTTTAATACTGATTATTATTTTTCTTGTTTTATTTGTATTTCTTTTATGCACCTGTTCTTTATATTCTAATGCAAAGATGTAATGATATTGCCATGCCGTTTGTACATAAAAAAAAAAAAAAGTATTTGAGATAACGTTTTTTCACCAATACATTTTTGCACACATCGAAAGGGCAATATATATATATATATATATATGTATATGTATGTATGTATGTATGTATGTATGTTACACCGGTTTTAAAAAAACTATTTAACGCGACTCGTCAATAAAATAGTCATTTTTAAAGACACTTGAAAATCACCAATGAGAATGTCTATATTATGTTTTTCTTGTCATTGTAGTTCAACTCCTGAAGGCTTACTTTGTAGAGAAGCAAGGACTGATTCTTTAAGAAACTGTAAGTTTGCCTATTGTTTGTTGTATGAACACCTGTAATTGTTTAACTAAAAATGGTAGTTCTCTCATCATTTACTTAACCTTATGTTGTCTCTTTCTCTTGAAGGAAAAATTAAGATATTGTCATGGAGAAATTCCTATGTCTGTTTGTTTGCCCAAACAATGGAAGACGAATGGGAACCAAACCTTCAAGCTCCAAAAGGAACATAAAGGTACAGTACCATTAAAGGGAAAGTTCACCCAAAAATTTAAATTAGCCCATGATTTACTCACCCTGAAGCCATCCTAGGAGTATATGACATTCTTCTTTCAGATGAATTCAATCAGAGTTATATTAAAAAATGTCCTGGCTCTTCCAAGCTTTATAATGGCAGTCAATGGGTATATTTTTTTGAAGTCCATAAAAGTGCATCCATTCATGATAAAAGTGTCCCAAACGGCTCTGAGGGGTTAATAAAGGCCTTCTGAAGTGAAGCGATGCATTCTTGTAAGAAAAATGTCCATATTTAAAACTTTATCGACTAAAATAACAAGCTTCCGGCAGACGGACGAATGGGGAGTCGACAGTACTCAAGTCGACTTGCGCCACAAGAGTAACATTGACGATGTGTGACGTAGATGTAGGAGTAGCGTAAGCTTTGACGCCTCTCGCGGTTCAAACACACAGGGCTGGCCAACCGTTCGTCATTACGTTGTGCGTCAAGTTCAAATGTTATTATTTTGCCGTAAATCAATGCGGATACCCTTCTTTCTGTCGGAAACTAGTTATTTTAGTTGATAAAGTTTTACATATGGATATTTGTCTTACACCAACACATCGCTTCACTTCAGAAGGCCTTTATTAACCCCTCAGAGCCATTTGGGACACTTTTATCATGGATGGATGCACTTTTATGGACTTCAAAAAAATATACCCATTGACTGCCATTATAAAGCTTGGAAGAGCCAGGACATTTTTTAATATAACTCTTGTGTTCGTCAGAAAACTGGTTAAACCATGTGACCCATATGAATTACCTTTATCCTTCATTTACTATGACTATTGGTGTTTGAAAGTTTGATCCCCATTCTCTTCTTTTGCATTGTAGGGACAAACAGACATTTCATCTCCATTAAAATATCATATTTTGCATCACTGGAGTTTAAATTTGAATAAGGGTGAGTAAATGAGAAAATTATAATTTTTACATAAACCATTCATATTCTGAATATGATAGGCCTATTGCCTCTGTAGAATATAAGCAACAAGTAGCACATTCAGTTTTAAAGAAATTATTTGCAGATACTGTCAGTAATCTTAAATTGTTTTCTTTACCAATAGATGTCTGCCACTCCTGCTGACCTTGAGAAAATGCTTGCCTGTGTCTCCTTGTTTTACCCTTCTTGGTAAGTATGTCATATTAGATATGTCTGCATTTTGTTTCACTAAAACAAAGCTCACATTTCCAGACTGACACATAACTTTCCTTTATCAGGAGAAGATCCACCTATGCCTCATGCTAGAATCCACTGACTATAAATGTACTCTATATGACCTGGGCAGTTTATTCCAAGTCTTCAGTTAATTATCCAGTAGTTTTTGATTAGACATTTTTAGATAATCAAAATTATACCCTGCAAATCATTTTAATTGAAAATGTTCTCCTCTTATTTTTAGATACTTTATTGGAATAAATCCGTAAAAGAGGACCAAAGCTGCATGGAGAAAAGAGGTGTGTAAAATAACTGGGAAAACTGTGCAGAAAAAGACTTTAACCATCAGTCCAAAAGTATCAAATGCTGATATATATATATATTATAAACTATTTGTTTTGATATAAAATAATGGGCTTGTGTTCACTGAAACCTGACTTGAGAGTATGTTTGTATTTTATGAACAGTTAAGGTATGTATGTATGTATATATGTATGTAATTATGTATGCCTGCAAAGCGTATTGTAAAAGACTATCTAGTGTTATATAAGAATAAATCTAAAAGTTTATCTAGTGTTGTGTTGTTCTCTTTTGTAATCCACATAACAGAAAATGCAGGGTATAATATGCATTTAAAATTGAGATGGGGTTGTGAGTAGTAACACAACTACTATGATGAGCGTACAGTGATGGCAAAGGCTCTAAATGTAAGGGTGCGTTCAAGCCATGTCGGAAAGATCGTATTTACGAGTTGCACATGACCTCCACCACAATGTCGTTAATAAAAGTGGAAAGCTTGGGATTTTCTTTAAGCCCTGATGTTTATGAGTTGGGGGTGTGTCAGTGAGAAACATGGCAGAATACTACAATACTTAAAGGTATTTTCACTGTAAAAAAACGGTAAACTACTGGCAGCTGTGGTTGCCAGCATCATACTGTAAAAATACGGTGTGTAACTGGTTTTAAAATTAATTTTCTAGGAAATGTATATGAGAATTTTGCGTGAGGAAACCGACAGAAAACGGCCACTCATTCAGTTTCCGAGATGCCAGGCCACAGTTGAAGATTGAGACACTGTGTCCACAGAAAAAAAGTTTCCCATGGCTGAATGACGACGTTAGAATTTTAATTTGATAACATATTTGAGACATATTTGTAATAGCTCTGATTAGTCCTGGTTTCCAGAAAACATTCAAACAAAAAGCTGCAAAAGGGCCAAATTTCATCCCAAAATTTCACTGTATGCGAGTCTCTATTTGCCCCAATGGAATAAATGCTTTGTGGGATCTCCATATCTCAGCTCTGGAAGGCTCTAGAGCCTCCAATCATGTATTCATGTCTATGTCTCTGTACCCTCTAACAGAATACAAGATTTCGAGAATATCCAAGAAACTTTTTTTTTAGACCCAAAATATCTATAAGGGGTACACGTACGTACACCTTATAGTTTTTTGGGTTGAAAAATAAAGTTTCTTGGATATTCTCGAAACCGTGGATTCTGTTAGAGGGTGCGGAGACATAGACATGAATGCATAATTGGAGAAATTTTGGGACTCAGGCGAGCCCTCCATATCCGTCCAATGGCAGCTTATTTGTATGGTCGTTTGTACATGAACCTCCTATATGTACTTCTTATATTATTCAACAAAATGTTTATTGATATCTACTATTTCTTTTAGATTCTTGACACAAGGATTGCACAGCTCTGTGAAGCACATGGTGGAACTGCTTTACAGGTGCACACGTTTGTTCTCTGGTGGCGATCCTTAACTATCAAGAAACATGTGGATGACAGTCACATTTCTTGTCTGAAGGTAAATGAAAATATATCAAATAAATTTCATGGGCAGGGGACACATTTACTTACTTATTTACTTAAAAATATTTTAAAGGACCTTGATGAGATTGACACAGTCCTTATTCCATGAATTGTTGGTGGACAGAGCCTCGAAAAGGGAAACCACTTCATTTTGTGGGTATGTATGGATAAAAAAAAAAAAAAACATTTGTTGCTCAACAGTTGTTACTCTGGTTACAGCGGTTTCTGTTTATGTTGTAAAGGTCTTGGATGGTTTGCTGAATCGTATTCGCGTTTACGACCCCACTGCCAACTACAAGTCAATTTCTGCGATGGACCTGGCTATACTATGGTATTATGTGCTTTGTAAATGTCAAAATTTTTATCTTTATTTACTAATGCACATTTATTAATTTCTTTTTTCTTTTGTACAAAAGCAATGCCTTCCGAAATACTTGGGACTTGGGAAAATGGACTGTTGAGTACCCAGAACAGTGGAGGCTGGCTGACTCTAACAACTGTGGGGTTTTGGTTTGTACAGTAAGTTAAACAAATGCTTTTATTTATTTATTTTATTTTTATCTACATTACTTTAACAACTGTGTTTATTGCATTAGATGGCAGAAATGGAGGTGAGGGACAAATGGACCTCTATGAAAAACGAGGTGATACAGGGAGACGATCTGTGGCATCTGAGAAGATATCACGCATCATCAATGGCAGCATATGCTGTTCAGCATATGACGTATAAAAGGTATGTGTAAAATGTGTGTCCTCATTCAAATAAATCAACATAAAAGTGTAATAAATCAAGTAGGTCGATGATTTTTAAAATATAGGACAGTCGAGGAGGTGGAAAAAAAGGGAATTTGTTCTCTTGTCAGTGATACTGAAATTCAGGTACATATAAGACTTTACAAAATTTAAAATGGCTAGATATTGTTTGCAATACTAAATATTATTTCCAGGAGTTGTTTCAAGGAATTGTGAAAGGCTCACTGAAACCCACGTGGAACAAATGGTGGCAAATAAAGACTGGGAAAATGACAAAACCTAAGAGCTTTCATCCAGCCTTGTCAGCACATGTTGAGGAACTTCTAGGACACATCGACAACATTGTGTTTGAGCAAAAGAAGGACACAAAGCTTGAACATATCGACCTTGTAATGTGTGAATTGATTCCTGAGGTAAGCATTTTATGGGATCGTGTTGGTACAAATAAGTACTTGGATTTTTTATATCATCAAAAAAACACATCATTTTCTCACCCTGGTATCATTTGATAATATGTTGGGAGAAACTGATGGCTGATTTGTATATGTTTTCGTGAACTAACTCATTAAGTAATTACTTTTTTTTAATCTTTTGTTGTACAGATCAGCCTTATAATCCTGAGACGAACGGAAGGTTTCAGTCACTTTTGGGCTGATATATCTTATCTTGTGGAGTGTGTCATTAAAATGGCCTTGTAATGTCATGACACCCCAGGTTCAACGAGCTACCTACGTTCTGCTGCGTTGCACCTTTGGGCTTGCATATCAAAGTTAAAAAAGTGAGTGAAGTTCCATTGCACTAAAGACTGTGCAAATGTACAGTTGCACATGACGTGTTGCAGCATGTGTGTGTTTTTGCAGTTCCCTCAAGCCAGTCCATGACACCTCCTCGCCTACCAGGTCACGACCCCACCATCTAAAGGGGAAACTGACTGCATCATCTAGGCCTTAGGATTTAGGAAAGTATAGGACATACAAAAGTATTTCTGTTTAAAGCTGTTGTGTATTTTAAAAAGCTCTATAAATGTCCTAGTTTTGTGTTAATAAAAATGTAATATATTACATCTCATAATTCAGTTGAATTCATTATGTATTGTATTGTGTAATTTAATGAAATTTTTATACAAGTTTTGGTTCACTAATTTTATTACATTACATGTTATTGTGTTGTATGATGTTCTGTATTAAGATTAAATTATGTCATAAATCATAATGCATTAGTACACAAATGACATGCTTGTAATAAAAAAATGCATATTATGCCCTATTGCTTAAAAACAAATAACTTTGTCACAAAACATACTTTTTATATGTGTATTTCTTTAAAATAAAAGATTATTATATGAATTAAGGGGTTTGATTACATTAAGATTTGTGATTCCATGTTATTATACTGTTCTTTATTCTTTAAAATAAAAGATTATTATATGAATTAAGGGGTTTGATTACATTAAGATTTGTGATTCCATGTTATTATACTGTTCTTTATTCTTTAAAATAAAAGATTATTATATGAATTAAGGGGTTTGATTACATTAAGATTTGTGATTCCATGTTATTATACTGTTCTTTAGTCAAGGCTTGACAACCAATTAAATATTTATACCCACAAAACATAGCTAGCATTCTGTAATTTATTTAAATGTCTAAACTGTTAATAAGAAAATAGTAATATACACAAATAAACATTATGTTATGGCTCTTTTAATAAATAAAAGTGTACCTGTAACATATTGTGCCGATTATTGCGATCAAAAATGACAATTATAATTGCACTAATAACTGCTGTGAATACGGTAAGGCAGTATCAGTGCAGTATAAGCTCATAGCACGATCATCGGATAACGTTAGCTGTATGCTATGCTACTATCTAAGCTAACTAAAAAACACACTAACAACGAGAAATGTTTAATTTCACAATCTATAGCTTCGGTTAAATACCGGTATATGAAACGTATAATTTAAAATATATTAAATACATTAATGACTCGTATACCGTAGTACAAACGTCTTCTATAATAAAGTGATTTTGTATGATTTGTAACCAGGCACCAAAGCGATTACCTATTAAACGTGCTTTGAACCAATCGGATTTCTTGGGTCCTACGCCCGGACAATTCACACCGAGTGACCGTAAAATTCACCATACCGGTTAGAAATTTTGTCCGACTTGAGACAGCACCGACGCCACGTGACTGTGACGTATGCCATCAAAGTAACGCGAGAGCGATTCGAGAGTAGCCGGAGAACTCAGCCAGCGCAGCTTCTGAAGAGCGGCTGCTCGGGGCTGCACCATAGACAGTATAAGAAGTTGACAGAGCCATCTCATTGGAACTCAGTTGAAGCCCATTTTTAGCGATTTTTTAGCACTTCCGTTCCTGACGCGCAGACTCAAACCGACTCAAACTGAGCTTGATGACGTGAGCAACCTACCTGACAGATGTGAATATTCTAGTAGCTGTGCGTGAAACTGCCAACGTTAATCTTGCAGAGACGGCGAAAGAGTTCTTTGGCGTGAGTGAGCATGAGTAAGTCATTTGTATAGTATTTATTTTAAAATGTAACGCCAGTATGCCATATTAAGTTAATGCATTGATTGCCTGCGAGCTTCTCCTCCTGTCTGTACGGTAATTTCTGTTCTGTGCGACAGAGAGTCGAGTGGTTATGACGCAATCGTTAGCCTATTTTTACAAAAACTGTTTCTACTGGGCCGTAATGTAACATAGAAGGTAATGGAGCCCTTTATACACTGTCGTGTGTCTTTAGAAATAAATAATGGACAAATGGAGTCTTTAAACGCCTCAGATGTAAAGTTATTTGCTGTCAAAGTGACGCCAAAATGAATGGGAGTCAATGGGAATGCTAACGCAAGTGAAGTTCTGCTACAAGATGGAGGCACGCGCCGCGGCCGGCTTCAACTTCCGGTCGATGGATTACCCCCTTGGGCTGCACGAGCGCTGATGACGACACAGCTGTTCCCTGATTGGCCGGATTCACCGCATGACAACGATCACGTGTGTTTCGTGTTTATTCGAACACCTTTAGTTCCTCTACAGCTCTCAAATCATTTTTATAACAGTAAGCACTCTTTTCATGTAGTCACAATGTTATATTGTGTCATGTTTATCCAAATAAAACTGATTAAAAAACGTCGATTCCACTTCATTGATAGTAGGCTAGCTGTAGGCTTATGGGGAACTTTATTCTTGTTCAAACAGACACTGTATGAAGCAGTACATAAAGTATTGAATGAAAATGCCTATGAAACATCTGTGTATTTAGCAAATATTGCATTTATTTCACTTCAGCTGTGATAAAGTATGCAAACACCACGTGAGCGGTCACTACGGGAACCAGAAGTGTCCGACTTCACGTCTCCGTTTGCAGCTCCTCCCCGCCTGCACGCGGCTACTCTCGCCGATCGCTTACATCCAGCCGCAGCCGAAGTCGGACACACCTATTAGGCTTGTTTGAGATGCGCCTTGCCTCGCCTGAATTGTAGTCGAGAGTAGGCGGCTGCAGTGAGGGGAGGAGTGAAAAAAGCGCAAGCGAGACGGACAGATCTCTCTTCTCACGGTGGATCAGACACCTGCGAGATCAAAGGCGGATATCGCGGGATACACGGGATTCACGCTCGTGCAGGTGTTGCTAATAAACTGGATGTAATTTTAAGTTCTGTTGCTTTTATATGAAAATAAATATAATGACCAAGACACCCAAAGTACTTGTTATTTAATTCCATTCCAAATACGCGTTTATCAATATTTTTTTCTTTAATACAGACATGTGTTTTTATTATTTTATTTTCTATAAAAATTACATCACATAACCCATATCGCACTGTCAGAGAGTTTATTCACACATAACGTACGTATACACATAAAACATGATACCAGAGTTTTAAAATACATTTTTTTTTAAAAGAGAACAATACATCACGGTTGTTTAAACCAATGAGCATTAAGCTGTGTCGTCAGCAAAGTCGTTTCCCATCATGCTTTTGATCAGCGCAGTCGGTGGAGAGCAACTGCGCTCGACTGCTAAATCCGACACGTGCGCCTTGCGCTCGCGAGAGTTTTTTGACATACGTCTGCATGACATCAGAGCCAGGCGGACCGCTCTCGGACACATTTCTAACCGGCATGCATCTCGCGCTGATCACCGGTGAACGGTTCTGCGCAGATTTTGCTGATCTCAAACAAGCCTAATATGTTCCTTCTTATCGTTATTGTGTTTTTACCATTGCTTCATTTTATCATTTCTTTCTCCTTTTTATTGTTCTGACAGGGTCTATTTATTTGATATTTTAACCAATTCAATGTTCAATCAATATCCAAAAGCAAAATGTTATCTGTTTGACCACAAATGTAATTGAATATTTTACATGGCATTTTTTAGAGTGTAAAAATGAGTGTATCTTAAAAACTAATTTATGTAAACAGTTCAAATCAATTCTGTATAGTTTTAAATTGTTTTATGCACGTTTTTCACATTGACAAGTTTGAGGTTGACATTTATCCATTTTTTGTATTGAGTAAAATATGTAGAAAATTTTTTTTTTATTGTTTTTCTTTTTGTTTATTGCACTTTTGAGATATTTATCTAGTTACTATTGATTTATTACAAACATAGCCTTCAAATTGGGAGAGTAAGAATTATTTTGTTGTATGGCATATGAAAATGCTCAAAAGAATGACAGCACAGCATGTAAAAATACAAAGATATACTCTGGTGGGATTGTTCTATGGCAGGTCATAAAGGGTTAATTAATATATCCATGGTAAAAGTTGCATTACTATTTTATTTTAAATCAAATGAATATTCCCAAATGGAAAATGTGTATTTTCAGTTATGTAAATTTCAACAAATATGAGTAATACCTGAAAAATGTTGTGCATTCAGTTAAATATTCATCTGAAATAATATTTGTAGATCTGACAGACTTACATTACACATAACTATTACTTCAACATATGGGGCCCTATTTTAACGATCTGAAACGCAAGTATCAAGCGCGAAGCGCAAGTAACTTTGTGGGCGGGTCTTGGGCGCTGTTGCTATTTTCCCGGCGGGATAAATGACTCTTGCGCCCGACGCAAGTTTAAAAGGGGTTGGTCTGAAGTAGCTTCATTATTCATAGGTGTGGTTTGGGCGTAACGTGAAATAAACCAATCAGAGCGTCATATCACATTCGCTTTAAGAGCATGATGAACGAGGTGCGCTTGTTCCATGGCGCAATACTATTATAACGGCGCATTTACCAGGCGCGCTTCAGAATCGGTTCACAGCCGAGTAGATCGATGTTCTCGTCAGGGCCGTAAAAGAAAGAGAAGTGACATTGGGGATGGGACAAACCCACCCAAATTAGCTTCGGTCATACATGCATATAATAATTTGGATAAATATGTAAAGCTTTATGCCTATTTTTCCCATCGTCATGGACACAACAATGATTTCCCTTGTGTTTTAATATTTTTCCTTATAATAATGTATCATTTAAAAAGGAAAATGCATCTGTGTAGATGAGAGAATCATCTACAGTGTATGCGCGTTGTTCACTCTCTGTATTATGTAGCCTACGCTTTGAATGTATGCTCAACGCGCCACTGACTTTAAACTAGTTTTTTTCTGGTCAGTGACGCAATTGTTTTCTGGAACTGCAAAATAGCACCAGGGATTGTTTGCGCTGGAACACGCCTCCTTTTTTGCGCTGAACCGCCCAGGGAGCGCAAGTTCATTCTCTAGTTTGCCGGCGTGCGTCTGTGGAGGGAAAAGTCCGCTTTGTGCGGGTGCAAAATACGTATGATACATGAATCAGTGTACAAAGTCATTTGCGCCGGGTGCAAGATAGGGCCCATGATGTTGATTTAACAAAAATGTAAGAATGATGATGTTGTCAGAGAAGCCCAGCTCTTCCTTCCCCTTTAGTCTGTGTGGTCGAGGTTTGTGTTTCCGCTCACAGTACGAGATGTTTGAATGATCATTATAGCAGATATTATTCATCTGGATCAGATCATGAAGATCATACAGCTGCAGATCTGTGAGTTTCTCATGTCACATTTGATTGAGTTTTCTTTTGATTTTATATCTTAATAAATGTGTTTTTCTTTCTGTCATAGATCTGTTCATGTTGTATGAAGCCACAGAGAGTCTAACAAACACACCAGTAACTTTAGGATCTGATGTGATTATAACCTGTGATCTTGATATAAAGGAGATTTACTGGTACAAACTGAAATTACCGGATCCTCCAGTGTTCATCTTACGCTCTTACAGCAGCACATATGAAGGAGGTGAATATGAAAACAACAGCATCTTCGAACACAAATACTCAGTGAAAACTAACAGTCGTCTGTTCATCAAGAATATCACCAATGATGAATTAGGAGTTTATTATTGTGTGAAAACTAGTGAACCACTAAAATTCAACAACGGCACCAAAATATACATCAGCGGTGAGTAATTTTTTCATTTTGTGTCTTTGTAAACCATCATATGATGGATTCCATATTGAATATGAAGAACTAATAGTTGTATTGTTCTGTTAAAGACTGATTGAACTATAAACCTTTTACAGATTTTGTCCATAAGAATATTACAGACTCCGTCCACAGGAATCGGACAGATGACGCTCCACAACACCAGATATCATGGAGAAATATGACCATCATATTCATCGTGCTGAATGTGCTTCTGATCATTGGAGTGATAGGTTTGTAAAATTTAATTGAATTAACTACATGGAGACAAACTCTAAATCAATACACAAATCCAGCCATATCATATCTGCTCTTGTTTAAACTGTCAAGAGTCTCAGTGATGTTTATTCACTGTTTCAGCTTTAGTGAAGAGCTGCATTGACGCAACTAGAAGATTGAAAAATACTTCAGAGAAACTTCAAAGTACTGCAACTCAACACACAAATGATCCACATGTAAGATACTTCTTAAATAAATTATCTTCATTATTTTTATTATATTAGTTTAAATTTAACCTTTCCACATTATTTTTACACTATGCTCTTAGTATAGTGATAATAGTTATCTTTTAGTAGTGGGTAATCTGCTTAAATCATTTCAACTTCAGATAGTTTACTACATTAAATGAACTGTGAATGTGAATTTGAAATGTGTTTTAGAAAATTACTTGCAGTACATGCAGTAAAAGAATAAACTGTACAAATGCTGTCTGGGATACTCAATTCTTATTGGTTAGTTGCAACATCCTGGTCAAATATCTTTCTTATAATTAGTGTTAAACCTTATATTTGATCATTGTGCTAGTTTTATGTCTGTCACATCATCCTTCATCTGTTCCTATTGGTCCTTCAGGATGATATACAAGACATTCCAGGGTCCTGATCACCTTGTTAGGGTTTATTTTCCTATCGGCTGACTGTACATGATGTCTGACACTGTAATGGTCATTCATTTGTCTGATCTTCCTCTTCCAGTATGCTGAAATTGATTTCGTCAAACTCTCCAGACGAAACCGGCCTTGCCAGGATCAGACCACCTACTCGATTCTTCAGCCCGTAGGAGCTGTATGAACTATTATCCATTATAAATCTAAATTGCAAATGAATTTCTTTACAAAACTAAAATATATTGTTTTTGTTATACTTTTAATGTTTCTCAAATCAATGTCAATGAAAAGTAAGATCCCGTTAATGAACAAAATTTGTGTTTTTTTCCCGGTGTTTAATACAGTATTGTAGATATTAATACTATTCTCTGGTATTATTGTCTCTACACACCTTTTTATCTCTTTTTTTTTTTTTCTTGCCACTGCTCTGAGATGTTCATGCTCGCAGTAAACCAGAGTGCAATGTGGTTTCTATGTGTTAGAGCAACTTTGTACAAATGAAAATTTGAGCTATACTGTATGTATGTGTATTTGTACGTTAATGAAATTTGGCATAGAGCTAGAGTGGAAATCCCATGAACAACGCTTAATAAATATATATATTTTATTATATCTTATTTTTATATTTTTTGCTTGCATATTAATTGTTCTAAATAATTTGATTCTAATTTACATACAACAGTAAAAAAGACAACAACTGTATACAACATGCTCACATTATGCTTTTAGCTGAATGCTCCCTAAAAACGGAGGTATTAAATATTATATATAACTAGTTCAGGATATGAGCAAACGGAATGGAAAACTGCTTGTGTGGTCAGAGCAAATTTAACTTTAACTCCCCCTTGACTGTGGTTATGTGTCTCTGCTCGTAGGCTGTGGGAGGCAACATTAAGACTATCATGTATGTTGCTTTTATTATTGAGCCATTGTGTAGCTATATACGCTGGCATCAAGTGCAGAGACAAGTAACTTCTTGTTCATAATATTCACATTCTATAGAAAGTAACATGAACATGTGTCATGTTAGCTATTAGTTGTAACTTGAAGTAAGATTAGTTAGTGTTGCTCTTCTCCATAGCCAGTTTCTGCTTTGCACAGCCATATCAGATTATCATTGAACGCACAACAGCTGCCCACAACCTCAGCGCAAGCTTCACTCCCCAGTTGTCACAGTTATGTTCAGTTTCATATAGGCCTATATATAATTAGTTTTAGTCTTATGCTGTGTTCGTAATCTTGGCCTATACCCGCATTCCCTATTCCCCACACTGTATTAGTGCCGGAAAGGCTGATGCTTTTGCATAGTTTATGCTGTTTAATAATCATTAACTTGGCAAACTGGCTGCTCCAACAGTGATGGAAAGATACATGGAAACTCATCTATGGAAACTAGTATGTATAAACCTTAGTTAAACAATTTAATAATCAATTAAAAAGGAATTTATACCTGTATGATATTATGCTGGACCAGCAGGGTTTGGAGAATGGATGTTTGATTCAGCTGCGGCGCCATCTCCTGGCGAGACGCGGGAATTCATTCAGTGCACGACTCTCACAGTGCATTATGGGTATTCTCTGGTGGTTTTCAGTGATCATCCAGGTGGGCCGCGAGATAACTTAAAATGTATTTAAATATATTAATATAATTCATTAATTTGTATTATTAATACGTTGAATAAATAAAAAAAATTAAGTTCATTAAAAAATAAGTTAAACAAAGCACCACCGCTCTCGAAAGCACTCTATGATTGTGTCGGAGCAGCCCAAGCTGTTTCTCATCGCGCTGTGTGAAATACAGACTGAACGGCGGCTCAAAACACCCAACCGCTTCATAAACATAGAATACACAAACTAGTACATCTCTCAGTTGGATAAAGAAAACCAGTGTCACTAATAAAGTTTTAATGGATGACGATTGTAATGAAGGTAAAGACGATTACAGACATGCACTCTCGTTTCACTGACAAAACAAAATTTAACAAAATGACACTTTAACAAAATTAATGTTCTGTGAGTATTTTATAACTGGTGCTCACCGAAAAAGCGTGTTTTAGAGAAGTTTGTGAGGATCTGTGTTATGTACACAACATTGGCATCAAACGCTTCAAACATAGACACGATTTCTTCTATCAGAGGAACTGTTCACTGATGACATCGACCCGCCTTCAGATCGCTGAGCTTCCACTCATACAGGATGTTTTTATTTGTATTTTGTTGTGTTTAACATGGAAGTCTCTGGTTTTACCGGGGCTGTCGCTACACTTTTTGTGAACTCTGACCTTCTTATCACGTCATGTGAAGACGGCTCTGGTCCAATAGAGGATCAAAACGTCCCAGCATGATATTGCACATGCGTGGTCAGCACAAAATGAACGAATCGCTCTCTAAGACAGCTTGTTGTTCCTGAGTCATATTACTGTTTTCCTGAATTGCTAAAACACTAACCCTATTATCTGAACCAAATGGCCTAAGCCAAATGACTCTTTCTGTAAAACATTAAACAAGTTCAGGTAGTTAAGACACCTTGTGCAAATCTCATGTCCTAATTGCTCGGCCTACATTTAACTATTCCCCAACACCAGACGCCCAGATCAACCATACCCAGGGCCGGATTAACCATTAGGGCAACTGGGCAATTGCCCAGGGGCCCACGACATCTAAGGGGCCCTGGGCACCAGGGGCGGAACGACAGTGGCAATCGTGAGAGTCGGGAGTTTCCCCGGTGGGCCGGTAGTGTTTCGAGTCCGCGAGGGCCGGTCTGATAAAATGTATTCATTGCAAATTCGCCATGCGCACTTGGGGCCCAAGCGAGGGAAAAAAATATATATATATTTTATTATTAGATAACGGAACAAAAAGACGCCCGTCGCGTAATAGCTACAGTGGCGTAGGGCGTGAAGTGCTAGAAAGCAGCTTTTGACGCGCTTGACCCGAGTTCGAATCCGCCTTTTGCCGAACTCTCTTCTCCCTTTTCCCAACACAGATGTAAAATGTATTACCTAACATAAAGGTCTCTAGCGTTATATTTTGCCAACGAACTAAAAACGAAACCATGATATGGCTTTGTGCCTTTATAAAACAGCACAAGACTTTAAGCATCCTGTTTGTGCTGGGTGATTTAAAGAAAAGTGCGCTCTTTGCTCACGCGATCAGCATGGTTATCGGGTGTTTTCTCCAGATCAAGGGTTTATTTCTTGCAAGTGAAGAAATTAGGACAAAAGTATTTTAATTTTCCTATATTATAGTGTAATGTAGGCTAAAATATACTTTTGAAATATTCATTTTCATAATTTCATTTATAGGCTATAGTACATTTATAGGCTATATGGATTTTACATCATAGGAATAATTATATAAATCATTATTACATTATAATAATAATTGTTTGGTATCCTAAAACACCATTGATAATGTAATGTAGACTGAGACTCTCAGAACTAAAAAGATGTTTGAGCCCTCTTTATTGTCCTGGTACAAATCAATGCTTTTTCTTTGTTCAACGAGCAGCTCATGGGTTGAAGCTCTTAATTTTGATCTCTCAAAGAGCAGGAGATTGATGCATTTAACCTTAAAATGTTCAAAATGTTCTTGCGGGGGAGCATGCCCCCGAACCCCCCTAGAGGCACAGAGGTCCACCCAACATAGTTTTACAAATTCCTATGGGAAAGAACGACCATTTATGAACTTTACTCCAGCATAGTACAACAAAGTTCCTTTTAAGTCAGTAAAACTGTAAATGCCATATTAAAATGTCCTTGGACAAAGTATACATTTGGCCTGCCTAAAAGAGGGGGCCTATACAAGACATTGTGCCCAGGGGCCTCTGAACTCTTAATCCGGCCCTGACCATACCATCCCTTTTCCCCTTATCCATCCCCAACTCTCTTCAATAGATCAACCTCAATCTCAATATAAATCTAGGTCTAGATATTTTTTGGGATGCATATTTATTGGTTTTAATATTTTTGCACTTTTTCACAGTTTTCTTTTTTGTGGTTAACACAAGCATGGTTTCTTGCAAATGAAGTGTTGCACTGGTTTGGTCACTTGATGAACAACACGATCTCATACACTTGCATGCATCAAGTGGTTTAAACTTTAACCAAGTGACCGTGTCATGAATCACCATGATAACACTTTACAATTATGTTCCATTTCTTACCATTGGTCAACTTAAATAGTAAATATAAACAATGAAAATAATGCTTCTACAGCAGTTATTAATTTTAGCTCATGCAATTTAATTTTAATTGAAAGTTATTGAAGTACATTATTATTAATATAACATAATTAAACAAAAATGTAATCTGTTAATATTATTTAATGAACTGGAGCTAACATGAACTAACAATGAACAGCTGTATTTTATTAACTAACATTAACAAAGATCCATAAATTGTATAACAAATATGAGAAATAAGTTTCACACTTCTGTAAGGCTGAAATAGGTGGTTGAAGCTGGAAATTAACATTTGACTTTTCCCCTGAGACAAAAGTCTCACCTCATTCTCTCTCTCTCTCTCCTCTCTCAGTCACACTTAAAACTCACATAAGAATATATATATGGTTTTAATGTGAATGATTATCATTAAGTATTGTGTTTAGTATCATTTTAAAGGTCTCAGGGTGCCTGGTACAACTGTCTCATTACTAAATAAGTAAAACAAAAGCTAATAAGGCTTTTCTAGAAGTTTAGAAGATAACTGACACAAAGGAAGGTGGACTCGAGGCAAATGGTCTTTCTGCCCCACCCTAAGTGGTGTAACTTCTTGATGCAAATTAGCAGGTTTACATGTGAAAGATTCTGGCCATTTAATGGGCTGCAGCAGGAAGATCGAGGCCCTTTCCTGTATTTCAGAGAGCCCTTGAGGCCCCCGAGACTTTCAGCCTCATGTAGCCTATGTCCGGTTTGCATCTTTTTCTCTATCCTAGAGCATTAGATTGTATTGATTATCTTTGAACTGATTGTGAAATTGGCATGATACTTTACCCGACATAATAAATTGTTACATTTGATTATTCTAACTGACTTTGACATTGTTCATTTAGCTAATGGTTAAAAGGAATAGTCAAACAGTCGCTCACATTTAATGATGCACAGATATCATTAAAAACCTTTTTTCATTTTGATGAAAATAACGAGTAAATATGAGAAAGTGTATTGCATTTGACAAAAATCCCATGAGAAAGGAAGGAACACGTGAGACCTCCGCCGCTGATCGAATGCCGCCATTGGTTCGATTTAGCGCGACTTACACTTCCTACTCTTTTCTAGTTAAAAGAGGGCATACTAGGCAAAAAGAAATTCAGTCCAGATTAATTAAAATACATTCTCACTTGCCTCGAGGAGGATAAATATTGTTTATGGTGGTGAATTAGTGGCTGCTGAGAGCATTGAAATTCAAGACAGAGAAACCAAAAACCTCATCTAAACGTATGAGTTAATCATTGGTTAGAAGAATGATACTACAGTTGAAGAAAACATAATATATGTGTTTGTATGACGCTGAAAAAAAATGTGGCTGTTCTTGGATCATTTTGTTGCCAGTGAATTAGAGATTATAAATATTTTTTAAAAAGACAAGAGATTTTGGGCCCTATTTTAACGATCTGAAGTATCAAGCGCGAAGCTCAAGTAACTTTGTGGGCGAGTCTTGGGCGCTGTTACTATTTTACCGGCGGGATAAATGACTCTTGCGCCCGACGCAAGTTTAAAAGGGGTTGGTCTGAAATAGCTTCATTATTCATAGGTGTGGTTTTGGCATAACGAAATAAACCAATCAGAGCGTCATCCAACATACCCTTTAAGAGCAGGTGCGCATGTTGCATGGCGGATTGATATTATTATGGCGGCAGTTCAGTAATTTCACTTAAATGGCAATGAAGATTACCTATTAATTGTCATTTAAGTGAAATTACTGAACTTAAATATACAAGCTTGATAAAAATTATCATTCTAGAAGAAAACTTCAAATGGCACTTAGAGCCTTTTGCATCTGAACTCTTCTTATATACAAATGTTTCTTGCCACTATTGGGCAAACAGGTCTGATCGTCATTACTACAATTAGCCTGAAAAAATTGGGTAAATGTGTAAGCTATTTTTTTACATCTTCATGGACACCACAATTATTTCCCTCATGTGTTAATATTTTTCCTTGTTATAATGTATGATTTGCAAAAATAAAAACTGCTGCATCTGTGTTGATGAGAGAATCAAAGTGTATGCGCGTTGTGCACCCGCTACATTATGGCCAAGCATGCGCGCTTAAAATAGCATTATGAACAACGCGCAACGCGCCACTGACTTTAGACTAGTTTTTTTCTGGTCAGTGGCGGAATTGTTTTCTGGAACTGTAAAATAGCACTAGGGAATGTTTGCACGCCTCATTTTTGCGCCAACCCGGCCAGGGAGCGGAAGTTCACTCCCTAGTTTACCGGCGTGCGTCTGTGGAGGGAAAAGCCAGCTTTGCGCGGGTGCAAAATACGAATGATACATGCGTCGGTGTACAAAGTCATTTGCGCCGGGTGCAAGATAGGGCCCTTTATATATATATATATATATATATATATATATATATATATATATATATATATATATATATATATATATATAGGTCAAGGGTTGAGTTTTGAACAAACAGACAACAAAACTAAACGTGTGGCCAGAGCAAACCTGCCTTTAACTTCCTCTTTATTGTGGTTAAATCACTCTATTCATCTGAAAGCTCTGAGTAAAGTTACATCTCTACAGTCGTGTGAAAGAAACAAGTGTTGTAACATCATGAAGATTGTGCAGCTTTACCTCTGTGAGTTAATTGTAGCCTACTTTATGAATATTTTATTGTTCTTTATAAGTTTATTTATAATGTTTAATGACAAAAAAATCCATATTATGTGTGTGTGGTGTTTATTTCACAGATCTGCTCATATGGTGTGAAGCTGCGGAGACTTTAACTGATCAACGAACAGATTTGGGTCAAAATGTGTCCATAAACTGTGATTTTGATGTAAAGGAGGTTAACTGGTTATTACTGAAACTTACAGATTCTCCGGCTCTGGTATTACGCACTTTCTCATCTGCAGCTCCTCGTTACTACAATAATAGATTTAGACACAAATATTCAGTGCAAAGAAAACCTCATCTATTCATAAACAATGTCACTATTGATGATTTAGGACTTAATTACTGTGTGACCACAGACGCTCCTCCAAAATACAGCGACGGCACCAGACTACACATCAGCGGTGTGAACATTCAGTGAACATATTCTCATACAACAAATTATTATTCAATGCATCTTTTTTAGACTGTTATGTATGTAACTAAACAATTCAATGGATGCATAGTGCTGAATATATTATATATTACACAGAACCGACTCCAGAGATCCAGAATCATACAGTGATGAAGATCATTGAGAAGAATCAGACACAGTGGCAGATTATTATCTTCATATCTGCTTTCATAAATGATATTTGGATCATCTTCACGATAGGTGAGCTCTTTGGTGAAATTATACATATATGTCTCCTAACGTGGACATTGTGCTCTTGAATATTCACTATAAAATCAGTATGTTATGTAAAAAAAAAAAAGAAAAAAAAAAGAATATTCTCTTGCAGTTACAGCTCTTTATAGTGACTTAAATTATTATGTTACAGAAATAACAAAACCATGTAATGTGGGTGAATAAATAATGTTTTTGTCTGAACTACTAATTTATTGTTAAATCTGATTTCACTTTTAAGGACTCTTGAAGGTGTTTGTTTGTGCAAGAAACAGAGACGACTTGAAACAATTTCAAGGTACAGACCTACAAAATCTTCAAGATATGGATTTCGAACAACCTCAAGACTCAACACAAACACTGATATGTTACATGAAAATATAAAGTAACACAATATGTCTTCCTCTTTGTTAAAGTATAAAGCTTATAAATATGGTTGATATCAATTTATGTGCTGTTTTGGGGCAAGGAAATATCAGAAACATAATACCCAATTATGCATGTGATATTTTCATTTTCATAATATGTTTTAGAATCAGAAATATGTGACCGGAAATAATGTTTTTATGTTTCCTGCTGGCTTTGTTCTATGCTTTTGGAATTTGTTTAATTCTGTTGAAACCAAAAAAAAAAAAAAACCAGGATTTTAAAAAAAACTTTTACTGACAATAAATCAAAAACATTGACTATATTGACTACATTGGCTATACATGTACAAAAAAGTTGCATTTCTGTGAACCTTTGTTTGTTCACTGCATGTGTTTTAAAAACACAAGGTACCCTAAACTGTGCTAGGACTAAATCTAAGGATGTGGATTTTGTCTATTTGCTAAATTAGGTCATATTAAAACTTATTTAGACCTTTATCATGCGTTCATCGTTTATTTTACTGCGTTGTAAATGTCTTTTATGTATAGGTTTATTATCAGTAAAATCACTGTTCTTAATCCCCGCCCCTTTCCAGCGCTGCGCTCCATGTGTCTTCCGGTTTGTATTTCCAGAGCATGAAGATCTTATGGATTTTTGAGTGAAATCTTCCCGGTCTACTGACATTGTTATGACATCCGCTTCAAACTTTACAATGCTCATGATAACTTTAGTTAACTCTACAAAAGGTAAATCCACTTCACCAGTTAATTACTCTTTGACAGCGAGGCCATAGAAATATACAGAGCTACGGCAAAAACTGAAGTTCAAACACAAAATGTAAAAGATGGCTGCGCGCTTGTTTCTGTAACAACTTAGCCACAGCACAATAAATTTAGCTGGTAGCTCATGCTGGTATCTGTGATGAAGGATGGTCGTCTAATCCACACCAAAACATGATCTTCATGGTATCATCACTCCATGGAACCAGGTTAGAGAGCTCAAGAAATGTTTCAATGTACACCTTGATTGGACGACCATCTTGAAAAATGGATAAGAGCTGATTCGCTGGATAACATGATAGGAGGTCCATGGTGGGTGTTGTCTGTTGCGATCTGGTCTTCTGTCATAAAACAGGAGAGGAGGCACAGAGGTTAGCAGTGCTTTATTTAAAGGTGTGTAGCGATCTGGAAGATCTTCAAAGAGGCTAGTGATGAGCAGAAGCAGTCCAAACGACAGTCACATTTAGATGACGAGTGTCTTTTAACGTAGGGTAACCTTGTGATGCTGTAACGCAAAGTTGAGATGTTGTTGCCCAGAGAGAGAAAGACATGTGGTGTCGGAGGAAAATATGCATGAGAGACGAGAGATGGCTTATTTTCGCCGGGTTTAATTACTTAAACGTCACACTCGTCAGCATACATGGGGATTGAGTGAGAAAAAATATACAAATAAACATTCAACTTTGGTCACAAATATAACAGAAAGAGTCCAAAAGTCAGTAGAGTGGTTCTCTCTTTTCCTCACCTGTCAAATCTATACTTACACTCTACGCACATGAGCAGTTCTCATTTTACTAATTTTGCCCCAAATTACCTTAAAAGAACAAAGTGACCGTTACAATGTGACGGATGATACTGGGGCTCCGATGCAGTTTTCAAAGCACTATTGTATTACACACTCTACCGATACTTGTATCGAAATGTCAATACCACGTGATTCGAAGCGTTTGAAGCTTCGAACATCATGAAGTATCCGAAGGTTGGACCAGCTGTTTGAAAAAATTGGCGCTTCACAACCCCACCTGACGCATGAAAGGGAAATGACTATCGTGGAGGCAGTATTTAGGTAAATGATTTAACACGTACTTCCCTATAACATAAATTGTACAAAAAAACTTAAAAAAAACAGAACACCCAAAATATCTTTTCAACTACTCACGTCATACTAATTATGATCACATACTTATATTTTATATCATTGATCAATATATGAATCCGTTGAGCATGCATGGCTATATATGACAGTTGTGGTCTAATTGGCACAAATGAATTTAGATCAGATTAGATAGAACTGTATTGATCCCAGATTGATTCCACACTTGTGTTATTAGGCTTGTTCGACTTGAACCGGCGCCAAAGCAATCCCAGCTTAGGACCCAAGCAATCCGATTGGTTCAAATCACGTTTTATGGGTAATCGCTTAGTGCCTGGTTACAAATCAGACAAAATCACTTTATTATAGAAGACTACGTTATAACGAGTCGTTAATGTCTTTTAACTTACATGTTTCATATACTATATAACCGAAGTTATTGTTTGCGGGTCGTAAAATATAAAGTGTTACCAAATTTTCTGTTGCACTTCTTCCTTTTAAATGTCAACAGTTCTCCATCTGGTCTTTGACCTCGCTTTTTTGAACAGCCCAGTGTTGCCTGTGCCTATTACGAACCATAGAGACATTCAGATCCAAGTGCAGCTTGTCTTTATTTAACAGAGTAGTCACCAGGCAAGGGTCAAACACCAGCAAACACAGCAGAGAAGATCAGGCAAAATCGTGGTCAGTAAACAGGTGTTATGGTACATGGTGGTAGGTAGGCACGAGGATTATTATTAAATAATAACCAGGAGAAAGTAACCACGTCAAACATTAACGAGAACGGACAAAGACTGAATGAACTGAGGGAAACTAAATACAGAGACTGATGACAATAATGAATAGGAGACAGGTAACATGGATGAAGATAATTAACTAAACACAGGTGAATAAACTGAGGACAAACGAGGAGTGGGAAAACTGAATAGGACTAAACCAAAACACTAAGAAAAAGGGGGAAACAAAGAGTCAAACTGTAACAACAGGCAGGATATCAGGGCAGGACACAGGAACCAGGCAGATTATCAGGAACAGACAAGGTCACGACAGGCAGGTATACATGGTAAAACGCTTGGAAATGTTTGCAGCAGCAAAACAAAACTTCGCCCTGGTTGTACTGGTTTTTATGTGTGTGTGTTACAAGATGCAGGTGCGTGAGTGATTGTGAAAGCAGGAGGATGTGGAATCAGTCCAGGAGTGATGAACTATGGGAAATGCAGTTCGGAAGGTTAAGTAAAAAACCTAAAGTGGAGTGCCCTCTGGTGGCTCTCAAGGGCACTCCAGCTGATGACCGTTACAGTGCCTGTATTTCTTTATCATTTTTCTAATCGCTGTGTTTTCAATAATTTCCTTCTCCCGTTCCTTCTTGGTGTGTTAGTTTTTATATTTGATGTCTTCAATTATTAATTCCTGCAACAACAATCTTTCCCTTATGGTGTTGTTAACTGTTTGATTGCACAGAAGTGCACTCACTATTTCCGAGTCTGTGTTCTGTAACATAATGGTGTTGATATAAAAGATAAAGCCTTTGTCTCCATCTCTTTTTATTTATGTTTAGCAGCTGTTCATGACGTTAAGCTGTTACTCTTTTGCATACATTATTTATCGTAGATCTTATGTCAGTAGTTTTGTGAATGTCACAGTGTAAAGCAGGCTTGAAACAGGCTGTTATTTAAGTATGAGGAGGGCAACACTGAGAGAAACCCTACATGGGATCCAACAGAAAAAAAGACCGTAAGTAAGCAATGTTACTAATTTTTAATCATAATATAACAATAATATAATAACTCTGAGTAAAACTTTACATTATGTCAATTAACATTAGAACTACCAATGCAGTAATTTCTACCGTTTTTAAATTTACAGTGTAATAACTTTGTTAAAATAAAATCGGTAACACTTTACAATACGGGTGCACTAATATGCATTAATTCATACTTAACTAATGCACAGATAATCATGAGTTAATGATTCTTGAAGAACTAAACCATTAATGAATTATTACTGCATCAGCAACTAATAAAGAGTCTATATGATTAATAGATTAAGTAATAAATGAATTGCTATTAATTAAATGTGTCATCATGTATTAATTCCTTAATAACATATTAACTAATAGTGTAAATGAATGTCTTAATTACCACAATTAGTCAACGCTATGCACTTCTTTAATTAATCATTAGCTAATGATTTGCAAAGGTATCATTATGTTATGACTTTAGTTGAGGCACATGACTATTAACTAATTGTTAAGTAATATGTCATTATGGTCTATAACATGTTTGATTTATGGTTAAAACCAACACATACCATTGTGAATATTTGCCTTTGCAGCTTTCCGTCTCCTCCGTTTACTCCTCCTCAAACCATAATGGGTCGACTGAGTCCGAAAGGCATCTTTAGTCTTTTCAGCTGAAAAAAGAGAAAAGAAAATATCATTATGTATAATATATAGGATTATTTCAGGAAAAAGTACTGATTCACCTTACAAATATTGGATGTTACATTATTAAGCATTAAAAGCATCGTAAGTGTTGTGGTTACTGTGCATTTACAATAAGTATCACATTAAAACTACTAATAGTGTGGTAAAAGCATGGTAAGTTTTGTGATTATTGTCTTTTTACTACATTTATCACATTAAAACTAATGTTACTTCTACTACAAATAACTTTGGAAATAATTGTACTACTTTAAACTTTTTATTACATAAAAAAATGCAATTGAAGTGCTGCACAGGGTGTGAAATCTCGGTGCTCTTTGGTTGCTTGGGATAATTATGCTCAAAGTCAAAGTAATACTCCAAGGCACTCGAATTGTGTATACAAAAATTAAAAAGCCTTTATTGAATCATGGCTTTTATCTATAAAATTGGTGACAGATACATGGTGTATCTGTCACCAATTTTATAGATAAAAGCCATGATTCAATAAAGGCTTTTTAATTTTTGTATACACAATTCGAGTGCCTTGGAGTATTACTTTGATTCTGATATGAATATGATTAGGGTCTAGGCCTATAGCACGTCTAGACGGTGACAGACGGTGTTTAATTAATCACCCTGTTTTGAATTAGAAAGCAATGAAACGCAAAGCCTCCGTGGAGATGACAGATATAATGCAGTGACTGAACGTGAGCTAATCTGATTAATATCGACAAACAGAAAAGACATTATATCAAACATTATTAGGACAGCGTATTTGGTATTTACCATAGACAGTATATAAAAGGTATTTACGACTACTACCAACATCTGGCACACGTGAACTGATGCCAAATATCGCGATGTGTTCAGAACAAGACTTCTTCAGCGCGATTTTCTACTGATAAAATATAATTTTAAAAATATCAAAGCAATCAAAGCAATCCAGCTTCCCTGGCAATAAGACAGAATAAACAATAAAATAAAATAAATAAAAAGCGATCAAACGACGACAAAACAATGCAATATCAAGTTAAAATCAGTGTGTGGGCCATAGGCATCACTTCCGTGGGCACATCACTGAATTTTCGGCGATTTCAGACCAGGTTGAAAACAACAACAATATATATCAAATCTTTGAAGTACGGTCAATGCTGCATTCATTTTTATTTAAGACACAGATCTGGGAGTTCCATTCTCCCATGCATGAACAAGAGCAGAAATTAAGAAATAAAAAAAAGGAATGTACATTTTTGGGGCAAGAAAAAAAAAAGCCAACTGAATAAATAAATAAAAAATTCTCACGGCTTATTTTGAGAGGAACCATACTAAGGGATACAAAGGGTGTTTTGAAAGTGCAAAGGGGAATTGTGTGAGTGTTTTGGGGAAAGACCAGTCACGTATACAGCAAAGCCACAACCTTCAGCAGATGGAGAGCCTCTGTTTGTTGGTGAACAGAAACAGCAACAGCTCTGAAAAGCAAGATCCAGACAGTTGTCAACCCATCTTGTGTTACCAACGCTCCGTGCTGAATACGATGCTATTGTGGAGTGCCGTACAGTGGCACAGCGTTCTACCAGCTGATGAATAATAGTAAGTGAAAATATGTTCACCTTCTACCAGCTACGGAGCTGTCTTACTGATGTTTTCTTGGTGCATTCTTTGGGTCTAACTTGCAACTTGGACAGATGTTCTGTGACATGGAGCAGTTGGAGAAAGATTTTGCCCATGCAGCAGCTTGTCCATTGGCCCCTGTAATTTTCTCCCTAGGTGAAGCTTGGCTGGAGACATACCAATGGTTTCTTGTACCGCTGAATTAATGGCAAACCATAGCTCAGGTAGGTGTTGGTCCCACTTTTTATGATTGTCATCCACATATGCTGAAATCATCTGTTTTAATGTCCTGTTCACTTGTTCTGTTAGGTTTGTCTGAGGATGGTACGTTGTAGTCATATTCTGGGTGACTTTCCATTTTGCAGAGATGTTTTGAAAGATGGATGACATGAACTCTGTCATCTCTGTCAGACGGGATGAAATCAGGAATCTTTGGGTTGTTCTTCCCAGATGTCTACTGCTGAAATTGGAAATTCAGAGTCCTCCTTCTGAGTGGAGTACAAGTGGCATCCAGGCACGTAGTACATTCGGGATAAAGCATCTGGGGCTTCATTGAATTGTCCCTTTCGGTACTCAACCACAAAGTCGATTTATTGTAGACGGAAAGCCAACAGATTAGACATCCCGTGGTTTTTGTGGAATTCATGACCCACTGAAGAGCTGAATGATCTGTAACTACTGTGAAGAGTTTCGGTTCCAGGTAATGTTACCATTTTTCTAGCGCCCATACTATTGCCAGACACTCTTTCTCATTAGCCAAATAATTAATCTCAGCTTTGTTTAAAGTTCGGCTTCCATAGGCTATGACTTCTTCCAAGCCATGTGTTTTCCATTGTGTCAACACTGCAACACTGAGTCCTGAGTCACTGGCATCAGTGTAACCGGCTGTGTGCAGTCGGTTGAAGACAGTCTGAAGATCATGGAAGTGTTGGGTGACAGAGTATGAGTAAATGTTAATATCATCAATATGCATGGAACACATTCTTTCTCGCAGTTCATCAAGGACATCAATCGCTGAAATGTTGCTGGAGCATTCTTCAGTACAAACAGCATGACATTAAATTGGTATAAACCAGATGGAGCCATGAATGCAGACTTAGACTTGCTCTCTGGTTCCATTGTCACCTGCCAGCACCCCCTGTTGAGGTCGATGCTTGAGAAAATAATTGCACCGGAGAGGGATACTAAGATCTCTGTGATATTAGGTAGAGGATAGGCATCTCTCTCAGTGATAGCATTGGCCCTCCTATAGTCCACACAGAATCTCAGGCTGCCATCTTGCTTTGGGACCAGGACAATAGGTGAGGCCCAAGCAGAGTGTGATGGTTCTATGAGACCATTCTTCAACATTTCTTTAACATGTTCTTGGACCAGATCTTGTTTCTTTGAGGTTAATCGGTATGGACGCTGTTTTGGGTACAGGATGGTCGTTATAAAGACAATGCTGGAGTACTGTTGTTCTTTCGAGATGGAGGGTACAGACTTGAAGATTGTTCTCTAAAGGCTCTGTTATACTCCAGTTTGGACGCGTACAAGAACAGCTGCGGACAGCGTGGACGCGGACTACTTGTATTTATACTGTCTGCAGAGGTCCGCTCAGTGAACGCGTTCCACACATGCGCAGTAGATCGGCTTTCGCGGTTTTAACCTAGTGACCGCGCGTACTTTGACCGCGCGGTCACAAAAAATGGGAGGCACACGGACGTCCGTAAGGAGCCTCCGAGCAGACCCTCCGATGACGATTTTTACGTCACGCGGACCCTAGCGGACCCTCACGCACTTGCGGACGCGGAAAGTATAACACTAGCTTAAGAGGTGACGCAGTTGGCACTTTCCCTCAGGTGGTAAGTGGGCTGTGTCTACTAGAGACCTTATTAAAGTTTTGGCATCCAGATTATCTGGTGACTGGGACACCCTTGGCATTTGCTGGGGAGGAATAGAGCTGAACAATGTGAGAGTTCGCTCTGTATTTTTATGTTGTGCTGTCTTTTTCAGATGCTGGATTCCTCTAGCGGAAATGTAAGCTTGTCCAGGCTGGAAAGGATAGTCCTATTTTAGTCAGTGTAATTAATTTGAATTTGAATAAAATCTCCATATTGATCTGCAACCCACTGGTGAATATAAAATCCTATCCTAATCCAATCCTAAGACTAAAGAGTACGTTAGAGCTTTGGTGGAAACAGTTAAAGATGGATACAGTTAAAGAAAAGACTTGGTTGTGGAGTGTTTTTTCTGTGTTTGTCCATCCTATAGAAAAGTTACTGTTACTCATCAATGGCAGCTGTTACAGTTGCTAGGCGTCAAGGACAATCCTCCGTAGGCTTGACCGTCCCATTGGACAACTCTCAGTTCGACCTTCGCAGCCTTTGAGGGATGCAGCCTCTGAATTGAGAAACCGCTATTCCCTGTCCAAGCATGAATTTTAATCCCAACGCTACTTTCTGTAGTTCTGTCATCCTTACAAAATAATTCTAAAGCTTTCTTAACTTTTTGTTAGATTGATGGGATTTATCTCTGTTACTGATTGTGTAAAAATGTCAACAATACCTTAAATTCTTCTATCTTTTTTCAAAATGATCACTGCTTGTACCCAATACTTGACTGCCAGTTTTCTCTTCCTTCTTCGATTCACAACTTTACTCCAAACTTTCCCTATTCTTTCGCCAGCACATAATTCATCTTCTTTATCCGGATCAGTACCTGAACTACGGTGAGCCTCTGGAACCCACCCTAGACACCTTTTAGCACACTGGCCAAACCATTGTTTGAAATTGTGCAAGAGAAGTCATGTAAGTATGTTGGGGTGATCCACAAACCAAGACTTCTGCATATGTGTTTTCTCTCTAATGAGGAAGAATCAATTAGACTACTATGCACCTGTTTACCAATCAGTGGGCAATTTCAAACTACAATGGGTGTTTTCATCAGGCTTTCTAAAATCATGAAGGCCCACCCCTGAACCAAGCCCCCAAGGGATTAGAGCAAACTGGGTAAAGTAGTTGAAAATGCTCATCACTGTGGTCATCAACGGCAAATCACTGTTAGTTCAATGTCTCCATCCATGTATGCTGTTGGCTTTGCTTTCATTAGTATGTACCACAGCGTCACTCACATTTTCCATTTAAAATGTAAAGATTTGGGACAAACATATGTATGTACTGACTTCATCCTTGGCTGAAAGATTGTGTATTGTGCATTTTACCACAAAAAAAATTTTTGTGGCTTGAAAAAAGTATTTTGCTTCATAATAATACAGCCTATCGATTTTCCGTTTGCACCATTTTTGTTCCGCCAAAATACCTTAATTCAAACTCATTGATGCCACTTTGTTAATTCTTGAAGTGAACTTTTGCCTGTTTGATGATTAGATTCACTGTGTTGGACTGCCGCCTTGAACTTGAGAACGCAAGTAGCCTAGAAAAAAACACTGGTGTGTTAACGCTCCGCTGGAGTCCTAGGAGACAAGATGCCACTTTCTCTGACCCAGTCTCATAAATGCTGCATGTCCAAGACTTGCTAATTAACAAGTTTAAATTTAAACATTATTTTGGAGTGAGCTGAGTTTACAACAAAATAAATGCTGTTAAAATTTCAAGAGAAGTCACAGAGAATTATTTTATTTTATTTTAATGGTAATGGTATGCGTGAACAGTGAATGGCTGTCATAAGGCTGAAGACTATTCAATGATTCAAAATCAGATTTAATAATACACATATTTAAATCTAAGTTGTAACTTTGTCTTGCCTCTATTTATATCTGTATAACTAAAATATCTCATTACTTACCAATGTACCTGCATATGTCACAGTCTTCGTCTGCACCAGTCTGTCTTCGTCATTTTCACTACACTTCCCTGCAGGATCATCCTTGTCTCCACACCTGAACTCACTCCCTCATTACCTGTCCATCGTCATCTGTGTCACCTGTCTTCACCTTGTTATGTTTGATTTGTGTCTGTATTTAGTTGCTTCCTGTTCAGTTAGTCGTTGTCCGTTCTACTTTGTTCTCTGTTTGTACCTTTTGCCTGTCTGCCTGTTGTTACCTTGTGAGTTTAATTATAAGTAAAGTTTATTGATACTGGAAATTCTGATCTCCTCGTCTTCCTCTGCCTACACACACCCGTGACAGAATACACCATATATTGATATCTATATTTAGCTGGTTTCCATCTCTTTGTTTTCGGTTTGTTTTTGTTTTTCACTCTTATGTATGTGTCAGTGATTTCTTACCTTGTATAATCTACTGTTTGGTTAATTTGCAATAAAAATAATAATAATAATGTAGTATCTTTTGGGTGCATCATATATGAGGAGACATGAAGATAAGTAATAGGAATCACTTTATTAACAGATGCCGTGCGGACCACGTGCCACTCGACCCCGTCTCAGGGCATAACCTATGTACAGACCCATGCCGCCCTCTACTGGACAACCTTGCCTATAACATCCCATTTACAACATCCCCTTTCCCCAGATAACACTAGCTTCAAATAGTTATCTACATTACTCTTTACAATATATATCACGTTTTCTAACTTTTGTAAATTTTTACCCAGTTTTAATATACATAAGCAAACAACACACAACCATAACATCTGTGCATTTACAACATAACTAGGGACTTCGGGTGGACTCCCTTGTGAAAAAAAAGTGCACTTTAGTGTACTTTTATAAAGTGTACTTATTACACAAATAATATACTTTAAATGTATACACTTAAGTGTGAATTAAATGCAATATTTTCGGCGCACTGAATGCACATTAAGTATAATTAATTTCAAATATATCATATATTAAGTTCAAATAAAATGCAATATGTTGTCATTAAGAGTGATTTTTTAGTACAACTTAAAGGTGCCCTATAATGATTTGAAATAATATTTAAATTTGGTCTTTGATATCTACATAGAGGGTATTTCATATTTTAGGTCATTTAAAATGTCCAGAAATGGTTTTACAGGTCCATGTTCAACTCTAGAAATTGCCCCTAGAATGAAATGGTCTGTTTTTACCTTATTTGGAAGGGTCATGAATAGTAATGAAGAGCTCTGCACTGATTGGCTGTTTCACTGCGGGCTCATTACAGTAGCTCAGAGCGTCAGCAAATAGGTTCCTGATGACAAAAGGGAATTTGCATCTGTTTCTACTGTATTATTTTTTAGAATTATATAACAACACAGGCAATAAATATTAATCCTCAGCATAAACACTTGGTCACTCTAGTTATACGTTGACTCGTTACTTGGAGTATTATGTTACTGTACTATGGTGTTGCGCTGGATCTAGATAACAGTGTAAATCATCGTTAATAAGATCTATAGCTAAAGAGCAGAAGTGGGAGAGAAATGATGGTGTGTGTGTGTGTGTGTGTGTGTGTAATGTCACTGTTATACATATACTGATTTTCTGATGGTTGTCATCAGATCATCAGTCTGTGTTTGAGGGTAGACTTCAATGAAATATTAAACATGGGATCTCAATGTATTGAATTGACATTGAATACTATACATGATTTCATTGTTGTAATGAATAAACTGATTTTCAGATGGGTGTAATGCAACAATATATCTAAACCAGTCAACATGTCAAAAAAACGACAAAATGATGAAGACTGGACAGCTGGCCAGAGTTCTTCAAAGCAGAAGCCTCCACCTCAGCCATCTCTGGAAATCTGCATCCTGCATGGTTACCAGGGGACAGTAAAGGACAAGTTCATACCTTTGTCTTCTAAGGCTGATCCACTGAGTGCATTTACTGCTATCCATGATATGAAAAAGAAACTTCAAACACAAACGTTTGATTGTGGTGGTATGCAAGATGTTTTAGAATCAATTCCTGATGAATTGTCTTCTGATGGTGGTTATCATGAAAACTGTCGACGCATGTTTTTCCGCAGTGCTATCCGTGCTTTAAGCAAGTGTCAAACAGAAGATGTCTCCATTAGACAGACACGTGAGCATATGGATTCTTCAGTTTTGTTCGGCAGTTATTGCATATTCTGCAGAAGTAGCGCAGTGAAGCAAGTGTCTGGCAACAGATACAGCTTGAAGAAATTCAAATCAAATGCATACAAACATATAGAGAAAAAAGCTACGGAACTCCGTAATGAAGACTTGCTGTGCAAAATCAGAGGAGTTGACCTTTTTGCCAAGGAGGCACAGTTTCATGAATGCTGTCGCAAGCAGTACATGGTAAAGCGAGCACCCCTGCCTGACACTTCAGCTGCAGCATCTGAAATAGCTTCAAAGAAGGCACGGATCAGTAAAGCTTTTACTCGGGTGCATGACCATATAAAAACTGAAGTTATCGAAAAGGGCCAGGTTGTTAAACTTGCTCATCTCAAAGCTTTGTATAATGAAACCTTAACAGAATTTGGAGAAGCAACTGTTGCGGAGATCACAAGCCATAACCTGAGACAAAAAATCGAATGCTGCCCCGATCTGAAAGATTATATCGACTTCTCATCCTGCCCATTCAAAGACACATTTGTGTTTTGTACATCCCTAGAATCCATGAAGACGACAGTGCGTTCAGCTTATGAGTTGGGAATTACTGATTGGAGCAAAGAGGTCAGCCATAGTCTTCACAAGAAAATTGTAACAGCCTTTAAAACCTCTGAGCCACTATCTTGGCCTCCGAGGGCTCATGATCTCCATGATCCAACTGAGGAGATTCCTTCAGAGGTTTTACAATTAATTTTAAACCTCATTTGTGGAGATAAGAAGCCCTCATATCGGGAGGAAAGTCTGGCATCATCCATTTCTCAGGACATCTGCAGATCAGCAACGTCAGGTCAATGGAAGATGAAAAAACACATCTTGTTATGTATGACACTACGCCATCTATTCAGATCTAAGAGCATCACCACTTTGATAAATAGGCTTGGTCACTGTGAGTCATACACATACTCAATTGAACTTGAAACGGCTCTGGCAAATTCAATTGTCGATAGTGCTTCATTAGTCAGCAACTCAGATGTTATCAAGAGGCAGCCTGATGGAGCAGTCTTCCACAGTGACTGGGACAATTTTGATCAGCTGGTATCAGATGTATATGGAGCAGGGTCCATTCATACCGCTGCAGGGATCTACATGCAAGATCTTGGTTCTTGTGTGGATGCAGAAGCACTTTCCTCGGCACAGCCTACACAAGAGTCCTGTGCAGATATCGACTCCCCTACCCCAGAACAGCTCACTCAAGAGTCTAATCCTAACACTCAGCCTACAAAAAAACAGCGATCATTTAGAAGTCCTGCCACAGAGTTGCCAACTTACTACAAACGGAAACGATCTGAACCCACCAATTTGGTGTCATCTAGTTCCAATAACTTGACCACATATAGTCAATCAAAATCATCAGATACTGATCTAATTTGGGTCTTTGCTCGTAAAATCAACTATAAGGATCAGCAAATCCCTGGTTTGTCAGGCTGGGTGTCTCTTACTGGCCAGTCTCCAAAATGCCTCACCACAATTGGGTACTATCCCATGATCAATGCTCCCATAACTGACTTGGCAACTATTCAAGAATGCTTCAGATGCAGCCAAGCTACGTCTTCTGAAGCTGGACAAGAGTACACCATCTGTACATTTGATCTAGGTGTTTGCATGAAAGCATATCCTCTAGTATGGAATGAACCTGAAAAATACCAAAAGCATATCATCCTCATTGGTACGTTCCATTGCTGTGGAGCATACTTGAAAGGCATAGGCAGAAGATACTGTCAAGGGAGTGGATGGGTAGAAGTGGCTTTGGAAGCAAATCTGATCACCACTGGCTCTGTGGCTGGGGTCACCGATGGGAAGAATTGGGACAGAGCAATAAATACACACAAATCCATGCTGGAAGCTCTAGAGAGACTCCTCTATGAGAAGTATCTGGAAACTCATGAACCACTCTCTCCAGAAGTAACTGCTTTACTGGAAAAGCTCACTCTGAATGAATCTACTCTCACTGATGTTCTATCATCAGATGATGTAGGCCTATCTCACCACATGGCAGAATATCATGCATTCAGAGAAGCAGTGAGAAATGGGGAGCTGGGAGAAACTGGACAGTTTTGGATGAAATACATTGACTGCATCTGGCTCGTCCTGTCAATGAGTAAGGCAATCAAAATTAATGACTACGAAGGATACAAAGCTGCTCTAAACAACATGCCAGACCTCTTCTTCTGCTCAGACCAACAGAACTATGCAAGATTCCTCACATACTTGGGATATTTTCTTGAACACATTGAAGAAACACATCCAGGATCAGAGAAACTTTTGCGCGCTGGAGCAATCAGTGTTTCCAGATCACATATCCCAGGCAACCGCTGCCACACAGACAAAACGATAGAGGAGACAGCTATGAAATGGCTCAAGTCAAACTCAGGGTCTGGGACATATTCTGCTGGGATCTGTGGAATAACCAGTAATTATGAAGTGAGCCAACGTCATATCCTGACTGCCCATGCCAAAGGAGAGTTTGTAGAAGCCATGTGGGAAATGACAAGTGGCCGAGGCGAACATACAGAGAAGCAACAAAGAGATCTCCGACCACGTGAAATCACTCGGTCTGAGGAGCAAGTGCAGCAAACAGTACAAGCTTTTCAGAGTTTTATCAACCCATTTCAGCTTGAGACTTCTCAGCCCTTGACAAGTTTGAGTTCAGGAGCAGCTATCCCAGAAGAGGTGCGCTATGATGTGCTGAATGCCCTGAAAAATGGCAAAACTCAAAAAGAGAAGTTCATCTGTGATCGACTTCAAACAAAAAAGGTCCTTTTCTTTGAACCCATCAAGAGGAACAGATTCAAAACAATGTCCTCTACCACACCTAAAAGGAAGCTTGTGGCATCAAACCAGAAAGTGATCCAGTACAAGGCCACAAGTGGGTTTATCTTTCAGATCTTCATCAAATCACAAGAACTTAAGTCACAAATAAGCATCTCTGACCTAATGACCTATCCCTTGACTCTGACGCCATACTCCATCTCAACAATCGATGGCTTTTTCGCAAAAAATAACAAAGCAAAAGGAATGAATCACATGATCAAAGATGCTGAGAATGCACAACTTCCTTCTCTAAGCCAATGTGCTCTCATTCAAGATGGAAACTCCTCATTCTACATGTGTGATGTACCACGGACAATGAAGACTATATCAGAGCGCACCTTCAAAAGTCTACCTGCTGCAGCTGAAACAGTATTCAGCACAGACACTTACATTGACCGTCTTTATTCACCAAAATCAGCTGAGAGAGATCGCAGAGGTTGTGGTGAACGTTTTATAGTTAATGGGCTGAATGTTCATCGACCTGCTGATTGGAATGGTTTTCTCACAAATGATGAAAACAAGAAGGCACTCATTCGTTTACTTCTGGATCACTGGAGCTCTCATGATATGATGGAAGACATCATCCGAAGGCCTGTCATTTTCATAGAGGCTGGTCAAGCTTTCAAGATAGAATGCAATGATGGAGTTATGTCAAAAGAACTTCTACCAGAGATCTGTTCAAAACATGAAGAAACAGATGTGAGGGTGATCATTTACATGCAGTATATCCAAACCAAAATGCCTCACATCAGAACAGTTAGAGTCAGAGCAAAAGACTCTGACATTTTCTTCATCCTCCTGTATTATGCCAAGTCATCAACTGTCAACATCATCTTTGACATGGGAGATAGACTAATCAACATCAACCAGCTGGCTGAAGATTATTCACAGGAACACATTTCAGCTCTTCTGGCCTTGCATGCATTCACTGGTGCTGACTGCACTTCAGCATTCAAAGGCAAAGGGAAGGTCCGTCCGATGAAAATTCTTAATCAGAATTCAAAGTTTATTCAGATCTTTGCTGAAGTGGGGAACTCTTGGGAGCTCGATGAACAGATTATCAGCGGTGTTCAAGAGTTCACCTGTCGCCTCTACGGTTTTAATCGTCGAATCAAGAAAGTTGATGAGGCAAGAGAGATTAAAGTTAAGAAGATGTGTGGCTCAAGTCTTGAGCTTCGACAGGGTCTCTCCGTTGACCTCTCAACCTTCCCACCTTGCAAGAGGGTCCTCTTACAGCACATGAAAAGAGTAAACTTTCAAGTATGCATCTGGAAGAGGGCTCATGAGCACTACCCGGAAATCCCAAGCCCTCTTGACCATTGATTTCACATAAACACAGAGACAGGCAAGCTAGAACCACTATGGTTTGAGGGCGACGTCATCCCCAAAGCCCTTGTTGATGTCTTGGGAGAAAATGAAACAGATGAAGAGGACTTGACTGATGAAATCCATACGAATATAGGTGAAGATGAGGAGGAGGAGGAAAATGATGATTGAGAGTTTCTACACTAATACAATACACTAACATGACCAATCGTCTAAGTACAGCATGGATAAGCAGCAAAAAGATCTAAGAACCAAGGAAAAAAAATGTATTTTATGCTTTAATAAATCTCACATTTGGTTAATTGATTTTGTTGTGAATGTACCCTATGTTGCACCCTGACCCCAGTCCACCTAGGGGCATAACATTACTCAATTTTCATGCACTTCACTTCATATAGTATAGCAGTAGATAAGTCAAGTCTCAACTCTTTTTAGATATATTGTTCATATGCAAAAATCCCATATGGAATGGTAATGCTTGAAAGTTCCGTTTTCTCCGATTTGAGGTACAGTGGAGAACTTTGGCCTTACCAGCCTTAATCCTCTAGATAGAAAGGTCATCTTGGACTTAAATGGAAGCTTATAAACTTGGGAAGTTTTTCATGTACATTTGTGGCAGTTATATGTATAATAAAATGCTTGAAAATGATCATCTTTGATGACAATATGTCAGGCGGACAGACATTTTTTTGTCTTTTGGGGTATGTTGAGGGTGATATTTGACAGTAAAAAGGCAGCAATCCCCAGAATCTTTTTCTGCTAGTTTCCCCTATGTGTCAGGATACACTATGCAAAATTTTAGGGTTATATGACCATTTATGTAGCTGCAGTACCTTAATATTCACAATTACATAATTCCGCCAAAAGCTTTTCCCCAAAAGGGTGTTTTTTGGCCCCTGAGGCCAAACGGGGCCGAGTTGGGGGTGGTCATTATCAACTTGTGATGGCCCAAGGTATAAGATAATAGGAAATAATAGTGAAAAAAAGGTAGCAAAAAACATCCTGAGGAGTGGACCTGGCTCCCGGCCTATAGTGAAGTAGTGCGTCATCATGACGTAGTATTTCTGGCGCATGCGCATTAAACACAATGTTCGTATAGAGTATATTTTTATTTCAGCTTTTCTGTTTAAGTTGAAGTTGTGTTGTTGTGTTGTACTCATTGTGTTGTTAGACTCTGTAAGTTCACAAAACTTTACTCTTTCACCTAACTAAAAGTCAATATTTTTGTTCAGTGTAGTGTAGATTGCAAAGTCAATATTTTTGTTCAGTGTAGTGTAGATTGCAATTGAATGTATTTAATTGACTTAGAACAACATAATGATATTGAAAGTATTCTCACAGATGTAAAGTACAACACATTACTGTTATGCTAAGACTCCTCTCATAAATTACATTTTATTGTCATATATTATGTAGAAAACTGACAAAAATGTCAACAATAAGTTGTCCTGGATTATACTGTATTGCAAATTTATTGGAAAAACACATTCCAAGTGCATTCATGCACACAGTATATATTATAGACTAAACACATTTAAAATAAATGAACAAATTGTTTTTGGACAACACACTTGAGTTGAAATTAAAATGAATTACTTTCCATTAAAATTATTATTTTATTTAGTATATTAGTCAATACATCAAAATAAATTTCATTGAATAACTTATAACTTTAATAACTTTAAAACACTATAAAATCATAATTATTTAAAATGTAAAACTTAAGTAGACACAATTAAAAAGTGCATTTTTTAAAACATGCACTTACGTGTGTTTAGAAATAGTATCATGAAAGTGTACTTTCTTTAAGTAAAACTTAAGTAGACACAATTAAAAAGTGAATTTTTTAAAACATGCACTTAGGTGTGTTTATAAATATGATCATGAAAGTGTACTTTCTTTAAGTAAAACTTAATTAGACATTATTACAAAGTGCATTTTTAAAAAAGTGCACTTAAGTGTGTTTATAAATATTGTGATGAAAGTGTACTTACTTTAAGTTAAACTTAAGTGGTCTTTAATTTTAATTATATTATATTATCTGCAAGTACACTTTTCAAAAAGTATACTTTTATGAGTTTAAGGACCCAAAAAGTACGCTTTCAATACAATTAAGCACACTTCTTTTTCACAAGGGCTACCTCCGTCCCAGTGAGTTCCAGGACGCATTCTTGCCCTGTGGCTGGGGAACTTACTTCTAACTACTCATAATCCTGCAAGTAACTCGGAGTCTTCTTCTGTCTCGTCGACCTCCTTAACTCTAAATTGTCTTTCACTGAAGTAGTTTCTGAATTTAACACGTCCTTGGTCGTTTCCTCTGTCTGCTCCACATTAGTGTCTTTCGAGAATGTGACACCCCCGATTGATGTTATCTCTTCCCCCTCCTTCCTAGATGTTTCCTCCATCACCAGAGTTTCCTCTGAAGGCACCACATGTCTGTTCCTCCCTTGATCTATGTGCCTGCGCACTATCTGGCCATTTCCAAGTGCATCAGTACAAGACACCGGTCCCTTCTGTTTCTGAACTGTCCCAGGAACCCAGATAGGCCCTGAACCAAAGTTCTTAGTGTACACTTGGTCACCTTCAGTCACCTGTCTCTTTTTAGCATGTTGATCATGGTAAAACTTTTGTTTCATCTGTTTTTCCTGCACTTGACTTTTAAAATCAGGATGGATGAGATCCAAGGTAGACCTTAGCTTTCTTCCACACAACAGTTCCGCAGGAGATTTCCCAGTAGTCGACTGTGGTGTGATCCTGTAACTGAACAATGCTCTAGCCAGCTTCGTCTCAATGGAATCTCCTGCGCTCTTCTTCATCAGACTTTTGAACGTTTGCACCGCCCGTTCAGCCAGTCCATTAGAAGCTGCGTGATATGGTGCTGTGGTGATGTGTTTGATGCCATTTCGGGTCATGAACTCTTGGAACTCTGCACTTGTGAAACTACTGCCATTATCTGACACCACAATTTCAGGTATCCCATGTTGGCTAAAACTTTGTCTCAGGCATTGAATGCATGTTACAGCAGAGGTAGACTTATGTAACGGGTACACGTCTAGCCATTTTGAGTAGGCATCCACTAATATTAAAAACATTCTCCCTAACCACGGACCAGCATAATCAATGTGGATTCTTCTCCATGGCAGATTTGGCATCTCCCATGGATGTAAAGGTGCACAGGGGGGAGAATTTCTATTCTCTTGGCATGTGGCACAAGTTTTTACCATACCTTCTATTTCCGCGTCCATCTGTGGCCACCACATGTAACTTCGTGCCAAACCTTTCATTCGGGTTATTCCAGGGTGATTGATGTGTAATTGTTTCAATAGAGCTGAGCGGCCCGGCGGGGGAACCACCACGCGCGCTCCCCACAGAACACATCCTCCCTGTATACTGAGTTCCTCTCGTTTTTTAGTATATGCTCCAAAAACGGACTCGTCCTTTCTCTTTGGCCATCCTCTGAGCACATACTCTCTCACTCGAGATAAAACTGCATCTTTGTCTATCCATTTTCTCACTTGTTCTGCTTTAACAAGGGGCACATCATTTTCTTCAAGCAGAAGTACTCTTTCTTCCTCTGCTTGAGTCTCTATTCCTTTCTCCGTTAAAGGCAGTTTGCTTAGTCCATCCGCATTTTGATGCTCTTTGCCAGCTTTGTAAACAATGGTGTATTCACTCACACTTGCTGCGTTTCAACCTCAGTCCACTTTTATTTTAGCCGTGACAATACCTCGTCCAGGTTTCTTAGATGTTCTTCCTCACTAGTCCCCGTGACTAAAATGTCATCCAAATAAACTGTGACGTGTGGCATGCTTTGCAAGATTCCCTCCATAGTGCGTTGGAAAATGGCTGGGCTTGACGCTACTCCGAAGGGTAGCCTACAGTAAGTGTACAGTCCTTTATGTGTATTGATAGTGACATATTTCTTTGCACTTTTGTCAAGCATGATCTGCTGATATGCGTGGCTCATGTCCAGCTTTGAGAATTTCTGCCCTCCAGCTAACTGTGCAAACAAATCATCCACTTTAGGAATAGGATATTGTTCCACACTGGATGCTCGGTTTACTGTAAGTTTATAATCCCCACAAATTCGAATTGAGCCATCTGGCTTCCTCACAGGTACAATAGGTGCTGCCCATTCTGAAAACTGTACTGGTTCTATAATTATCTCCTCCACCAGTCTTTGCAGCTCTGCCTCCACCAGGGGTTTTACTGCGAAGGGTAACCGTCGAGGCTTATAGAATCGTGACTGGGCTTCGGGGTTAACATGGATGTTCGCTGTGGCGCCTTTAAGCTGTCCCAGCTCTTCTTTGAACACTTCAGTGTGCCTGTCTAAAACTTCTGACAATTTTAAAGCTGGAGTCGTTGTTACTTTATTTACCAGCTGTGGGAGCAGCCCCAAGTCTTTTAGCCAGCCACGGCCCAACAAATTTGGCCCTGCCCCATTTACTACGACCATCGCCAGATTTTTTTCTACTTCCTGGCATGTCACTCTTCCTGTGACTTGTCCCAGCACCCCCATCTTCTCACCTGTATATGTCTTCAAGTTCAGATTACATGATATCCACTCGGGCATGTCTATTCTTTTCCATAGCTTGGAGTATTGCTCCTTACTGATGATTGTGACACCACATCCTGTGTCCACTTCAAACTCCACGTCCATGCCATTCACCTTTAACTTTTGTGTGATAGGAGCCACTTTAGGTAGGTTTTGTGACACTGTAAATTGTGTTGATGTCACTTGCATCCTCTGCCTCACTCAATTCTTCCTCTTTGACTAAATGTGACCTCCTACCTTTCTCTTTTTCCTTTCTCTCCACTCTTTGGCCTTTGAACGGTGCTTTCTGTAAACTAACCCCAGCTTGCTTCGACTTGCATGCTCGTTTTATGTGTCCACGCTTTCCACATTTATGACAGAGTTCATTCATAAACCTGCATTCCTCGAGCGCATGATTTCCTTTGCATCTATAACACACAAAGTCTCTGTCCGGGCCCTTCCGTTCCATTGAGTACACTCTATGCACCAGTGTTTGTCCTTTCAGCATCCTCGTTGCTTGCGCTGTCTCATCTGTTAACATTCCTTGTAAATATTTTACATTTTTGTTTGCCGTCTCCATTGCTTGACAGATATTAAATGCTTTCTCAAAGTTTAAGTCCACTTCTGACAATATAGCCGTCGCTGCATCCTGTCATCATTCACTACACACACAAGTCTGTCTCGCAGCATTTGCGAAAGCGTTGCCCCGTACTCACAATGTTGTGCTAACTTTTTCAACTCAGCCACAAAGTCAGCAACAGTCTCTCCATTCTTCCGTGTACGTGAATTAAACTTGTATCTTTGCACGATTTCACTCGGCTTCGGATTATAATGGGCTTTGAGCACATTTATTAACTCCTCACATGTTTTCTCCCCCGGCAAACTATAAGTGGCTGCACCTACCCCACTTAATAGCACTGCTTTCTTTTTGTCAGCGTCGGTAATCTCATTTGCTTGAAAGAAAAAGTCCAACATTTCACTGTATTCGTCCCATAATTGTGTCTTACCGTCAAAAGGGCTCACTGTTCCTAACAGCGCTGCCATCGTGTTCATCCACAATCTGCTCTTCTCTGCACGCGCTCCATGTACAATTTTCAGCCTGGTTCTTTAGTGCCTTTTTATCCTCGTTGCCATTTATGTAGTATCTTTTGGGGGCATCATAGATGAGGAGACATGAAGATAAGTAATGGGAATCACTTTATTAACAGATGCCGTGCGGACCACGTGCCACTCGACCCCGTCTCAGGGCATAACCTATGTACAGACCCATGCCGCCCTCTACTGGACAACCTTGCCTATAACATCCCATTTCCTACAAATAATAAGATGTGACTTTGATAATCTGATAATTTTGTTTCGGCTAGTAGAAGTTCTGAATGGCCGGTAACTTAAAAATTTAGTAGCCAAATTGGCTGCAGTTAAAAAGTTAATTTCAAACCCTGATGTCAACTATTATTCTGTTGTTTTTATTGTGTGGACCATGTATTACCCAACGTATTGAAATTAGCCTTTGTTTTGTGCCACTCAATATAGAATGCTTAAGAAAGAGTATTTTAGAGAGGAGGACAGAATGATTGTTTACAGAGAACTCTTAAATGTAAGGGGACAAATGAAGGTTTTGAGCCCTGAGGTTGTGCCGTACATGTAAAGGTTCGATTTTGACTGATATGCATGGAAATGTAGCAAGTTATCTGATGCACTTACAGCACACAGAATTTCCTGTTCGACTTCAATTGTGTTGAAGTTGATACATGTCAGTCTTCTAAAGAGTAAAACTTCCACAAATATGTTTTTGAAGTAAAAACATACATGGTAAACAGAAGTACAAGTTGTTTCTATGATAAATGAATATGCATAACAAGCTTTTTTTTATTTAAACTGAGCTGACCAATAAACTTTGAGGAAGTGGAAGGAGGTGTGGGAACGAATGAAAAGAATCTGAAACAGCACGAGTGGAACAACAGAAGAAAGTTTGTGGGAAAAGATTAACTAATTCATTAATTTTTCGTACAACTCGTGAGCATCTAGATTGAGATGTAGTTAATGACAAATGAATTGAATGTGCCTTTTTTTCTGATTCTGGTGTGGAATGTGACCCAGGCATAACTTGACCGAATATATACTCTTTATATGTCACTTATAAAACCATTGGACTGATATGGCATGTAAACAGACCTTTATCATGTGGGAGGGACCAGTTGTGCTGGAATGGACCATTTGTCTAAGGAAGTGATTCTTGAGGGAGTATGAGTTACGGTTTTTGCACATGATCTGTCATTTAAACAACAGATTCCAGTCACGGTTCGGTAGGTAATTATCTTAATTGTTTTTGAATAGTTCATTACATTTATGGTTAGATTTTTTTCTTCACATATCTCCTTTTCTCTCTTTTGAGTGTCAAATTAATCATGTTGCTTTTGAGTGTCAAATTAATCATGTTGCTTTTGAGTGTCAAATTAATCATGTTGCATTTGAGTGTCAAATTAATCATGTTGCTTTTGAGTGTCAAATTAATCATGTTGCTTTTAATGTTGATGTTGTATATTATGTGGCCAGAATCATGTGTTTTTAATGGTATAAGCTATAAGTAATTGTGTGGTGTTATGGACATTTTATGGTGGTAAGGGTGCATTTGATGTTGGGTATTTGTGACAAGTGTGTGGTTGTGATCGCATTGTGTTGACACCCCTTCTGAGTCGCATGAAGTTCTGCATTAGTTCTGTAACCGAGTGAATGTATTTATAATACAAATGTGTTACATTCCTACCCCAGTCTATGTCTAGGGAAAGAAATAACAAATATCAATGCAACAAGAAGACACAAAATAAAAATAGATAAACCACAGGAGATAAAAGCTTAACGAAAACTTTATTTGTTTTTTTGGAAATTAATTGTTTGTTTGTTTGTGTGTGTGTGTGTGTGTGTGTGTGTGTGTGTGTGTGTCTAAAGGAAGAACAAAACTAAATATCCTACCAAAATAAAATAAAAATAATGACAAAATTCATACCCCCCTCTCTGACTATAACGAAAAGCATGTTTTCTTTAAGATGCGCCAATAGCCCAGATGTACCCTACAAGTTCAAACATGCTAGTCATGCTATTCCAGCAGACTCTCCAAGCATTTTTCCCTTTACTATCCGATACTGGTAATAAAAAAAAGAAGAGAAAAAAAGAAAATGTCTCTTTCTAACATTCCATGCTTGACTAGGGCTAAAATGAAACTAAAATGGCTCAAATTATGTTTTTTCTACTGCTGTAGTACAAATACGTTAGAATGTAGCAAGCATATTGTTCCTTAAATGGTAATGTACCGCTTATTTTCGCTAATTTTCTTCAGTTGTCAATGTGAATATGATAAGCGTTGTGAAACAAAACAAGCATAAACTGGCCCAAATAGCCAAATTAACCTATCCCAAATAATAAAACAAAAATATGCCACTTCCATACCTAAAATACATATTTTACATTCACTGTTATGCTCTACAAACAATTTCAACTTGAAAATCACAATATAGTTCTAATCATACACAAAAGTTTACATGAGAACACACATGAGATCAAAAGATGACGACAAAATGATGCTCTGCTTTCATCTGTTCTTGACATTAAAAGAGACACAGTTTATGCAAGACAAAAGCAAGGAGAATACATAATTATGAACTTGTCACTGTTTCATATTCCTACTTAGTGGTATCAAAGGGTAATACCATGGTACTGCAAGTCACATGCTGTGGTTGTCTGGTTCATGTCCAAACCCCCACCATGACACAAGTGACTGACTGGTGTATAAGCGTCCCCATCCTACCACAGCCTTAATAAGCTGTGGAACTTAAAGGTGCTGTCTGTAAGAATGTCAGCTAGTGGTCGAAATAGGTACTGTAGTCCAAATCCATAATATCAGAGACTGCTGTTTGCCCCGCCCCTCCTCCTCAGACTCGACGGTCACACGGGTTGCGAGTTTGAGGACACGCAACAGGAGCGAGCGCAATTGACGGCGTAAACCGAGGAGACTTATGTAACGTTGTAGTCTGGCCACATAGAGTTTAATAATTATATGGCTGTTTAGTATAAATTTTATACTTTGTAGGACAGCTGCTATAATATAATTTTTTTACCAGGTTTTGTTGCCCGCAAGTCTTTTGTGTTATTGTGTTTTGGTTTTTACTATCGCGAGAGCTCGCGAGGCTCCAGGGAATCCCTAGTGACGTCAGTCTAATCAGCTGAAGGAATGACTGTACTTCCGTTTAAAGGTGCTGGGAATTTTGGGTTCGGGAGCAACGCAAACATTGCTCTTTGGGAACTGGCACCATCGCACTTCACCAGTGGCTTGTCAGTGACTGTGTTTGTTCGATTCCTCGTGAATTAGGCCTATACAAAGTGGATTATTTCTCCTTGGAAATCTCTACACAGGACAGCGCTGTTCCTCTTTGTTTACACAGACTTTTGGACTTTGACGGCTTACCGGTGAGGCCGATTCTACTCACACACATACCGGACATTTTGTATGTATTGTTTACATTTATTGTTGGTGTTTGCTATTTAATACATTTCGGGGTTATCATTCCATTTTGTGTGTGGCTTTATTGATGATGTGAACAACTCAATGTATACTTTTATAAAGGGTTCTGAACGTTTATTTTGTGGTGTTTCCTGCCTTTATTAGGCTGAGTGTTACAACGTAAGTTAATGAGTTGATTTATCCGCGTTTTAATATGCTTTAATATGCTCTCGTTCATAGAGATTTTTAGATGGATACTGAGGCTTTTTAGGTTGTGTGGAATCTGCAATCTCTGACCAGTTTGTATCCTCGTTTCCAAGGCTGCGATATGCTGCGTTTCCTGCCAACTGGCATCCCGGGGTGTCGAAATACTATTGGGTGAACTGGCAGTGGGTGGATTCACACAGACCAAAACAAAATCCGCCTGGCAACATGGAACATTTAAAATATTAAGTGAAATAATCTGGCTGTAGAAGTGTTTTTCAGAGAAACGAGACTACGAGACTCTATGACTACCTCTACCTATGCACGAATACGCCACCCTGCTTAATAGGGAAATATTAATACTCATGAATTTAATTACCCACAAAAAGGACACACAGGAACGTTATTATCGAGGAAGGGCCAGAGACGTGCATACAAAATACAGACAAAAACGCGCAAGGATGCATCCTGTCGTCTGTGAAAGAACGTTGGGAAAGTACTGCTCCTACCCCCACCTCGGTCGCGTCGACCTCCACCACAAACTGATGTGATGAATATGGGGCAACCAAATCACTCCCTCAGACGAGACGATGTATCCTAGGAAGGGAACAGACTGTGCATGAAAAACGCATTTCTCCGCTTGACAAAAAGCCCATTCTCTTGCAATCTCTGAAGCACTCGTCTTATGTGCTGAACGTGTTCCTGAAAAATCTTCATCCTGAAAGATGAAAAAAATGTCATCCAGGTAAACATATATGAACTGATCAACCATATCTCTCAGCATGTCATTGACGAGTGCCTGGAAGACCGCTGGGGAGTTGGAAAGCCTGAACGGCATGATCAAGTATTCAAAATGCCCCCTGGGGGTATTAAACGCGGTCTTTCATTCATCACCCTTCCTTATGCGGACCAAATGATAAGCGTTACGTAAATCCAATTTTGTGAAGATGGATGCTCCCTGTAATAGCTCGAAGGCTGAAGACATCAACGGCAAAAGATAAGTATTCTTTACTGTGGTAAATGTTGTTACCCCCGATGTTGTTACTCCCAATGTTGTTCAACCCCCGATAATCAATACACGGTCGCAGAGACCCATCCTTCTTCCTCACAAAAAAGAACCCCGCCCCCGCTGGAGAGGAGGTAGGACGAATGTATTTGGAAGCTAGAGAATCAGAAATATATCTTTCCATAGCATCACTTTCTGGAACACAAGCGAATATAACTTGCCCTTAGGCGGAGACTCACCTGGCATAAATCTATGCCAGGGCAGTCTTTTACCGGGCTGGAATGGATGAAGTGGCCCGCTTTGTCGCAGTATAAGCAAAGTCCTTGGGTCCTCCGCCTTTCTCTCTCCTCTCGGGAAAGTCGAGCTCTGCCCACCTCATAATCATAAACGGGGCTGACCGTGTCCACACTGCTGACTCGGCAGACCTCCGCGCCGAAAAAATTACGATCCTGATGGAAGCGACTCATCTTGCTCAACCGAGCGTCAACCCTCAGTGCCAACTCAATCAGTCCATTCAGCGAGTAGTATGGCCGCCTCCCTACCCGCCACCGCACAATCGAAAATTCTCCTCATCTCCTCCGAGAGTGCCTGGAATGAGGCGCAGCATGGGTCTTTGTTCTCCCACACCACCGTTCCCCAAAGAGTTACAGCCACTTAACCGAAAGCAGCGTAAGGACAAACGCTACCTTTGACTGTTCCTGGCTGAATGTTTGTGGCTGTAACGAAAAATGCATAGAGCATCGGGTAAGAAACGCTCTGCAAAACTCAGGTTCACCTGCATATCCCTCGGGTCTGGGTAGGCGTGGCTCGCGATGAATCTGTTGGAATGGGCTGAACGGGCGGTGTGGGTGGCGCAGTGGGGACCCTTAGATGTTGTAGCTGTTGGGTGAGCTCGGACACCTGGGCCACAAGAGCTTGGACCACCCGACCTGTAATGGAGATACTCTCCTCCTGTTGGTCCATCCTCGCGATGCTGCGAGAAGCAAACTCGTCCTAGTTAGTCGAACTTGCTGCATCCATGATATGGTCAGAGCGTTCTGTGACAATCACGAGACTGGATGCAAGTGCAAGTAAAACGCTTTATTCAGGCAAATGAGAACAGTTGCAGGTCAGGCAGACACACACACACGTCTGTGTGGTTTTGTATGGTTGTGTTTTTTGTCTCTATTCTTGTACAGCACTTTGTTCAACGATCAGTTGTGTAAAAGTGCTTAATAAATAACATAAATAACAAAAAAAATAACAAATAACACACACACACACACACACACACACACACAGATGGAAGGTGGCGCAGGGAGGGACCTTGGTGGGCAAATTGGTGGTGGTGCTCGGTGGTCCAGTGCAGTCAATTCTCGATGGCGGTGTGCGGTGATCCAGTGCGGAAGTTCGGGAATGCAGACAGAAGACGATCGTTTTTCTTATCAAAGCTTTGTCCCCTCTGGAGGAAATTATTAATAATTTATTTGCAGTGTTAACCAGGAGTCTTCAACATTTTTAAGCTATACAATCTAAGTTGTATTTTAAGTTATAGCCTAATAACCCATATAGCATCAGAGTGTTTACACTTACCCATATCCTCTATCACATATTTTAGTTATTATCCTAAATTAGGTATCATTGGGAAACTTAAACGTTAAAAATTAATCCTACTAAAATAATTTTGAAATTGGACATTGCTTTAATGTCCATTGCGGTGTCAAATGTTTCACATTTTACTATATTTACTGCACAGTTTTTATAATCAAACCTTTTTCTAATCTTGACAAAACTCATATTGGAAAGGACTGAGACTCAAGGTTCCATTTTTGGCCAGCGTTTTGTGATAGAAGTGATATTGTGACAGAAATGGGGTATTAATTTGTGATAAGAGAATGCATTAGAAATGTTCAGAGAGTATGTGTCAACCGGTGGCTAAACAAAATCTCACAAGAACCTCAATTTTTGTGATATCAACTTTAGTTTAATATGGAACACAACTTGGTTAGAAATATGGATTTGATTTTATAACATATAATTTTGTTAAAAAAAAAGAAAAAAAATATGTATATAAAAATGTTCAGTGCCGTACATTTACTTCACAGTAAATGTAAACATCTATAACTTGTTTACACTTGTGTACAAAGTGATTTCACTTCAACAATAATCTTCTGGGTGTCTCCTTTAAAAAGAGAGCAATCTTAGTTCTCTTAAAGAATCACGCCCGTTTCACACATACTCCGTTTGCGGTGCGTATGCGGTGCGTATTTTTTCCCGTACCCATGTTAACAGGTTAGAGCTTTCACACTGCACGCGGATGCAGTCCGTCGATCCGTTCCAGTTGCGGTGCGTATACAGCAGTGCAGAGATCGTTTCCGCACCAAGTCTATTTTTGCTGTGCTGCAAACGCTGAATTAAAGTGACAGCGCACGGTTCGTGGTCAAAATGAACACAGATTGACCTGAAATTGTAGTAATTTCACCATAAATGCATTTAATTCAATAAAATGTAGTAATCTCACCATAAATGTATTTAATTAAATACTACTTTTCATCTTTTTACTTTAAGATCGGGGTTTTAAGCAAGGAAAACGACAATTTACCTCAACAAGGACATAATAATGAACGACACTCATTCGTGGAGGTGGAAAAACAAGTTATTTGTGACATGCAAGATTTGTGACATTCAAATTTTAATGCAAAAGAAAAGGCATGAGAGTCGGCTGTTTTTGTCAATTTTAAGTTTTAATTTAAAATGTTTACGATTTTAATATAAATACATGGTTAAATATTTGACCACTTTCTTAAGCAACTTAATATATAGAAGTAATGCATGGAATTATAGGCCTATGTTGTTTAAATTGTGTTTAAACGTGCATACGTCCATTCAAGTTTGTGTAAGAGAATCGCAATGCTGACAAAACTTTTTTTTAATAAAAGTTGCTGCATAACTTCTGGATTTGAAATAAAAATAGTGAGTAGGCCTATGTGTTTGTGGTACAGCCGCGGATCAGTTACGTACTGCAAACGCAGCATGTGTGAAAGCACTATAGCGTGTGCTGCTCCTGAACCGTATACGCACCGCAACACGCACCGCATACGCACTGCAAACGGAGTATGTGTGAAACGGGCGTCAGGGTGTGAACGTCTGTTCTTATGATCTATATACAAAGTGAGTTTTAAGAAAAAGACCTACACATTCGCCTGCAATGAGAATAAACAAGGTTTGTGTTGACCACAGTGAGCTAATGATGCAGAGAGCAATAAACCACCTACATTCAAGAAACACGTAGAAACCAAACAAAAAATTCAGTTTTACTTTATTCAGCTTTTGTCATGTTAACAATTTAGCATATTTGTGGATTCTCGGTTCTGAAGTAAAAAACCTGTTGAGAACCATTGATATAACTAACGTACAACAAAAAATAGTTAATTGCACACTGAAAGATAATTATACTGCAAATCGAATAGTGTAAAGTTTAGTCAATGCACGGTGGAATAATCTACAAAATGTGGTCAGTGCAAATGTGGCGGGAGAGACGAGGGCAGAACGGGGGATTCTTAAAGAATTATAATTAATTGGCAAGATGTACCATTCACACTCCGACTACGCCACCCTGGGAATTTCACCCAAAGAATTTAAATTAGCCCCTACAAAAAGGCATACACAAGTTCGTGTCACCGAAATGAATCAGAGACATTGATCATTGTACAAAAATATAATTTATTGACATTTCATAAAAGAGAACAATGGTTAAAAATTATTATGGAGCACTTTAGTACAGATCAACAGGCCACCACAACTTAAGGAACTGCAGCGCCAGGGACGAGGCTCACCAAGAGGCAGAAGTCAGGCCACGCCACCCGCAAGGAAGATCACTGCACTTCACGGTGCACACACACACACACACACACACACACACACACACACACACACACACACACACACACAACCACACAACCACAGGGGTTAATACCAATCACAGCACACGGTGGTCACAACACACTGTGAGGAAGAGACCACCACCTAAATGAGCCAGTCCTCTGCCCTGCCCCCGGTGCACAAGTCCTGCCAAAAATATATACATCAAAATAAACAACTTTTTATGGGTTGTGTGTGCGTGAACTCTTAATCAAACCCAAATAAAGGAAAAATTAATGTTGCCACTATAAGTAAAGTAAATAGAAAAGGAATGTTGCCACTAATAAGTAAAGTAAATAGGCTAACCAGTTGCTTAGAGCAAAGACAAATGGCAACCAAAAATAAACAATTATAATTCAAAAGAAATCAAATGAAGAAAAAGCAATACATAACAGATCAAATAAACAAATATAATACAATGAAAAGTTAAATAAAACTAAAGAAAAAAATGATTCGAATGAAAGGGAAACAATAGACCATTCAGACCAATTAGGAACGATCCTAAAAGTCAAAAAGGTCCACTACAAACCAAGAAAACCAAACAGTTGAAAAACAAAAACAAACAATAAACTCAAACTAGAATGTACATTTCCTGAAGAAAATGTGAAGTGGTGCTTGCAGTGGCAAAACTTGCCGCTCGGTTGCTAGAGTCTAGGACATTATTGCATACGAGCCAACAACCATGTCTGTACGATGTTCTGGTGCAAAGATATGGCTTATTCATGTTGTTCAGGTGGTTGCTAGGGTGTTCTAAGGTATTTTGGGTGGTTGCTAGGGTGTTCTGGGTGGTTGCTAGGGTGTTCTAAGGTATTTTGGGCAGTTGCTAGGGTGTTCTAATGTATTTTGGGTGGTTGCTAAGGTGTTGCTAGGGTGTTCTAAGGTATTTTGGGTGGTTGCTAGGGTGTTCTAAAGTATTTTGGGCAGTTGCTAGGGTGTTCTAATGTATTTTGGGTGGTTGCTAAGGTGTTGCTAGGGTGTTCTAAGGTATTTTGGGTGGTTGCTAGGGTGTTCTAAAGTATTTTGGGTGGTTGCTAGGGTGTTCTAAGGTATTTTGGGATGTTGCTAGGGTGTTCTAATGTATTTTGGGTGGTTGTTATGGTGTTGCCAGGGCACGGCTATGAAGATATTAAAATCTTTAGTAACGAGTGCCTTCAATACGTGCCTATGACGTATCACAGCCGTGCTGATATCATTTAACATTTAGTTAGTCGTTTGGGGTGGTTGCTAGGGTGCTCTTAGTGTATATTAGCACCCTAGGGTCAGGGTTAAGGTTAGTGAGGTTTAAAGAGCCCCTATCATGGCATTTGAAATGTTCCTATTTTTGTTTTGGGAGTTCCCAAAAACAGTTTCACATGCATGCAAGGACAAAAAATACTTTAATTGTCTTATAATATGCATTTATTTTTACCTGGTTTGCTCAACGACTCTCAAATGATTCGTTTAACGATTCATTTTCCCAAACACCTCCTTTGCGTGACGCAAATCTGCGGTGATTGGTCAAATGACCCAGTTTATGTTAGCGAGTCGACTATAGCCCTCAGCTCGGTGGTAAACACACAATCAATCAATTCATTATTTGCGTTAGCCCAACGCAGAAGCATATTGATGAAGCACTGCAGTAGTAGCTACACCAAGTAATAACAACGACAAACATTTGACATATTTCTAAACAATTGAGAGCGAACACGTTGCTGTTAGATGGAGATCTAGAAGCTGCGCAGAGCGTACACAACACACACAACAAAATAGTATTGCGCATGCTACAGAAAACATAACAGCAAACCATATTAATAATACTTACAGGTTGTGATTCGGAGGAGGACGAAGCTGATCCATATACACTGGGTACTGAGACCTACTTCAGGAACAACCGGCTTGCGAATCCACAGTTGAATTAATTTATGTTTGTGAAGGATTCGTCATTAAAATGATGAGAACACAACACAATCGGGATATACTGTTGTGGTATCGTTGCAAATATTACCTTTAACCACTGAATCCTTCACATGCTCGTCCCTGGGCAGTGAAAACAAAGTGGCTGTACTATCTTTGCATTTTAGAACACAGCGTCGTCTCGACATGACGCTATTCAGCTGAAGTATTTGAATGTGTTCAAGACTTCAAGTTTACACTTGCGTCTGCGCGCGCAATAACTGGGCGCGGCCAATATGCTAATGTTTCGTATCTACATCACTACGAAACGGCTAATGACTCGTTTTAAAAACAATTCATTTCATAAACTCAGAGTCGACTCTCACTTTTGAAAGACAATAACTTTATATACGGTGCACTTTCAGATATAAAACTTTGCAGGATGTTTTCATTCACTTAGAGCTTTATTACACACTACATGAACAGTCATTTTCAAAAATCCATGATAGGGGCTCTTTAATAGAGTTCTTAAAATCTTTATTTAACGAGTGCATTTTGCTAGGGTGCTGTAACTGGTTGCTATGGAGATTTTAGGCCATTACTTATTGGCTGCTGGATCATATAAATCCTCTGAGGCAGAGAGAGAGGGAGAGACTGCAGGGGTGTCAGGCCCTTTGTGTCTGTGTGTGTGAAAATGTCGGTTGGGATTTGAATCTCCGAACATTCCGCAATGTTAAGTCAATGGGACTTTTTTGGCCGCTTTTTCGTCCGCTGTGTGAACATCGTACACCCGATCGCTTAGAAAAGTCATAGCACACCTCTCCTCAATAAGCCGGTCGATTTGACGCCTCACTTAGGGGTCTGTGACAAACGGTGCGGGACTAGTTACGCGCCAAACTTTGTGTGGAATAATTTTTGCAAGATAACACTAGTGTTGCCTTGCCTTTGGCAAGCACCACTAATTATCTTGGAAACAGAACAGCACTGCAGCCGTGATAGAACACGAAGCACCCCGACTGGAATGCAGGGATGGGCCTCCACAAACCGATCGTCGAGAAAATTAGTCAATGTTTTACCGAGAGGTAGTGAAACCGTAGCTTTCACTAGCGAGGGACAAAGCAGAGAAACAGCATTGACTGCATTGGGTTCTCAGTGTCAGTGTCAATCTCAAGCGTCTCCAGTGTCAATCTCAAGTTCATATAAATAGCGACAACACCATACAAAGCTCGCGGGAGGGACAGAGGCCCGCTCCAACACAGATCGGCATCTCAGCTCGGGTGCTCGCACCCGCTTCCCGGGAAGCGGTGACGAAAGTGTGTTAACGACGCGGCAGTTCACAACAGTGACGCATACCAGGCAGCAAATCAGTTACCGTTTTTATAGCCAAGGGGCGCCGATGATAGGCTGGAATGGCAATTTGGAAAATGACAAAGGGAGAATTGCCCTTCCTGCCACACAAACATGACTTCCACTTCCTCTTGATGGGGCTGAAATTCCCCCATTGAAAGCTCTGGTGTAAAGTTTCATCTCAAACACAGCCTGACTCTAGACTGCATCATGCTGGAGTCCTTTAACATCATGAAGATCATGCAGGTTCATCTCTGTGAGTTTACTTTGTTAATATTTTATAGGCTATCTGCTGTGTATTAGTAACAATACTAATGTCATGATTTACATGTTTTAATGACACAATCATGTTAAAGGTGTGCAGGGGGTTTAATTAGCAGATCTGCTCATATGGTGTGAGGCTGCAGAGACTTTAACTGATCAATTAACAGATTTGGGTCAAAATGTGTCCATAAACTGTGATTTTGATGTAAAACAGTAAAGTAAAGCTTTTAGGCAGAAATATTCAGTGGAAAGTAATAAATAATGTTCACAAATAATGTCACTATTGATGATTTAGGAGATTATTACTGTGTGACCACAGACACTCCTCCAAAATACAGCGACGGCACCAGACTACACATCAGCGGTGTGTGAACATTCAGTGAACATCAAGCTAAACACTTAATCATAGTTAGACAAATAAATATTAAATATTAATATTAAACCCCTTCAATGATTACATAGTACCAACTCCAGAGATCCAGAATCATACAGTGGTGAAGATCATTGAGAAGAATCAGACACATTGGCAGATTATAAGCCTCATATCTGCTCTGTTGAATGCTGTTCTGATCATCGTGATCATCGGTGAGCTCTTTGAGGATTGTGTTGTTCTGTCTGTAAAGATGGGAAGACTATTAAGTTTAATCTGACTATCACTTCAAGGACTAGTAAAGGTGTTAAAGCAAGAGAACTTAAAAGCAAGAGAACCAGAGACAACTTGAAACAATCTCATATACAAACCTACAACAACCTCAAGTTATGGGTCCTGATCCACCGCAACACTCAAGTCAAGTGCAGGTGAAACAACTATGATTAATGCAATCAAAATGAGTTAAGATACTAATATGCACCTTTTAAAAGTATAGTTCATGTCATTCCAAAGCTGTATTTATTGATTAAATCTGTGAAACACTAAAGACATTTTTGGAGAAGAACTGTTTTTGTATACAATGAAATTCAATGGGGTCCAAAACAACAGTGGACAATTGCAGTTTTACTATATATGGGCAAAAAAGTTAATTTCATTTTCATTTGATGTATTTGCTGGGTGGACTATTCCTGTGTTGCCACATATTTATATGTTTTCAAGCGTATCCCTTTATGGATTCTAATATGCACCTTTCAGTACCGGTTGTACAATCTTAAAAATTATTTTTTTTCAAAATGGGGTTTTCACAGTGAAGCGGGTTTTCACAAAGAACCTTTGTACAGTGTACAGTTCATGTAATTGTAGTGTGTGAAGAACATTATAATAATCCCAAGAACCTTTTCCCACTTTTAAGAACCTTTTATGGAATGGAAAGATTCCATGGACGTTAAAGATTCTTTATAGAACCATCAATACCGATGAAGTCTTTATTTTTAATAGTTAAAGCTACTATTCTTTCTGGCAGTTCAGAATTGTTTGTATTACGTGTTACAGAAAACTGTAACACATCTGAATTGAGATTAAATGTATTGGTTGTTGTTTTTTCAGTACGCTACAGGAGTTATTTCCACACCATGCTCATCTTGGATGTAATAGTTAACAATATCTGAAACTAGTAATTACTTGTCATTTTGTCATCTAGATTGTGTAATGGACAATTACATTGCCAGAAATACTGTTCAATGCTGTAATGTTGATACATTTAGATTTAAACCTCAAAATGCAGTTTGCTTTAGAATTTTTTTTGTTTGATATGCTTATTTGTGATAACTTGCATAATAAACTAATTTCACTTCAATATGTATTTATTTGGTAAGTTTTGTAAGGAGTTTTTGTAAGTGTTTTTGTTAAGATCTAGATGCCTATAGGCTATCAATACCTATTCCCTTCCTACAGAGGGAGTTTGTTGCAGGCTAACCTCCTTTGCTTAGTTTTCCACATAGGTATACGGTGTGGTTGGAACTAGGAAGTAGATAAAAGCAGTGTGCAGGGTTGATGAATTGTTTGGTTGGTTGGCCCGGTCAGCGAGCTGGTAAAAGTTATTCATACAGGAATCAGAATTCTCGGCTTCCGTGTCAAGCAAAAGTTGGATGAGAGTAGTTCATTTATTCTGGTTGGCACATCTCCTTTGTTCTCAGCCAAAAGCAGGGACAGTAAGCGCTTATTATCGGCAGCATTTAATACACCAAGTATGATGCCTTGAACTGATGTAGTTAAGTCACACGTTAACGTCTCTCTCCTTGTTCTCAGCTGTGAGCTGGAGCAACGAGAGCTTTTCATTCACACTGGCGACGTATTGCTTTTCGTAGCTGTTAACAGGAACAGTAAGCGTCTGGTTACTGACTGTTGCGTGCAATTTAGGAAGCTCTGTAAACGAGGACGCACTTTAAAGGTGCCCTAGAATGTGAAATTGAATTTATTTTGGCATAGTTAAATAACAAGAGTTCAGTACAGGGACATGACATACAGTGAGTCTCAAACACCATTGTTTTCTCCTTCTTACTTAAATCTCGTTTTTGAAAAACACCCCTGAAAAATAGGCGAATCTCCACATAACACCGACTGTGATCAACAGTCAAGATCATTAATATGTACGACTCGAAAAATTTGCATATGCCAGCCCATGTTCAATGACAGGCGTAACTGCACAGCCGAAGCATGGCAGTTGTTCAGTGTTTGGATGTACAAATGAACACAAAGGTATTTAGTTCCTTCATCCGAGCCTCTAAAGAAACAATGGGTTAATTTTATTTTCTCAGGAAATTTCCAGACATTTCACCGATGAGACTGTTTCCTCAACTTGGGCCAATACAGAGCTGGCCTCGAACGTCTGAAAATATATCAATCGAGCTACCAAGCAACACTTTCTGATGTGTAATTGTTCAAGTTCAGACAGGTAATCTTTCTCTCAAAATCATTCAATACTGTATTTACATCATCGTGTTTGCATTGGTGAAAGCATTAGAGAGAGTGCAGAAACTGCGTTGCAATGATAAGATCTTTATTCTCGCGATCAACAGACAGTCATCTGCTCAATGCTCATCACGGCAACATTTTATGTGATGGGAATAGATCTAAATACTTTAAAAACATCTCACAATTCGTTAATCTCGATAGCTGTAATAGTAAAAACGTATAATATCTGTAGTAAAAGTATTCGAGAGAGTTCCACATGTAATACGTAGCTATTTCATATGCAAGCCTGTCAGCCAATCACAGCAGAGGCTGGTTACTCACAGCAGACACGCCAGGGCTAAAATCAGGCTAGAAAAAAATTGCCTTTTATTTCTAAATTATGACTATTTTTTATCTAAAAAACATACTAACATTATAAGGGCAACCCAGAAAACATTATACAATAAAAATAAAAACCATTCTAGGGCACCTTTAACAGAGCTATCTTCCTCATTCTCAGCCTCCTTGGTCTCAAACTGGAAGCCTAGCCGAGCAGGGCACCAGTAGTTAATACAACTAAGAGCGTGGATCCTTAGTTAGCTATTGTAACATTTCGAAATAGACCCAAAAGTGAAAGCTGGTTAATGATTTATTGAAAAGAAAAGGAATAAATGCAACACAGGCAGTAACCGCAGCACAGAGAATGAGACTTGACACAGGGTAGCCGGAGCAGTAACTCATCTGACATAAGCGTACACACAGGACAAGAATCAGTAGTAGCGATGTGACATTTGAACCGAGGCGTCGGAGCTTTTGTCGAGAAAAAATGGGCGTGCCAGATGAAGCCGCGATTCAAGGCTTGTAATCACGTGACTCGGTTTGTGTGGATACGTCATCGGTTCGGTCTGAGTGTCGCTTCCAGATAACGGGGGTTCGAAACTCGCGCCACCTTGTGGGTGTTGTCAGTAGAAGCAGTTGTAGAGTCAGAGTGTTAGAGAACTCTCATTGTCATTGTCGTTATTGAGTCACATATGTGTTAGGGCTGTATACTAGGCCTATATCAGGTTAGAATAGTAATAGTAGGGGAGACCGGGGACAGTTGACAACAGGGGATGGTTGCAACATGTCATTTTTCTCAGATCAGAAACAAGCTAGAGTGATGACACTCACACTGCACATGCTCAGTTGGATGCCCCACATTGCAGAGAAAAATCAAGGAGGTTCCTGAGCTTCTCCAGGATTTATTGTCGAAAAACAATTTTTGAGGCATGAAAGTATTTATTTTCTTGAGCTTTGTTTTTGTTATACTGTTGTCACTATTTTTGTGATTCAGCTCAAACTTATATGGTTTAAATGAGTGATATGTTCACTTTAAGCTAGGATGGTTAGCATGTATCAATGTAGCCTTTTTTAGCTAGCACATGAGGTTTTATCGTGGTTGACAGGAATGGGGACAGTTGCAACACAATGCATAAATATTGCTAAAATGAAAAATAATAACATAAAATAGTTTTTAAAAAATGTTTTACATGACAATAGGCTAAATAAAAGTTAATTGCCTCACAAATTGTTCCATTCTTCCTATGTCACTAAAAGCCTAGTGTATTTGAATATTTGACATCTGCACATAAGACCTACTCGTCTAGACAAATCTATAATTGTCATCTAATCAAAGCTGATGAATAAATAATACTGTAATATTATTATAACTTACATTTTTGATAATAATCATTTTGCTAACACTGACATATATTGTAATATATTGTTTTTTGTAACATGTTGCAACTATGCGAACATCTGACTCCTTACATTCAAATGCAAATTGTGAAAAATGTAGATTCTGTAATTATCTTTAAATGGTTTAGACTATTAACAGACAGATGTAAGATTGTTGTATAAACAATTGGTTTGTCTAATCCATTTCTTAGTAACAGAGCCAAAAGCAAAAAGTGTTGCAACTGTCCCCGGTCTCCCCTATATAGTTATTACTAATTATAATAGCTATATTATAGTCTTATATTATTTAGATAAGATTATTTGCATAAGATTATTTGCATTTCTTTGGATTTTTGGATCTGGACTGGACTGCTTTTTGATTTGGATTGCCCTTTTGGATGTGTTTACTTTTTGTGACTCTTCCTTTTTCCTGTTATGAAGCCAGTTAGAAAGAGGAAATCCTCCCCTGTCCGGCCCTGCATCCTCTGTTCCTTGTGAAAGGATATTTTCCAAGGCTGGAGAGGTTTTGTCCAAGAAGAGGAATTGTATAAACCCCAACACACTTTAAAAAAATCTGTTTTTCAATATAAGTCTGTTGTAATCATTCCTTCACCCACCCTAAACTGCAGTGTTGCAGTGTTGCAGTTTGCTCCTCTATATCCACTAAAACCAGCAACAGTTTACAGCAAAAAAAAAAAAAAAAAAAAACTTTTTCCACCCCAGATCATTCTGTTGCAGGTCAATTTACTACTCCCTCCTCCACCATAATCACTGCACTCAACACAGTGTCACTTTTGTTGTTCATACTGTCACTATCCAAACAATTTATGAATAATTAATTAACTGTGTGTGTGACAGTGGTCAAGTAAATTCAGACTGAGAAAGATAAATACTTTATTTTATACCCAGGCAATGTCTGCTCAGGTCTTTTTATTATTGCAAATGAAAGGTTGCAGACATTAACAGTGAGAAGGAAATAAATAAATAAATAAATAAAAACAGAAAAGGGGGTATACGGACATCTTAAGTCTGCTCAGGTCATTGGTTCAGAATTAATTAATTTGTCTGCTATTTCTTTACACAGTAGCTAGGTGTCACTAGTGGGCGATGCTGAATGGGTGAAGCGATGGGCTGCGAGGTCTCAGTGGTTCAGGAAGCCTCATCTTGCCATCACTAATCAGTAGCAATGATACACTGGTGTCAGTAACAGACACAAACAATAAACCGACAAGAGGGGAAAAGAACATGAGGTCTAAGGCTATGTTTACACGGAAACGATCTGAAGAGAAAACGCAAAAGTGGCGTTGCGTTGTCACTTTTTATTCTGCGTTTAGACGAGCGTTATGGAAGGGAAATCTGCGTGCATATGGTGACGCAAAAGTGTGTGAAATACGATGTAGTGTGCACTCCAGGCGGCTAGGTGGCAATGTGAAGCACTGCAACACAACAAACCAATGTCTGATAATATTTTGTTCAACTGCTGAAAATACTCTAGTTCGTTTATCAGAGCTGCTAGGGCAACTTGAAGGTCCGACGTATGGAAATAATCTGACATGTTGGTTGTTATTTCCCTGTTCTGGCGCATGCCTGTTACGTAAACGCGTACGCGACGAGAGCCACCGTGAGCAGATTTGCGTTTTCACCGTTTAGACGGGAACGCGACGGTGGAGCGTTTTTAAGATTTCCACTCTGGAGGGTGGTTTCACTTTTTTGCGTTTTTAAGCCCCAAAAACGCCGTCGCCGTGTAAACGAAAGGCACATCCGATAAAATATTTTTACGTTTTCACCCGGAATCGTTCTCGTGTAAACAGGGCCTAAATAATCAGAAAATCAGGGCAAAAGGGAAACAGGTGTGAGAAGAGCGGGGAGAGTGAATGCTGATTGAGAATGGGTTCAGCTGTGAGAGAGAGAGAGAGAGAGAGAGAGAGAGAGAGAGAGAGAGAGAGAGCAATAAAACCAGCCAAACAAGCAGAGCAATAAAACTAGACTCCTGACAGCTATGTAATAGTTGATGTAATTATGTAATGATTTAATTCATTAATGTGGGAGGTACTGTGCTATTTGTTTGTGCCTTCCCTGCTTAAACGTGGTGAATTATTGCTGTGGGTAGAAAGAGATGTTATGTTATATATTTATTTTGTGTGGTATGTTATAAGTGGGATATTAGACAGTGTGAAACACTATTTTGTAACCCAGGAAAGGACAATACAAATAGAAAGAAACTTGTGCAGTTGGTTTCATGCTATGTGTGCTTATGGTATGTTTGAGATTTGTTGCAGAAACTGAGTGCTTCTGGGTGTAATTGCCGCTTTTCCCCTATTAATAATAATAATAATAATATATTTTATTTATAACGCACTTTTCATTCCGAAGAATCTCAAAGTGCTACACAGGAGAACGACAGTAACTACAAAATAATAAAAACAATCAGCACATAAAAGCCTTTCTGAATAAAAAAGTCTTCAGTTCTGCTTTGAAAGTATCCAGGCTCTGTACTGCTCTCAGCTCACTCTTTAGGTGGTTCCAAAGCCGCGGTGCAGCTGAACAAAAAGCTCAGTCCCCCATGGTACGAAAGTCTGGTGGTGGGGACCTGAAGAAGCAAGTGGCCTGATGATCTGAGGGTGCGGGGGGAGGATTTCAAAGTGATGAGTTCTTGTAGATATGGCGGTGCATTTCCAGTGATACAATTTTGTGTGAGCATGAGGATTTTGTAGTCAATCCGGAATGAAACAGGGAGCCAGTGCAGTGAGTGTAGAATGGGAGTTATGTGATCATATTTTCGGACTCTCATTAGGACTCTGGCAGCGCTATTCTGGATGTATTGAAGCTTCTGGATATTTCTGCCAGAAATCCCAATGAAGAGTCCGTTACAGTAGTCCAGCCTGGTGGAAATAAAGGCATGAACAAGTTTCTCTGCATCTGGAAGAGTTAGAAGGGGACGGAGTTTGGAGATGTTTCGTAGATGGTGGAAGGAGGTTTTGCAAATGTGTTTAATGTGATCATTGAAGGTCAGCTGCGGGTCAAACCGAACCCCTAGGTTTATGACTGAGGAGGAAATAGCGATGACCTGATCGTCAAAGATGAACTGAGATATGGGAGAGGAGCGAATCTGATGAGGGGTGCCAACAAGTAATGCTTCAGTTTTACTAGGGTTCAGATGGAGGAAGTTGCTTTTCATCCATGCCTTTATCTCCTCAAGACATGTGGTGAGTCGCGAAATGGCTATGGAGGGGCTTGAGGCAGTCTTGATGTAAAGTTGCATGTCGTCAGCATAACAATGGAAGAATAGTCCATGTCTGCTGATGACAGAACCGAGTGGAAGCATGTAAAGAATGAATAAGATTGGGCCTAGAACCGACCCTTGTGGGACACCACATGTAACAGGGAGCATCCTGGACTCACATTCCCCCAATATAACACGCTCAGTCCTGCCAGAAAGGTAGGACTGAAACCACTGCAGTACCGTTCCCGACAGTCCAACTGTGTTTTGGAGGCGGTCCCGGAGGATGGTATGGTCTACTGTATCGAATGCCGCTGTTAGGTCGAGGAGAATGATCAGTGATGATGATCCTGAATCAGCTGCCATAAGAAGGTCATTTGTTACCCTGAGCAGAGCTGTTTCGGTACTGTGGCCCGAACGGAAGCCTGATTGAAATATCTCAAATAGGTTGTTGTTTTTTAAATGGTTATGAAGTTGAGAGGCGGCTTCCTTCTCTAGAACCTTTGACAGAAAGGTGAGATTGGAGATCGGCCTGTAATTTCCCAATTGTAATTTTAATAATTATACTGTACCTCAAAGGTCTATTGTACATTTTGTTTATTTGTTTTGTTTGTTTTTTTTCTTAGCACTTGCCCAAAGCTAGCCTCCAGCGTAGATTTGTTGTGGTTTCACATGCATGTACTATTCAGTTTTGAGCTTGCTGTGCACAGAGTTTTCCTATCAGCGGTGCTGTGCTGACTGAGGCCTTGTCCACACGGACACGGGTTTAAAAAAAAAAACTCCGTCCACATGAAAACGCAAAAACACGCTATCAAGCGCTGTCAAGAGCATGCAACACCAGCAGACGGCGATATAACCCTAACCGTAAAGCCACGTTGGCCAACCAGAAGCCATCAGCGGCGCAAAAACTCCGGTTTTACTGTCTTCACGACAACACTGCAACCGACGTTTCAGAAAATACTCACCCTGGCAGGGGTTTTCAAAAATGTTCGGTTTCAGTGACCTGATACTGCGTTTCCCTGTGGACGAACGGCCGAACCGCGTAAGAAATGTCACGGTTATAAAAATACCCGTGTCCGTGTGGACAAGGCCTGAGATTGAGGTGTCTGTTGCACTGTTTCTGTGTGATAGTGAGGCCTTGCTGTTGGCCATTTGTGTGCCTCTGGAGAGTATTATTTGCCAACCTTCAACATTTTAACCATACCATTGGTGATAATAAACTGAGATTATTTTTGTTTACAAGTCTTCAACACTCAGATTGAAAATTGTTGCCCGAAGATTGTGGGTTCAATTCTTAACACTGGCAGGAAATGACTAGGGTTGCCCTTGAGCAAAGCACATAACACCATTCGCTCCTGTGTGTTCACTCACTAGCCTAAGCCTACTCCTAATGTGTGTTCACTCACTAGCCTAAGCCCACTCCTAATGTGTTCACTCACTAGCCTAAGCCTACTCCTAATGTGTGTGCACTCACTAGCCTAAGCCTACTTCTAATGTGTGTTCACTCACTAGCCTAAGCCCACTCCTAATGTGTGTTCACTCACTAGCCTAAGCCCACTCCTAATGTGTGTTCACTCACTAGCCTAAGCCTACTCCTAATGTGTGTTCACTCACTAGCCTAAGCCTACTCCTAATGTGTTCACTCACTAGCCTAAGCCCACTCCTAATGTGTTCACTCACTAGCCTAAGCCCACTCCTAATGTGTTCACTCACTAGCCTAAGCCCACTCCTAATGTGTTCACTCACTAGCCTAAGCCCACTCCTAATGTGTGTTCACTCACTAGCCTAAGCCCACTCCTAATGTGTGTTCACTCACTAGCCTAAGCCTACTCCTAATGTGTTCACTCACTAGCCTAAGCCCACTCCTAATGTGTGTTCACTCACTAGCCTAAGCCTACTCCTAATGTGTGTTCACTCACTAGCCTAAGCCCACTCCTAATGTGTGTTCACTGACTAGCCTAAGCCTACTCCTAATGTGTGTTCACTCACTAGCCTAAGCCCACTCCTAATGTGTTCACTTACTAGCCTAAGCCCACTCCTAATGTGTTCACTCACTAGCCTAAGCCCACTCCTAATGTGTGTTCACTCACTAGCCTAAGCCCACTCCTAATGTGTGTTCACTCACTAGCCTAAGCCTACTCCTAATGTGTTCACTCACTAGCCTAAGCCCACTCCTAATGTGTGTTCACTCACTAGCCTAAGCCCACTCCTAATGTGTGTTCACTCACTAGCCTAAGCCTACTCCTAATGTGTGTGCACTAACTTGGATGGGTTAAATGCAGAGGACAAATTCCAAGTATATGTAGCAGATTGTGGAATTTCCTCCATTACTCCCCCTGGTGGAGAATGGGAATTTCCCCATGGATTCAGCTGTGTTAGATACGGGCTGGTTAATCATCATCATGATTGCTCTTATAATAAAAGCAAGAGCCATTTCTAAGTTTCCATTTTCTGCCTTTCCCTGATGAAGTTGTGTAGATTGGGTTACTTATTTTTCCAATATCCGGTATGTGGATGAGTGTAAAGTGGCATGTGATTTATTGTTATATTGGTGTGTAACCTATAAGCCTGGTCTGCAGTTGTTGCAATCCAGTGAGAGCATGTTGCGGCATGCAGTGGTTTTATATACGTTGTTCTGACGCAGTGAGTATGATCTCCTGTGGGAGATTCTCTTATGCTTTGAAAAGTGTGTGTGTGTGTGTGTGTGTGTGTGTGTGTTGGGGGTTGTGTCTAACGGCGTGCTTCCAGCTCAAAGCTGTGTAGGACACACGGACCTGGACTAAGCTGCTGTTCTGTCTTTATTGTAAATTTATTTCTGCTTTTGTCTTCTGTGTGTTATGAGTATTATTTTAGGGAACCTGTCATTTAAGTGCTCTGGGTTCTCTCTGAGACATTTGTGAAAGGCTATTTGGCCCGCCCGCTTTTGGGAATCCGTGTGGATTTGTTTCATTGCCTTTGTAGTGAGGGTCACTAGCGTGTGGTCTAATGTGTGATTTATTTACAAGGTGAGTCAGGGATTACTTTTCTCATTAGGCCTTGTCCACACGGACACAGGTATTTTTATAACCGGAGTTTTTCCTTCCTGCGTTTTGAAAAAAAACTCGCTATCAAGCGCTGTCAAGAGCATGCAACACCAGCAGACGGCGATATAACCCTAACCGTAAAGCCACGTTGGCCAATCAGAAGCCATCAGCGGCGCAAAAACTCGGGTTTTACTGTCTACACGACAACACTGCAACCGGCGTTTCAGAAAATACTCACCCTGGCAGGGGTTTTCAAAAATGTTCGGTTTCAGTGACCTGATAGTTTCCGTGTGGACGAACGGCCGAACCGCGTAAGAAATGTCATGGTTATAAAAATACGCGTGTCCGTGTGGACAAGGCCTTTAGTGTCTTTGAATAACCCCCAGTATTTATCTATTTTCTTCTGTTTTTCTTTGTTTTATTTGTTTAAAATACCTTTTCTGTATTAACATCTGTGGATAATTAGAGGTACATGTCTGAAAGGTATTTATTAGTGAATGTGTTTCTCAATGTGAAAAGATTTAATGTAATAAATTGCTTTTAATGGTCAGAACTCTCTCAGTCTTCCTTGGGAAGAATGAACCTGTGTTGTCTGAGTATTACATATCCTTGGGTGGAAGTCCCGAGGTGGCGTAGTTGGCTACATTGTAAATCTTATTAGAGTTTTATTAATGTGAACTTCCTATCATCTCTCTCTCCTTGCCCTTTACCACCACGCCACGTATAGGTTACCATGCTTGGCCTTCACGTGTCTTCGTGATTAATAAACATTAATATTCATAAAACTTTAACTCTGTATTTTAATTTTGAACTGCTTGCACAAATTTCACAACTTTAATTGGCACTCAACTAAGTTATGAGATTCTTGCTGAAATCTATTAAAACCTGATGTCCATTGTAATATATCCATGCAAAAAAATATGCTGTGTTTTACAGCTCTGAAAGATCTTCAAATTAACTTTGAATATTATTACTTGGCACTATTAGGATTAAAATAGGTACAAGTAAATGAGGCTATAATAAACATATATTAGCATAAAAAGTTAGTGTTCTTACTCCTCTTTAAAGGGATAGTCCACCCAGGACGGGGTCTATGCTAATAGGGCAGAGTCCATCAGCAATTGTGGGCGGGGCCTGTGCAATGTGACATCACATAGAATCTGCAAACATTCTGAGACACTGATTATGATTTATGGGGAATAAAAAAAGTGGGTGGATTTTTACCATTATAGGGTGGTTGTGCACATAAGCTCTTAGAAAAAAGGGTTCATTGGGGTTCTATATAGAACCATAGGGTTCTCAACTCCAAATAACCTTTTATGCTAAAAAAGGTTCTATAATGACAAGAAAGAAGGTTCTTTATAGGCTATTATTCATTCATATTACATTATTCTGCAACATTTTGTAGTTGTAATTAAATTATTGTTTATTAAACTGTTGTAGTAACTTAATATCACATTTTAATCATGCTGATTTTTGGAGGAGAAAACTGAAATGGCACTCTTCGTGTGATATTGAATAACTACATACAATGATATAAATATATTATTGGGTAGACTAATGTGGTGCTGGTGAATATTGAGCAGTCATAAGCCGTCCGGTCAGAGACGAAGTACACTTTAATGAATTGAGGCTTGTAGAAACATTTACAATCTTAGAATGGAGTTGAATTGACAATTGCAGTACCAGTAGTAGACGGTACGAGAGTAGTTTGGAGTGTAACATAGTATGAGTGGTTCTAAACAAACAGAAAATAATAATACTAAATTAGTAATGAACAATAATGCAACAATTAACTCAATCTGTCAATTATACCTGCACTATATATGTACACAATTATACCGATAGCAATCGATTCCGACATGTAGACTAGATTAGCAATTAAGAAAAATGGCATCACATTCTCTGACACGTGAGCTTACTGGAATCGATACATATGGTTTCTATTAAATGTGTTTGTGGATTGTTCTGCTGACGAAACCATGCAAAAATATGTTTCTGAGAAATTCCAGTAGACCAAATAATCCAGACAATATGATCCGTTTAAAATTATAAGTGATCTAGGAGCTTTATACAGCTTTTTACATCGGATCCCATTGAAAACACAGTAAGTCTATCTCTCACAGCCTCACTTTCATACCTGTCATGGCGCTGGTCTGAATAAGGTCTATGTGAGCTCTCCGAACTACTTCCGGTTAATATTGACCAGTTAAAGGAAAATTACTGAGTCATCATAGTAATACGTCTTAAAGACACAAGGAGGCGCTAATGTCTCAATATATGCATAGCTGGCCTTTTCAACATATATATACATTTTCTAAGCCCTGTATCTTGAATTTTGTGATCATTCACATGCTTTCATAAATACATTTTAGGGTCTTGATGTTTGTCAATAATATGAAATGTTTAATCCGGAAAGGACAAAACAAATAATGAATGAACCCCTAAAAGGTTCCATTTAGAACCTTTTTCCTGGTTACGAAGAACCCTAAAGGGTTCTTTTTATTGAACCCTTAAAAAGGATCCAAATGCGTAGCGCCGATAGAACCTTTTAAGGTTCTATATATAACCTTTTCTTCTAAGAGTGTACTGTCGACACACATTTATCTTCAAACATTATGTAAATGTGAATTTTGCTTATAGGTCCCATTTCAAATTTGCAATGTAAAATTTTAAAATAAGCTTAAAAATGGAAAAACCAGCTCTGAGAAAAATTATTTTATACTGCGTGTTGTTGAACCACAGAGGCACTATGCGAAAGGACAAATGTCTCCTGACTGAGATGGAATGTAAACGGTATGTTTGTGAGAGAAGGGCTCCGTGTACAAGAAGTGGTTTTGAGAATAGCAGATTTGATTTTGTCATCTTCTGAGAAGTTTCTCTGCTTTATGTTTGTGAGAGAAGGGCTCCATGTACAGGAAGTGTACAGGAAGTGGTTTGAATAGCAGGTTTGATTTTGTCATCTTCTGAGAAGCTGTGGAGTGATTCGCTCTCGTTTTGTTTTAGTATATAGTTTTTGCGATGTGATCTGACATTTAGGGTTGAACAGATTCCAGTGGCAGTCTGGTAGGTGATTTTCTTTTGTATAGATGGTGTGCAAATGAGATGCTATATTACACCATTTGTATAGATGGTGTGTTCACAGTGTGTGTGTGTGTGTGTGTGTGTGTGTGTGTGTGTGTGTGTGTGTGTGTGTTCACTACTCACTGCTGTGTGTGTGCACTTGGATGGGCCAAAACAGAGCACAAATTCAGAGTATTGGACACCATACTTGGCTACACGTCAAGTCACTTATGGAAGAAAGTTGGATGTGAATATTTTGGAGTTTACTCGGATGTTATTATAATGTGTCTTTAATGTTGTGTACAGTACATTTAGAGTTCTTCTTCAGATTACTTTTTATTCATTTTTACATTAACTGTGCATTTTTTTCAGTTGGTGTGTGGTTTTTCTATGGTTTACCATCATTTATATCAATATATCTGGTGGGTTGTGACCAAAAAATTGTTTGCTTGCTAATACTATACAATATTTGTCCCAGTGTGCCATGTGTTTAAATACACTTCTGCTGTTTGTTTGTTTTTAGTTTATTTATTTTTTTTAAATAAAAAAAACTAGGGTAAAAACTAGGGTAGACAGTGTAAGCTCTAAAGTTTTTTCTGTGGTTGAACTGTAAAACACCTGTATAAAGCTAATCATTAGAATGAATACAGCTCCATGTGCCTGCAGAAACACTGCATCCGTAGGGGCTGCCATTGTTGTTTTATGGTTTCACGGGCTATGTGACGTCAGAGCTCGTAACTGGGAGTAGCCTACATAAATTTAGTACAAGTTCACGGGTGGGAAGTCACGGGTTTGACTGCCGTTCCAGTGCACTTTCACGGGTATAAGGTTGGAAAAACACAGGTTACAGGTTGCCTGGAACGCGGCATTAGACTGTTACATTCAAAATAATTTGCAATATCTTGAAAAACTAGTCAAAAATTCAAATAGAACTTTCATATTTCCATACGCATTAACAGACATTACTGTCACATGTAGTGTTGTGTATAGAGCTCACTCACAAAGGCACAGGAGGCTACAGTAATCTTTAATCTTTAAGTATCTTTAATCTTATTTTATTTAAACTCATTACTAGTTTAAAGATCTAGTAATCTTTAAACTGATGCAAATCACAGGAGAACACAATAGCACACCAACAGTTACACAACTAACACCAGACAAAGAAAGAGGAGAATATATGGGTCATTCCTGGGATTCGGTAATACTTCAATTTGGATTTTTAAAATCCTTTTCTAAATAGCTCACATCATTAGGCATATATTAAACCTAAAAAAAAAAAAAATATTTTCTCACCTCAGACATTTAAGACCTTTTATTAATTTCAGTGTTTTTCAGATTTAAACACCTTTTATTTTCAACCCCGTAAAGTACAAAATGGACTTGGTTTAAAGAGGATTTTACACAAAACTTACTATAAAACATACATCTACCTACTGCTCATGTTCATTTTTTCATTTCATTTCACGTTTATTGTCATTGTCATTCAGAGAACAGCAACGAAATTGTGTTCGGAGCATACAACAACCGTACATGGTGTATTAAGGTGCACTAACAAATAAATAATAAATACCCCCTGTGTAAACATGGCACATCAAAAGTATATAGTTGTTAAGACACAGAAGCAGTAACATTCACTCTTGATAGCAGCAAGAGGCTTAACAAAACAATTTAAAGGACATCCAGAACAGAGAGTATGGACAGAGTTGGATACAGATGTAGTTAATGCAACAATGCAAAGTCCAGACACCAGTCATGTGTCCCTCATAACAATTTAATGTTATGAAGTGTGAAAGTGAAAGTGTTACATTTAACTACAAATGTAACACTTGTGATACTTTTCCATTTGTGGGGGGACTTAAGTTAAAAATAGACAAATTGTGTGTCTGTGGTCTCTTTATTATATTGTAAATTTAGATGTTTAACTAAAACCACAATTGTATTGTGTTACGCCGCCTTCACACTGGCAGTTGAAATCAGCTCCGATACGGCTCCGAAACGACCGGAAGTCATTCATTTCCTATGGAGATTCGCAGACCGCATGCGAATGGATCCGAAACATAGACAGTAAAAGAAATGGACACCGTTGATTTCAACGGAGAGAGTTGAAGCCCAACATGGGCACTCACTTCCTGATAGCCAAGTGTTCTGCGCAGGCTCACACTGAGCTGGACGACGGAGATGTGACGTGAGCAACCTGACTGACAGTTGTAAATCTTCTAGTAGCTGTGCCACGACAAATCTGAATCACCTAATCTTGCAGAGACGGCGAAGCGTGACCTGGAGCAACAACCAACTATAACACAATACTTGTCTTGAATGATGATCAGAAGTTTCCAAGGTCGAAGTATGTGCTGACTTTAGACAGTAAAAGATTGCTACGAGCTTCTCTTCCTGTCTATACGGTAACTTCTCTACTGTGCGACAGAGAGTCCCGTGGTTATGACGCAATCATTAGCCTATTTTTACAAAAACGGCTTCTACGGGGCCATAACATAAGATACAAAGTAATGGAGCCTTTTATACATTGTCGTGTTTCTTTAGAAATAAATAATGGACAAATGGAGTCTTTGGACGCCTCAGATGTAAAGTTATTAGCTGTCAAAGTGACGCCAAAATGAATGGGAGTCAATGGGATGCTAGTCTCGCGTAGCCAGACCTTCAGACTGACGGCTGAAGGTCTGGAATTCATAGCAGCTTTCTTTGGCCAAGGCCCGCCCATAAGGCCGTTTGACCGACATATCAAACAACCAATTACAGTTCGTTTCGTTCAGCGTCACGTTTCTGGGTGTGGAAATGTCCCCACAACAACAGACCGGCGTGCAACAAGTCGGCGTGCAAAACTCCTGGATATCTCTTAAAGAGTCTATGCCGTGAACCTCGCATACTTTTGAGAATCCTACGTTTAGCTGATCTTGATAAATGCTCATTGTCACTCATGTAAACACAACAGTTTTTCTTCCGCAATCACACGTCTGCGTTTTGTTTCCCGGCGGACCGAAAATAAACGCGACACTCGCGCCCCCCGGAAATCCGATAAAATTCAACCAATCAGATGACGACTTCGACATTCCTGAAGTGTTTCCAGTTCAGTGTACCATATGCATCAGACATTTAGCCAACGTTCCGTGGGCGTGACGTCTGAGGCTGAGACTAATGGGATGCTAACAGGGGGTGATAGCCAGCTACAATGGCGGCCCCCGGAGGCAGCTTCAACTTCCGGCTGATGGATTACCCCCTTGATCCGAAACGGGTCCGACCGAGTGCGGTGCGAAGAAAATCGTGTCCGTTGGTCATCCGGATGCGTTCAAAAAAATTAAACTCTTGCGAAAAGTTACGGATGGTTCCTATCCATAGACTGTAAAAAATATGGACAAAGCATCTGTGACGTCACCCATAGACTTTCTGAAGGACGGTTTTGAGGCCGTTTATGGGGGGTATGTGCGGCGCCATCATGCAAAATCTTGGGAAATCAAAAATACAAATGTTCAGAAAGAATACAGAGGTGGTGTGATGTGTTGTGTCAGATCATGGCCGAGACGTCAAATTTCACTCGGCGCAGCCCATTATCAGCTGTCAATCAAAGTTAACCGAGCTTATTTGTCATACATTTTATATATAAATACGATCTAAACTAACGAGTTAGGAAAAAATTCACCCCCCTCACAGTTGTTAGGCACTCGGAACCTATCGAAAAATACAATAAAAGTCCATGGGACCAACCTGTAAAAACATGAATTTATGCTGTGAAAACGTACATTTTATTGCGAATTACGGAGCTGATTTCAACTGCCAGTGTGAAGGCGGCGTTAGTCCTTGACATGTCAGGTGGTAATCAATTATTTGATATTGATATTTGATAATATGATCCAACATTAGCATTGAAATTTCAACCTCAACCAACATCAATGCCACCGACCTTGCTATCCGATTCTGGGCTATATATAGGCTATATAACCATATCTAGGCCTATCTACGCAATTTTGTGAACTTCAACTGATAGGCTACCCTGTGCTCAAGAAATGGAAAACTGCGTAGGGAACCAAACCTATATTTGGGGCACGCACGGGGGTACCCATTGCTCGGTCGGCCCTGATGTTTTCTGTCTGGGTCACGAGATGGCGGGTGCGGTAGTGATGGAAAGTCCGGATCATTTGAGCGGTTTCAGAATGATTCACCAATTATTTTATGTTAACGTACGTACGCCACGTTATCTAATTGTATCATCCGTATCAAATACACTTAACCACACTGAAATAAAGCGATAGCCTAAACACTTTTTTCCCCGTTTCATTTCGTGTGGGTGTGTGTCGATGTTTACTGATAGATTCAAAAGAACTGAGATGGGCTGCCCTGCGTCCCACTTTCACTTTTAGACACGACTTCCCTAAACACTTTTCTTCTTCTTCTTTTTACTGGCGACTTGCAACCATATGGAGCATTATCGCCACCTACTGTATCTTAAATACATGTACTTACATCCTTGTGTTCAGTCAGAGAATGTATATCCACTCTGATTCCATAATGAGGGCGCTCACAGGACGAGTGCAGAATGTATGGATGTCTATGGAGCTATACCCCTCAAAATCCACTCTCAGGATATAATTTTTTGTCTAGTAATTTGAATGTTGTTTTCGAAAGGAGATGCAAAGAAATTACAGATTGCTGGGTGTTAGAGTCAATTATTTGCTTTAAAAAGTATTTTAAAAGGTCAATGACGTCATACAATCAGCGTCCATTAGCAGAATGCTAGCGTGTTGGGGGGGCCAAGATGGCGTTCATCTGTGCGGACACGTTTTGAGCGTGTCGTCAGGCAACTAAGAGATTGACATGAAACTACTTCTGAAAACCCCGATAAATTTGACCGATTATTAGTTTAGTTGTTCTTCTACTACTGTGTGGTTTATCAGGCCCATATGGGTAAGAAAATAAACAGAGATAAGACTCAGGAGGATAATACAGACATGGCGACTGACAAATGTAAAAGTGTCGACGAGATGGACACAGAAGAAGAATCTGCGACATCTTTTCCATGCACTCCGACTAAAAGTCCACCGGGGAAAAAAGGGAAATTAAAGATGAACATTGATGAGAAAATTGATTCACTCATTAATGCTGTCGCTGAACTTACATCGAAGTGTGACGGCACATTTCAGAGAGTTGAGTCCATGGAGAAGGTATTGGAAAGTACGGCTTCTTCTATTGCCTCTCTTTCTTCCACCGTAAGTGATCTGTTACGTGAGAGCATGTCCCACAAAGAGAAGATTCTGAAACTCGAAAAAACTACAAAAGAAGATGGGATCTCAGGATTTACGGGTTAAAGGAAAGCAATCCGGACAAGGAGAGTAACACTAACACACGAGATATTGTTATCAAGATCCTCTCCAGAGTGTCTCCGAAGATTGCGCACAAACTTCCAGATGTCGTGGATTCGGTTCATAGACTGGGACAGGGAAGAGGTGATGGTCGCCCCAGAGTGATAATTATTCAGTTCGCCATGCGTCTTTATCGAGATACAGTGTGGAGAGATGCCAAAGACAACCACTACCTGAAGGAAAATGGGCTACACATCAAAGAAGATCTGTCTTCGGAAGAACGAGCCGCAAGAAAAAAAGCATGGCCACTGGTGAAACGTGCGAGAGAAGAGGGTAAGAAGGCCGGGTTTCGAGGAGGATTTGCCTACATTGAAGGGGTGCGCATCAGTGTTCCTGACACCTGAGCGGATGGTGCCCGTCAGCAGTTATGGATACATATCGGGGTCAACGCAAGTGTTGTGATTGATGTAATGTTTCATGCTTTCTCAGTTTTCACTTTCTCCAAAGGTAACTTACTTGTTCTATACTAGTTAATCAGTAAATTTTTGTAACGGCTGATTACAAGTTTGGTAAGTTCAAATTAATTTCTTTAAATGTTCGAGGCATTCGTGATGCTGTTAAAAGAAAAGCTATATTTCTTTTTGGAAGACATACAGAAGCTCAAATACTTTTTTTTCAAGAGACTCATTCTTGTGACTCTGATTCGAATTTTTGGAAAACCCAATGGGGAGATTTTGCAACTTTTAGTCATGGATCCAATCACTCAGCAGGTGTCGCAATTTTCTTTAACAAATTCAAAGGCAATGTTTTGGAGTCTATTCGTTCAGATAATGGAAGATGGATTATACTGACTGTTAAACTGGACAATTCCACTTTAATAGTTTGCAATGTATATGGATTTAATACTCGAGTACACAATTTAGAAATGTTTAAGGAGATTTGTGATACAATAACAGATTTAAAGAAGAAGTATAAGGATGGATATGTAATTATTGGTGGGGATTTCAATGATGCTCCAGACGATTCTGTTGACCGCTTTCCACCCAAACATAGTTCACGAATTTCAGATTTATTTGATTTTATAACTGACAAATTACAAGTTTCTGATGTGTGGAGATATTTGAATCCAAATGGCTGTGACTATACTTGGAATAATAGCACTTTTTCTTTAAAATCAAGAATAGATTACTGGTTGATTTCTTATGACTTAATCAACTATGTTTCAGAAACAAAAATTACTTGTGCTCCTCTATCAGATCACAAATTGATATCAATCGTTTTTGATGGGTGTAAGAGTAGTAGTATTCGTGGATACTGGAAATTTAACAACAGTCTACTTTCTGACAATTGTTTTGTGGAACAAGTTAAATTGATAGCAAATATTTTTGAAAATAATAATTAAAATTTTGTCCAAAAGTGGGAGTTATTTAAGTTTAAAGTCAGGGTAATTGCTATGAGAAGAGGTAAAGAATTAAAGGAAAATAAATTTAGGAAGATTACAGAGATAACAGAGCAACTTAATACTTTAATTAAACAAAATACTCTATCCGAAGATGACAAGTCTAAATTATATCTTCTTAATTTAGAAATAGATAATCTATATATAGAATTAGCTAAGGGTGCTTATGTGAGATCAAGAGCCAAATGGTATGAGGAAGGGGAAAGAAATACTAGTTATTTCTTTTCTCTTGAAAAAAGAAATTATACAAGAAACTCTATTTCATCTTTGACTATAAATGAAAGAATCTCTAATAATCCTTCAGATATAGCATCTTTTGTGTATTCCTTTTATGAGAAACTTTATACTTCCCATTCTGACAATGAAAAAATAAGCACTTATATACAAACAGTTAAACATTTTGTTCCAACAGTTTCTAATGATTATAGTGAATATTGGGAAGATGATATTTCTAAAGCTGAGATCTCTAAAGCTCTTTTTTCAATGAAGAAGGGAAAATCTCCTGGATCAGACGGGTTAACTGTTGAATTTTATTGTGCCTTTTGGGATCTGATAGAAAACCCTTTATTTAGCATGTATAAAGAATGTTTAGAACAGAAAGAAATGAGCACAACAATGAAACAAGGTATTATCAGTTTAATTCCAAAACCAGACAAAGACCCCTTGATCATTGACAACTGGAGAAATAACTTTATTAAACATTGATTACAAACTTTTAGCCTTAGTTTATTCTACTAGATTAAAGAGTGGTTTAAATAAAATAATTGGAGAATCTCAAACTGGCTTTATGGCAAAGCGTCATATTAGTTCAAACATTAGGCTTATATTGGACCTGCTAGATTATAACCAATTTGTTAATTCAGATGCACTCATTTTATTCCTTGACTTTTACAAGGCGTTTGACACAATTGATCACCAATTTTTATTACAGAGTTTACATGCATTTGGTTTTGGAAATAAATTCATTCAGACTGTTAAAATGTTTTACAAAGACATTAATAGTTCCGTTATATTACAGAACAATACTTCTAGAAGGTTCTCCATCAGGAGTGAGGCAGGGTTGCCCAATTTCCCCATTTTTGTTTTTAATTGTTGTGGAACTATTAGCGATTAGTATAATTAAAAATCCAAATTTACATGGTATAACATTATTTAATAGAGAAATAAAAATATCACAATTGGCTGATGATACAACTTTATTTCTAAAAGATAAAACTCAAATTAAGAATGCAATCGAATTAGTTCGAACTTTTTCTGATGCCTCGGGTCTCCAATTAAATATTAAAAAGTGTGAAATTCTCCCAGTGCATGATTCTTCTGAACACTCAATGTTTAACATTCCAGTGAAAGAATATGTTAAATATTTAGGAATTTATATATCTAAAAATTTGACAATTAGACAACATCTCAATTTTAATAACAAGATTAAAAAAACAAAAATGATTTTTGACAATTGGTTAAGAAGGGATTTATCTATTTTAGGCAGAATCTTATTAACAAAGGTAGAAGGTTTATCCAGATTCGTTTTTCCTGGGTTGTCTTTATTTGTTCAAGATTCTACTGGTAAAGAAATAAATAGATTATTGGTTGATTTTTGCTAGAAAAATAAGCACCACCATCTTAAAAAAACTTTATTAGCTGGAAAGAAATCTGAAGGAGGTTTTGAAATGCTGGATTATGTGGATATGAACAATACCTAAGATTAATTGGATCAAAAGGTGTGTTATTGACACTGATTCAATTTGGTCTTTTATTCCACACAATATTTTTAAGAGGGTCGGTGGTCTTAAATTTATTTTAACTTGCAATTTTGTACCATCTAAATTACCTATAAAACTGTCTAAATTCCATGAGCAAGCACTCTTGGCCTGGAAATTGTGCTTTGTGCATAATTTTTCTCCTCACAGAATGAAAATATGGAACAACGAATTGATTACAGTTAAAGGCAAGAGTTTATTTTTTGAGAAATGGTTGGATCACGGATTAATGTATTTAAGTGATTTATTTGATTCATCTTTAAAAATTCACTCTTATGATTCTTTTTTGTCCAAATTCAATTTTCCCATAAAATTTAAAGAATTTTCTGTAGTAATTAAAGCTATTCCCTCTGGGCTTATAAATTTAATGTGCAGCCACTTGACTTATTATAAAGTTGAAAATAAAGATTACGATCTCCTTATAAATGGTAAATATATTTTTGATAAAAAATTTACTAACAAAGATATAAGACAAGTATTTAACGAACAAAAGAGAGTTACCCCAAGAGGGAAATTTTACTGGAATTCCATTTTAAGAGATGTTAATTCACTCAAAAAAATGAACTAGGAAGGTTGTGCACTTTACATAATATATTTATATTTAGTTTACTTATAATAATTGTGTTTTTTGACTTTAAATGTTTTTTTCTTTTAAGGTCCATGTAATTATGTCTCAACTTAACAGTACAAAATCCTAACGCATTGGCTAAACACAAACCATTTATGTTAAGTAAAAACTTCTTACATCCAGAGGGGGGCAGTATAGTGCGAGCCAACCATAGCTGAGCCAACTGCCATTTTGGCCGAACTTAATTTGATTGTGTTCAATCTGCTTAAATATGTCAAATTTAAGTTTACTTAATCCGTTTGTGTTGGATTACATGAATGATTTGTGTTGCATTAACTGAAACTGGGCGGAGCTTGTTAGTTCCCAGCATGCTTTGCATATGCACTGTAAAAATGAATTTTGATAATTTGTTTTCACAACTTTTTATATTTTGTCAAATCAACTTAGATAATTAATGTACTTCAGATAGCATAATATTTTGAGTTTCTATTTATTAAACCAATCTCCTTTGTTGTATTAACTCAAATTTTTTATTTCAATGGACTCAACATTTTAAGGCAACCAGGTAACTTACATTTTTAAGTTAATCCAACAATTTTTTTTTTACAGTGTGGCTGAATTAATAGAGAATAAATGTTGAAATTAAGTGTTATTTTATGTGTTTTTGAGAAAATTAGAAAAGTGGAAGACTTGATAGTGCGTAATTGTGTTTAATGTTCAATTACATTGCAATTATTAGAACCATTTAAATTACAGTGGGTTACCATTGTGGAGAAGAGTGGAGCATTTGGTTAGGCTGAAGACTGATTCAGCAATTTTCACAGCAAATGCTTTGGCTGATGAAGCATGTAAATCTTATCATTTAAGATGCTAAAAAGTGCTATTGATAGCTAATAGTTGGCTATAGTCTAGAAATGGATTATTGTGACACTAAAATAACTTATATTGCATTGGATGTATGAATATATGAATTTGAATATCTGAATCATATCAGGGAGCCTTTTTTTAATTCACTGACACTATTAAATTAAGCTGTGCCCAACCACAGTAAATAAGTTGAATCAACCTTAATAAATTAAGTTGACCCAACGTAAGTACATTAAATTGGAATAACATAATTGCATAATGCTGAATTAAAGCAAGTTAATCATGTGGAAATCCTTTCCATAATTTTTTTATGTTCATTCAAAGAGTTATTTTTTTGAGTGTTGGAGGAAAGCATGGCTGCTTCCTTACAAATTTTGTATTTCTAACAAAGTAAGAGAAATTCACCTGAAGATCTTACACAAAATATATCCAACTAATATGTGGCTTTCTAATTTTATGGATATTGGGAAAGAATGTTCCTTTTGTAACAACTGTGAGGAATCTTTAAATCATCTGTTTGTTGATTGCCAAAGTGTAAAGTCATTTTGGAAAGATTGCTTTTTTACTTTTTCAGTCAAAATTAATCTAATGATAACATTGAATGTAAAAGAAATTATTTGCTACTTTGAGAATGATGATAAAAATATTCACAATTTTGTAAATGTTATCATCTTGAATGGTAAATTTTTCATCCATAAATGTAGATTGTCAAAATCTCCTCCTTTATACAAGGTTTTCTCTAACGAACTCATTCTGTTAATGAAGTCTCTTAAAATTGTAAAAAATTCAAAAGCTATGTCTAGTAAAATATTATGAATCTGTATTTGGCATCTTATGAATGTCTCCTTTATTTTTATTTATTTTTAATTATTTTCTTTTTATTTAATCATCTTTGGAGTTTATGTTACTCATGCCTGTTTTTTTCTGTAATGTTATTTACATGTTCTAAATAAATAAAAATAAAAAAATAAAAAAAAATTTTTTTTTAAATGCTAGCGTGTTATGGGCAAAAAACAACTCATCCTGTTAGAAATCGAAAGGACATAAGTACTCGTTCATTCAACTTTCGACCTATAACCCATGTTGAACTTGCAAAACCTACAATCAAATCTGAGATTTCTCAACGGCAATCGGGTGAAAGAGACACATTTAGCCGTTTAGCTCCATAGACTCCCATTCATTCTGCACTCGGACGATCGCCCCCAGTGGAACTCTGGGGGAACTACAACCAAAATTCGGTACAATAGGACTTAATAGGGGGTGACCAGGCTTTCCGTAGACGGGCTGTGGTTCAGTCCAGTTTGTTGTAAAAAAGAAAAAAAAAGAGATGTGTTTAAGCACCATCTTTACGGAGTTATTTGAGAAAATAGTTGTCATGTCCATTTGTTTCATTCCTTCATGTCAGTCCATTCCTTAAAGCCAGTCTTTGAGTTGAGTATTTAGTGCACACAAACAGCACGTTCCACAGTTTCCAGATAAATGTTTTCCAATAAGGTGCAAAGATGCATTTAACTCTAATTCTCCTAAATTGACACTGTTCTCTCCTGCTCTTCCCCAATGACTTTTCCTCCCCCACTTTCTGCTGTATCTTGTAAATGTCTTCCTTTATTTCCATTAAACTCTGCCACGGTATCTTAATTGTGCTCTGTATGATTTGATCTCTACTTGGCTAACTACTGCCACCTCTACCTGATTTACTTTCAACCCATTTTTAGCTGAAGTATCTGCCATCTCGTTCCCTTGGATGTCAATGTGTGTTGGGACCCATAAAAACTGAACATCAATCCCCAGACTACATATACTCCGTATAAAGATAACAAAATTTCATACATAATATCCTCCCTACATTTTGACGTTGCACTTTTGAGACTAGCCAGAGCAGCACTTGATTCTGAACAAGATTCTGAATCTGAATTGAATCTGAATCTGTCATGGGTTTGACTTCCTCTATCCACTGTAATGCAAACAAGATTGCCATAATTTCTGCTGCATACATCGATAACTGATCGGTTCATCTTTTAAACACCTTAATTTTTAATTCTGGAATGTAAAAAGCACAGCTTGATGTTGCGTTCTGTGGATTTTTAGACCCATCCGTGAATAAACGTAATATATCTCTCTTGCATAGTGTTCACATAAGCTTGCATATCAAACATGTTTTTTTTTGCATCAAAAATGCCTGTTTCAGAGAAAGATCAAGGTAATAACCATGGTGGAACAGCTGCCATTAAAGCAGTTAGACTATAGCGACCCAATCGTTGAATATACTCCTTATATCCAAAATTACATTACTAAATAGGCTACCTCCTTTGTAATTTTGCTGCTTTCCCGAATTTCATTTATAATTCTTTTTGTAGGATGTGTGTCCTTTTTGACGTTGTAAATTAGCCCAATAATTGTCCCTCAACTAGAATCAGAGGCATTTCTCCAACTTCCACCTGAAGCGCTGATATTGGTGTTGACTTTACTGCTCCACAGCATAGTCTCAATGCTTGGGCCTGACTTTTATCCAACCTTTTTAAAGATGTACTAGCAGCTGATCCAAAAACAATGCATCCATATTCTCGAACTGATCTAACTAATGCAGAGGGATCGAGTCTAATCCGATGGACACTTCAACTTCAACTTGATTGTGACGTCACCGATCGTGCTTAACCGTAGAGTAGCCTAAGACATATGATTTATTTTTTAAATTAATATCATAAATAGTATAATAAAATAATGTTGGGATTTAATCCATTATATGTGTAGCTACCATTATGTTCACAGTCCAAGTTTAGGCTACTATTCATATATTTTTTCCCCGTTTATGTAGGCTAATTTAATTTTTCTCCAACAGCTCATATAGCCTACCAATAGGATTGTAGTCTATATATTTTCTCCAACAACTTATATGCATATAGAATTATGCATAAAACAAATAAGTAAACAAAAAAGGGGGGTTAAATTGTTTATTTACATTTATGGTCGTTGTTTTCTCCGATGCATAGATTAGTCCACAAGACCGAAAGTGCATAAAGTGGCCCTGTGCCAAATGACAAGCATTCGCAATCTTTTTTGCACTTTCGTGACGTAACGCCGCTTCAGTCCACTCCTGGGCGCTCGCGAGCACCCAATGACAACGAGTTCACGGGTGGGAAGTCACGGGTTTGACTGCCGTTCCAGTGCACTTTCACGGCCATAAGGTTGGAAAAACCATAGACTGTAAAAAATAGGGAAAAACACGGGTTACAGGTTGCCTGGAACGCGGCATTAAGTCCCGCCCCTCCGCTTCCGGCTCATGGAACATTTCGGAAAAAATATGCTTGGTCAATGGGGAGAGACAACTTATCTTTTTATTCCGTCTGAACTGTGCCCTGAATTACACATATGATGTTTGTCAAATTAAAAGCTAATTATGAAAGTCAAGAAAGTCGCAGTTTGTTATAAAATAGGAGAGTAACGTTTATTTTTATATCGCTCAATGAACTACATCTCTCGTCTCGGACCGTACGTCCCCAAGCTCGTGTGTGTGCAGTCTGGTACAAAACACACAGGCATGACGGCGTAACGTCACGATTATAACGTTAGACTATAGAAAACATGACAGACGTTAGCTTTAGTAAAGTTAGCTTCATTCATTGAGAGAAAAGGTATGACGTCTCATGCACGCCTTTTGGGGTTTGTAGTCTTTGTAATTACGTATTTTCCTCGACAGTTTTACATCAAACTGCGACTTTTTTTACGTTAAAATGCATATTTTAAATTGACAAACATCATGTGTAATTCAGGGCACAATTCAAACGGGATCAAAATATTTGTTGTCTCTCGCCATCGACTACCATAATATTTTTCCGAAATAAGGTCCCACGGTGGTCCACCGGAAGGGGAGGAAAGGGGAGGGCTCTTTATAGGGTCAGGGGGAGTGGTGGAGTGAAACACAGAAATAAACATTTGGAAAAAAGTAGGAGAACTTGGCGATCGGCCGCATCACGAACCATGTCACTGAGGTATGTTTTTTGCGTTGACAAGTAAACACAAGCACGTGTGGCTTCGTGCACTTTTGAGTAACGTTACTCGATTAGGTGTGTTCGAAGTTTTGCCTCACCGATTGGTGAGATTGCCGCTGGTCATCATGCTACCTATATATATATATATAGCCTATAGATCGTTTAAAAGCAAATTTACATTATTTAAACAGAAAATCGCGGTTCCTCGAGGGCAGGATGGACAAAGCTCTACCAAAATATTCACCGAATATTCACAGACCTATAAATTGAATCAATAATAGGCTACATTGTAATGTGTTCATATTGAATAGTGATACAATGAAGCTTCAAAGCGTATCGAGTAGGCCTACACAACGCAGTTGTCATAGCCCCGTGCCAGAGCCCGTATTTTGTTTCAGATGTTTCGTGATCAACGAAATACGAAACTTTTCTTTCCAGTGACTTGAATGTTTCACTTTGCGTGTCGGATAAATCTCCACTACCAGAGATTAGCGCCTTGCCTGACAGCATGTAGGCGAGAAAAGTGCAGGCAAGACGCAGTCCTTGGTGCGTTCAAGTCATCTCGTAAAGATACGAGATCATAATACGAGTTGAACGCACATGAACGCCACTACAATGTCGTAAATACGAGTGGGAAGGACTATTTAGCAGTGATATTGCTAGACTTTTCTATTTACAGCGAATTAACCCAGCCGGCCTTTCAACGTTGATTCACCGTTGAAACAACGTCAGGTACCATGGTTGGATCAACGGTGAATTACCTTTCGATTTTGCAAAACGGATCAACGTTGATATTGTGACGTCGTTTCACCGCGGAAGAAACAACGTTGATATCACGACGTCGTTTCACTTTCACCTTTCGGGTTATGGTCTTCTGTCGACGTTGAATCACCTTTCGATTTTGCAAAACGAATCAACGTTGAAATCGTGACGTTGTTTCACCGTCTCTTCTTTCAATATGGGTGAATAAAGGTTGTATGTCGACATTGAACCAATTTTGAATTATGCTTCGGTTTTGCAAACTGAATCAACCGTCTTACCTTTCATCATGGGATAATACATTTGTACATTCAATTACAACCTAGTTTGCAGTTGGAACAGTCATGACAATGTTGACTGAATTTGTGATTAACTGTAACGTTACACTAAAAAATTATTAACTTTCAAATTACTTGCAGCAGCTTAATTAAACACATTTAATAAAGAAATAACAAATGCTCAAATTGTAAAACAAGTTTTATTCTGAAAAAACAAGTCTAAAAATACTTTCTAAAACAGATGAAAAACATCTCAAACTTTAAATTGCAGCGTTTTCGAAGTAATGTTAAAAACCTGTAGAAGTAGAAATCTAAATGGGATATTTAAAGATAGTTTTTGTTCAATTACAGTAACCCTTAAATTAAACATTTAATATTTAAAATGTACAGTACAAAAGTTTTTAAATTCTCAATAAAATGTGAGTGCAGTGATCCGACAGGGTCTCAGCTCGAGGTCCAGTCCGATGCCATCTCTCCCTCTTCACTTCTTGCCCGCTGTCTGTACTATCCTGTATAAAAGCATTTTAAATTAATAAAAAATAAGACGTACAAGATTTTCACTTATCAGTTCAATTAGAGTCAGGTTAGAAAACAAATACAACACTATCCATGCTAAACACATATTTGATGTATTCAGATGAACATTTACACAAGCAATTCTTCAGAGCCCCAAGGTGGAATTGTAAAAAATTTAATATTACTCATGTGTCAGTTACGGTTACTATAATCATAAGGTCATGATTTCATCCTTAAAACAGATGAAGAAATCAACCAATTTTGGCGTTGAGCTGAGAGGGTTGTGATCTGTTGCTCTTTGACTTATCTTTCAATGCAGGTTTATATTGTTTCAACAATTTTTGCCTGACCCCTGGGGGGCTCCGTATATTTCTGATCATATTTGTGGAGAAACATTACACTGTTTTAATTCAGAATCCTAACCATACATTGCACTGATTAAAAGTAATTTAGTAAAATAAAAAAAATAACACAAAAAGGTCAATGACTCCGTACCAGAAGTGATAGTGCAATGTAGCAGCTAAAGAATAATCCTCCACCAAATTACCAGTAATCAGCTGGATCCTTGGCAAATCTGAAGGGGGGGAAAGAAGAAATTTTTCAATAAAAAGTCCTTAAAAAGCAGTATATATATATATATTTTTTTTTTTTTTTTACCATTCCTTTAAACAATTTTAAAATGGATTTAAATTGTAAAAACGTTTGCCATTATAACATTCACACAACATGAACAAAGTAATGTCATCTTTGAGACGGTTAGTTATTACATGATTAAAAATGTAAACATGGGAAGCACACAAAAAAAATCTGTTTGGTACACCAAAATCAAACCATCAAATAATTTTACCTGCAGCCGCATTTATCCTATGACACATCTGAGGGTCTTCCTCTTAATGGTTTCCAGTAATTAAAGAAAGAACTGATGAGGGTGACATGAATCCCCTTTCAGTGCGCCACTTCAGCAGAAGACAGACACAAGGACAAAAAGTTACTCAGACTTTCTATCTGTAACGTTAAATGTCTTACTTTGAAGATGAAAATCATACTTAATACTATATATTAATCTCAGTGTAGGTTTTCGAACAGTGGGTAAAATTGACTTACTTAAGTTGGTGAATGGGTCATTCTGTTGGGTGTTCTTCCCCGATAAAAATCTTATTCCAATGCTTGATCTAGAAAAAAAATGTAAACAAAATTATTTTCAATATCGTTATCAGTGTTTGAATAGGTTCTGTAAACATACTTCTAACGAATAAATGACGGTTTTATCACATTAACGTTAACTGTTACTCATTCTTTAGTTGACAACATTAAATACATAACGTCACCAACAACAAAACACAGCAATGTCAGATGGTAACTTACTAACGTTACATTGAAATACGTGCTAATATCGCTACGCTAATGGTGAAGCAGTACAAAAACACACACAGAGATAACTTATTTATGAGGTTGCAGTAACGTAAGCCTATGGCCGTTAAGTTAACGTTACCCGTGTCCCTAAACGTTAACGTTAGACTGTTAAGGACTGAAAATGTTTTCTTACCTGATATCACCAGTATTCCTCTGTTCACATTCCAGCTTTTGTTCTTCATTGACATATACTCAAATTCGCTCAAAATGTAAGAATTCAACAGGCAGATATAAAATAATCCAGGTCTGACCGAGTAATCAACGCAAGCAGTAGCAGCTGCTCACCGACCGAGAGTAACGGACGTATTTTCAAACTTAAAATAGGCGCGCAGAGCCGCGCAAATTCTCATTGGACAGTTTCCTGGAAGACAGACATATTGACCAATCATGCTCAAAGTAAAAATGCGAAACAACCAATAACAATAGTTTGCGCGAGTTAGCATTGCGGTGTATTACGTTTTATTTGCAGTCTGTATTATTATTTAATTCATTGGTCAAATGACATGACAGTGTATACAATATACAAATGTAATAATGTAATGTTAGGCATGCAGACAAAATCGTAAATTCACATAAAGCAAAAGGTTTCTGCTGCACTGCTCTCTTGAAGGTGAAACTAGTATTGTTAATAATGCTAATAATTATATTTTAACATATACACTGAAGAGCTATGATCAAAAAATCATTAAATGCTAATTAATTATCATAATGATACGTTAAAAGGCAGATATTTCTGTTGTATGTTGTTGAAAACATTACGTTGTTTCAACGTACAGATCTTGTAAAAATGTCAACATTGATTTAGAAGTGTTTTTGTTAACCTTTTTCAACCATTTAGCATTAAACATTATTTCAACGTTGTTTCAACGTTGAAACAACAACTGTCATTATTTCAACCATATTTCAACGTTGAAGGTTGGTCATGTACCGGTTGGTTTTCAACCATTTAGCATTAAACGTTATATCAACGTTGTTTCAACGTTGAAACAACAACTGACATTATTTCAACCATATTTCAACGTTGAAGGTCGGTCGTGTGCCGACTGGGAAGCTAATTGCCGGCCAGAATATGATGGCATTATAATATAATATTTAACATATATAAATATATAAAACAAAGTAGCCTACACATTTTCTTTGTTCTATTTTCTAGAACTAGATTTTCTTAAGAATTAACCTTGCTGTATTTTTGTGTAGCCTAATTAATTAAGAGAAAGTAGCCTATTCTGCCATCTTACTCTGACGAAAATGACTTTAACACACCTGCTGTCATAAACACGACTTCCCACCTAATAAGTACGAACTTCCCAGGAGGACTTGAACGCACCATCTCTTCTCCCAGTGGATCAGACACCTATGGGATCAAAGGCGGATATTGCGGGATTCACACTCATGTACGGTGTTGCTAATGAACTGGAAGCAATTTAAAGGGGTCATGACATGAGAAACCAAATTTGCCTTGATCTTTTGGTATATAAGAGATCTATGTACTATTAAAACTTCCTGCAAGTTTCATAGCTTAAGACGTCATCCCCATTATAAACGAAGCATTTATTTAATCAAGCTCTAAATACAGCTCGTTCTAGATCCTTTGAACTTAGGCCCCGTTTACACGGAGGGAAAACGCAGATATTTCCCTGCGGTTTGGCCTCTCGTTTACACGAAAACCCAGTTTTTATCACAGAAAACGATTATTTATAAAAACTCCGGCCAAAGTGGAGATTTCTGAAAACGCCGGTTATGTGTTGCCGTGTCAACTGGGAGAAACGGGGTTTAAGGTTCTCTCGTGTCGATTCTGAGGATTCTGATTGGCTTTATCCTTCTCCCTACACTGCCGCCCATAGGTTTGGCATAGTTATGATGGCGCTCGCGGCGTATTTATGCGGGTCGTGTGCACGATGTTATTATTGAAAACGGAGGGGGGGAAAATATTTGTTTCTCTAAATACCCGGCTATGTGTAAACGTAGCCTTAGTGACGTCACGGTACGAAGTGACGTACCAGTCGTTTGCATATGACCGCCTCCAGCGCAGGACAACTACGCCTCATTTCGCATCATCGCATGCGTTGTCGTGCAGCGAGTGGGTCTGTTTACAAGATGACTGCGATGCCACGCAGATGTGCTGTTCCTTGCCGAACGATCCAGACGTCAGGGAAAGCAGTCGGCTGTAGTTTATTTGCAGCATATGCAGCGCGTCAAAGCTTTATTTGAACGGTGAGTGATCAGATGAGTGTGACAGGGCATGTTACTGAAAGAACGAGCAGAGAGAGAGAGAGAGAGAGAGCGAGAGAGCGAGCGAGAGCCTTCAAACTAATTTTGTGCGCGCTCTCTCTCTCTCTCTCTCTCTCTCTCTGACTGTTTGAATCAGAGGTGAGAAACAGGGTGGGAAAAGGTCATAAATCACTACATTTTTTAAGTTTTTTAGTACAAAAAACTATAGTAATACTATAATTGCACCTAAGGAAACATAATAAAACAAAACAAAAAAACATGTCATGACCCCTTTAAGTTCTGTTGCTTTTATATGAAAATAAATATAATGAACAAGACACTCCAAGTACTTATGTAATTTCATTCCAAAGTTTATCGATCATATTTACTAAACAGTGTATACATTTTAGCAGAATCTAGTGGTGAGATTGCAAATTGCAACCAACAAAAGTTAAGGAAAACTTTACAGGAAAAGATGTCGATGTCATAGCCAGCGATGAGGTTTCTTTACAAAGATTAATTAATTATATTTACTTAATTAATTATTCAGTAAAACGATATCTTATTGTGAATATTATTGTTACTTGTTCATCATTGTTTCAGTGTTTTATTCGCTGTCTTTAGCTAGCTTCTTTGCACGAAAAACAACAGTGACGAAACGCGCAGCAGTTTGTCTGTTTAGGGCCACTGTAGAAACATGGTGGTGCAAAATGGCTTTTTAAATGTGAGGGAACCAAGGGGGTAATCCATCGACCGCAAGTTGAAGCCGGCCGCGTGCCGCCATCTTGTAGCAGAACTTCACTTGCGTTAGCATTCCCATTGACTCCCATTAATTTTGGCGTCACTTTGACAGCGAATAACTTTACATCTGAGGCGTTTAAAGACTCAATTTGTCCATTATTTATTTCTAAAGACTCACGACAATGTATAAAGGGCTCCATTACCTTATATGTTACATTATGGCCCCATAGAAACAGTTTTTGTAAAAATAGGCTAACGATTGCGTCATAACCACTCGACGCTCTGTCGCACAGTAGAGAAATTACCGTACAGACAGGAGGAGAAGCTCACAGGCAATCAATGCATTAACTTAATATGGCGTACTGGCGTTACATTTTCAAATAAATACTATACAAAATACTTACTCCTGCTCACTCACGCCAAAGAACTCTTTGCTCAAGCTCGCCGTCTCTGCAAGATTAACGTTGGCAGTTTTCATGCACAGCTACTAGAAGATGTACATCTGTCAGACGGGGTGCTCACGTCATCAAGCTCAGTTTGAGTCGGTTTGAGTCTGCGCGTCAGGAACGGAAGTGCTGAAGAATCGCTAAAAATGGGCTTCAACTGTCTCAACTGAGTTCCAATGAGATGGCTCTGTCCACTTCTTATACTGTCTATGGAGGGAACCCGCGGTGTAGATAGAAATGCCTCATTCTAATAAAAACATAACGGTTCATTAGTAAGGTCTTTATACACCACTGAAAACATAGTTATGTAGATTATATTGCATTTGTCAACAAATCCTCCCAAATATTACACAATGCACCTTTAATACAGACATGTTTTTATATTTGTTTTTATAAAAATTACAATAATCACATAACCCACATAGAGATTAGAGAGTTTGGGAATATTCACACTTAATTTATACACATAGAAACATGATATCAGAGTTTTAAAATCAAACATTTTAAAAGAGAACAATACATCACGGTTGTTTAAATCGAATGAGCATTAAGCAGCAAGTTGTTTCCCATCGTGCTTTTGGTGGAGATCAACTGCAGAGTCCGACACACAAACTCGTACCACACTCGGACACATCTCTATCCGTCATGCATCTCGTGGTGATCACACGTGATCGGTTCTGCGCAGAATTTGCTTATCTCAGACGAGCCTATTTTCTTATTATAGGGAGATGAGAGCTTCTGTGATCTCTCTTCTGTGAAGTTTAACGGCTAACTTGGATCACATGAGGCACTTCAAAGACTTGTTGCCTCGCTGAAATGACTTTGCAGGTGGTGTTTGCGCACAAATGTTCCTCACGAAACTGATTTTGGACAGACTTCTGAGGCAGTGTTACGGTTTAATGATCTACAACAAAATAGAGCGAGCTTTGATGAAAACTAAGTGAATATTTAAGGACTACAATAGCAATTTCTCGCTAGAAATTACATCATAAGTGGAAAACGTTTATCAAAAATGTACATTTACACACAAACTAGCTGCCCGCCCCATAAGCATGCCGTCTAAAAACCGCGTCTCTGTAGGCAGCCTAGGCTCTTGAGATCTGTACACAAAAACAAATGGGTACAACCAGGCAGCTGGGGCGGGCAGCTAGCGGATCATTAGGAAAGATTAGATGAATGTGATCATTTATGTTTCGGCCTTTTTTGGGCCTGAAATGACTGATACAACCTTTAATCTATCTACTAAAACGTGCTAGTTCTAGCCTTGCCTAGCTAGCTGCTAGCGATACAAGCTAACGTTAGTTATGGAGACGGCTCAGCCTCACAGCACCAGACATATAATAAAACTTACACAGTCTGTGTCATCATATCTGATTTGTAATGTAAAGGATGGCTACATTACTTAAGAATTCCGTTAATCTTCGAAAGAAAAACTGAGATATTGTAATGAAACCCGAGAGATTTATATCCTTCCGATAAAGGATTCACCAAAACTGTTCACGTTTGAAAAAGTTAATCGCAAAAAACATCACCTAATCCATATGAATCGCGTGGTTTCCTCCAAGTCCTCTAAAGAAACACGATCGCTCTTATACTTTAACAGTGTAAATGTAGACTTCTAAATCTAATCACATTCAAGGAGCATATGCACAGCAACTGAAGCTCTGAGTGAAATGAGCTCATTATCATGAACCAATCACAGCCGTTCAACGGATCAGGACTAGTTAGGACTAGTCACGTGTGTTATGCGTATTTTTCAAATTTAAACAAGTACAACATCTTTTATGAAAACATTTAAACATCTTTAGAAAATGTACCTATGATGCATTTCAAATAATATGATGTTGAAGTCCTTGTGGGAATTTTAGTAGTACAAACCTATCGTAATGGACAACAGCCTTTTAAGTAGCCTTTAAACAAGTAAAAGTGAACAACATTAATTTTAAGTAGGCTTATTGCAATGCTTAATAATAGTTGACAAATGTTTATAATACATTATAAGTTGGTACATTAGAAATGTAATTTTTTCCCCCGAAATATTACAATTATAAATATATAAATATTAAAATATATTGCAGTAGGCCTAAGTGTTTAAAAAGTACTTTAAACATACTAAAAGCTTAAGCATTTTGCTATGTTCTTACACAGATTATTACCAAAGTACTTGTAGCATACTTTTTAGAAATATATTAAAATGATGCTTGTTTAGCACATTTCTTAACAGTATAATTAAGCATATATTTATTATTAGAATTTATTATTATTATTTTTAGAAATGATGACGTCGATTTTACCATATCAATGCGAGTCCAATGATGAAACATTGGAAGAACTAGTTATTCAACCCAAACCTACATCACAATGACGACTTGAGCAGGACATTTCAGTGATACACTACTCAGTTTAGTACACACTGTATGAAAGGGAATTTTTGAAAAAGCATAATAGTATGGATATGCACAAGAATCATAGATGGTGCAACCAGCCTTTGTTTATCAAATATTAACTTTACTTTCTCTCATTTGTGCAGATGCTGCTTCATTGTATTACTTCTACATCTGACAGGCAAAGGTTAGTATTCTCAGACCTCAGTTAAGATATTTGGTATCTATTGATGTATTTTATGTTTGGTGCAGTTGTTGTTGTTGTTGTTGTTGTTTGCTTCCTAACTTAATTATGACTCTTTTCCCCAGTCTCTCTGCAGGACTCTGCAAACACATTTGAGCGTGTTGTTGGAGACTCCGTCACCTTGCCATGCTTGTATGAGAATAAACAAAGTGATGTACTTTGGCGACACAATAAAAGCAGGAAAGTGTTAAATATTATAAATGGCCAACTCTCACTAGAAAACCAGGACATAATATTCCAGAATCGAACGGAAAGTTTCTCTTCAGGTTATGTGAATGGAGACTATTCAATTACGCTGAAAAATGTGGAGTTAATTCATGCAGGAGACTACACTTGTTTTATTCAAGCTTCAAACGAGGAAAAGAAGATACAGCTTTTTGTCAAAGGTACATGGAATCCTTGTTTGGAAAATTACAGTGTTTTAAATTTACATTTTATCTCTATACAACACTTGTGAATTTACGGAAGCCCTGAACCGCAAGAAAAAAAGGAAAAAACGTATCTCGTTATTTCGACACGAGTCCTTATTTCGACATATCTCATTATTTCGACTTAAACTACAGGGCTGTTGAATGCTTGATTCTGATTGGTTGACGAACGTTCTAAGGCGTGTGATTATTTTCAGGGAAACGCACGGCTAAAGTAGTTCCAGCAGGTCTTGACCGCATTACAGTTCCATATCACTTCGCGTAGTCAACTGTAATAACGGAAAATAGGATATAATTCATAACAAGAAAAAACATGCAGCCCCATGTGCGCTTGATCAGCAATTTTCGATGTCTAACTTTACAACCAATGGAAACATGCAGTTTCATTTTAATAAATAAAGTATACAGTCCTATCTATAATCAATATAAAATTAAACTGAATATATAATTAAATTGATTGTCCTGCTGCACGGGTTTTCGTAATTATTGCAGATAATATAACAAATAGATAATTATTGAACGGCCTACTTGTTAAAAGGGATTTGTTTCAATTATTAGGCTAGTTTACTGTCAATAATAGATAATTAATTAATTCAATAATTAATTCGTTCATTCTTTTTCAATAATATTGACGTACATGCTTTTCTGTCTCATTATTGCAACTTCTCTCTCTTTCTCTCTAATAACTGCATTAATAACTGCATAAAGACGGGGACACACCTACTGTAAGGCCGGTTATGAATGTAATTTGATAAATTTGTAATTTAATGAAGATGGAGACAGTCAGTCTTAAAGGGTTCAGTCAGAGAATGTCTAATAAGTGGAGAACGTATCGGTTACCTAACGTAACCTCGGTTCTCTTACGAGAGGTTCTCTCGTATTGCGTAAGTTAGCTCATGCTACGGGAAAGATTCATCTTCTCGAGCTGTTGAAGCCAAAAATTATCCTTAATTTTGTATTTATTGTCAACGCAGTGCAGCAGCTGCCAGACCTAGAGCGGGCTATCTAGCGAGCTCATAGGCTGCACTGAGGCAACTGCAGCAGCCTACCAGTGAACCTGGCGTGACGTCACGCCCAATGAGAGGCGCCCGCGCCCTCATGGCTTCACAGCCCGCCAAGATGGGCGTGGCTAGTGTATATAAGCGGGGTTCAGAGGCTGCTTCCCTGATTTTCATCTCTTCAGCGAGCTCTCCGCATCGCTGGACTACAGAAGCCACGTCGCCGTCTGAGGGGCACACTAGCAAGCTTAGGACAGCGCCTGAAGAAGCCGGCCGTCTTCGCCACTTTCAGCCATCCGTGCGAGCTACGCCATCCGGCGACGTATCCTTTTTTACATATCTATGTGTTCGCCACGGCGACACCCTTCTCTAAAAGAGCAGCGAGACGTCTTTTTAAAGATGTCTCGCACTTCCTGCGGCTCGTGAAGAGCCCCGCTCAGCGTCAGAGACCGCCACGTATCTGCGCTCTGTTATGGAATTTTTATATTCTCATTTGATTTTATTCTGTATTCCTGAACTATGAGAACAGAAAGCCTTGTTTTCTCTATTGTCATGTTTGCACAGCTGTGAAGGTATTTGTAAAGACAATTAGAAGAAGGGTGGGGGTTATCTCCCTGTTCTGAGAGATGAGAAAACCCCGGGGGGGGGTAGAAACAGGAGATAATCTAGGTTGTAAATGAAGGGCCTTTTGACTTCTTCAGGGGGTTAGAAAACCAGCCCAAACTAGTTAAAGAAGGAAAATTACAGAAACTAGGAGGGAGGGGTTTACAATACCAGAGAATTGTATAAAATGTTGATGTTTTGTGGAAACAAACGGGTCTTCTCTTTCCAGGCTGGGTGGCTGCGGCCTGGAAAAGAGGCCTCCAAGAATAAACCTTTTCTCTTTATTACAATTTGCCTTTTGAAAGTTCTTCTTATACCTTTGATGCTGTCATTTCATTAATCCCTAAAAATTGCTATTACAGCTCTCTGCCTGGGCCAGGAACACGGAGCTCTCGCCCTCTCGTCAGGGGGTCGTGAGCTCTGCGAAGCACTTCCGATGTGGACCCTGCGGGCTCGGCTCGAAGTGTTCAACCTTGAAGCTGTCACTCCGCCCTTTGCAGGACCGCGTAAAGTAGCGCCGTTCTCAAGGCCACCGGAGCTTGTGCCCACCGCGACGCGCTCGCCGGAACCCTCCCTCGAGGTTCGCTCTCACTTTCTCCGCCTCCCTCACAGACGCGCAGCTGCCGCCCACGAGCCGCACTGCCGTTTTTCTGAATGACGAGGCTGAAGGAAACGCCACAAGGGACTGCTGTTCTGTCCGCGGCTAGCTTTCTTTACGTTACAAGAAAGCTACCCCGTGCGCATGCGTCACTGGTGAAATGAGGAAAGAGTGGGTTTTTTGTCCCGCCGAGGCCGGACCAAGCCCCTCTTTCTCAGACATTTATCAGCTCCTCTTATGTCAGCGGCTGGTAATGTCAATATTGCAGCTATGAGCCTGTTGTTGACGCTCTCTTATCTGCTTGCGCTAAACTACGCTTATGTTGTTTCCCCCTGTGGCCCAGTGGCAAAACCCAATAGCTTTCGCAGCAAAGACCCGTGTTCGATCCCGGCTTTCGCAGCAGATAAAATTTATGCGGCTCACGCCGATGGTGTTTTTCAGTGTAGAAAACAAGCACAACACTTCACGTGTCATTCACAGAGCCCACTCACTTAAGCAGCTCGAGTGCTTAATGTAGGAAATGTGTCCAAGTCCGTGCCCACGCCTACTTTCTGCCCGCTCTATCACACGGCCATCAAAGACTCATATCAGTCAGATTATAAACGTAAGTCCCGTAAGAACCTCTCGTAAGAGAACTCCCTCTCTCAGTAAACTTCCGGCTTCTGAACTGGTTGCAGTTCCACTCTGGTTCACACGAGGGCGCTCACAGGACGAGTGCAGAATGAATGGAGGTCTATGGAGCTACCCCTCAAAATCCACTTTTCTCAGGATATAATTTTTTGTCTAGTAATTTGAATGTTGTATTCGAAAGGAGATGCAAAGAAATTACACATTGCTGGGTGTAAGACTTTTTAGAGTCACTTATTTGCTTTAAAAAGTATTTTAAAATGTCAATGACGTCATACACATCGTACGACCAGAGATACTGCTTTACGGCAATCCTTCAGTCACTTTGGTGCTTTTGCGCTCTGCACTTTCTTTTCTCTCGAGGCTTCGACCACAGTCGATCAATCCTTCACTGACCAATCAGCATCATTAGCAGAATGCTAGCGCGTTATGGGCAACAACAACTCAACATGTAAGAAATCGAAAGGACATAAGTACTCATTCATTCAACTTTCGACCTATAACCCATGTTGAACTTGCAAAACCTACAATCAAATCTGAGATTTCTCAACGGCAATCGGGTGAAAGAGACAAATTTAGCCGTTTAGCTCCATAGACTCCCATTCATTCTGCACTCGGACGATCGCCCCCAGTGGAACTCTGGTGGAACTACAACCAAAATTCTGTACAATGGGACTTAATAGGAGTGGCCAGGCTTTCCGTAGACGGGCTCTGCTTCAGCCAGTCATTTAGTGTGTCGCCAGCATTAATCTGCTGTCAATGGCTCAAACCTCCATTACTAACTCTAAAATGAAGTTTTGGAATTATTTATTTAATTATTAATTATTTTTGCATGCGCGAGAACTGAGAACGTCCTCTTCTCCTTCTACTACTACTTGTTACTTGTTACTCAGTTCTCGCGCATGCATCGTGGAAATCTCTTGAACTCACGTCTCAGGCCCACAAGGAAGAAAAGGAATAGTCGAATAAAGTCGTTATTTTTGTGTTTTTTTCGCACAAAGTATTCTCGTCGCTTGATAAACTTATAGTTGAGCCACTGTAGTCACATGGAATATTTAAACATTTTCTTCAATGACTTTCTGGGCCGTCAAGTTTCAATCCCTTAGGAAGCCTATGGAGGAGTGATCCAGCTCTCAAATTTAATCAAAAATATCTTCATTTGTGTTCCGAAGATGAACGAAGGTCTTACGGGGTTGGTACAGCATGGGGGTGAGTAATTAATGACTTAATTTTAATTTTTGGGTGAACTATCCCTTTAACGTGAAATTAAAAGCATTGCGTTCATGTTTTGGACTCATCTGATTTTTTGTAGTATACTTTATTATGATTTTAGTATCATAATGATTAATAAATGCAAGCACAATTATTGGTGAACTTGATAAATGTTAGCATAAATGCAGATATGTTTTCATAAATTGCTTTCAACTTATGTGTTTCAACTTATGTGTAAAAATAAAATAAATAAAACTTATGTGGTAAAAACGAATGTGCAGCAATTGTGCGTCGAAATTATCGAAAATATGTCGAAATAACAAGATATTATGCCGAAATAACAATTTAATATCTCGAAATAACAATTTTCTTTTTTTTCACCATGCGATTTAGGGCTTCTGTAGAATTTACAGAGCTGCTTTTCTCTACATTATTATAAATTTTTTTCTTACAGAAAAGCCTGAAGAACCAACTCGACAAAGAAACTCGTCCGTGGAAACACAATCAAGGAAGATCATGACTTTCCTAACTGCTCTATTGGGACTTACTCTGCACTTAATCTGAGTTTTGCTTCGAGTGCCTGTTACATTTGATAACATTTTGTTTGGTCATCATTATATATATTTATTTTACTCATGTTTGGACACTCTGGACTCTTTCATCAAAAATTTTATTCTATGTGTTGAAAAAAATGCTCCAAAGTCTGTGCACATTAATATAAGCAGTGTTGTGCAAGTTACTTCCAAACTGTAATACATTATACATTACTTGTTACTGTTATTTAAAAGTAATTCATTACCTTACAATATACTGTCTCAGAATTGTAATGCGTTACATTACTCCTGTATTACTTTTGAGTTACTTTCACCAAAATAACTATACAGAAGTAGAACTTAACATTCTAAAATGTCTAGGGCTGTAAACCGAAATCGCGACACTCAGATCCACGAATCTGCAGAATCGCGACACATCCCTTCCAACTCCCAGCGTTATCCATACCGTCCAGATCCAATAATACCACATCTTTAAATTAGCCTACTATTAGTATTAGTTGAAGTTAACTTAACATTATAAAACACGTAGACCTACACCACAAAACTAGTTGAGGATAAATTACTTAAAATTTGGGAATTCCAGCGTTATGGACATGACATTTGCAGTCAAAACTTGAAATATAAATTCTCAGAAAATGCATTAATACCAAAATATTGAAACGTCTGTTTATCCATAGGCTCCTCCCTGAAAGGAGTCCAGACATTAGAAAAATATCAGTCTACACATGCGTTTTATATTTAATATTAGGGAAATAGACAGTCATGCGTGACAAAAAAAATCATTAACTTTTAGGAGGCAACAATTTTTTTAGTTGTAATTCTGTGAATTACACTGCGCAAATCGAATGAAGAAGGGTTGGCTCTCCACATAACATAAAATATTCATTTTATTTAATTTTTCGTGTTCGCATTTATGAGGAAAAAACTCTGTTAAAAGAAACTCTGTTAAGAGAAAAAACAATGTTACAGATGTGACAGTTCTCCGTTACGGACGCGACCGCTCTGAAGCGGCACTAAAAGACTGCTTTAAAACTTTCACAGAGACCTTACACAGAAGACACAAAGCCTTTCTTTAAAGTTATTTTCGTTTTGTATTAATTGTATCTTAATTTTAATCAATGTTTCATCACCCAATTGCCTGAATTTAATAAATAAGAAGTAGGCTCTCAGTGGCGGTTTTAACATAGAGGCATAGGTAGGCGGCTGCTTGGGGCCCCCTACCAGCGGTCGTAATAGGGGGGCCCCCAACCAACCTAAAAAAAAAAAGGAAAAAGCCCCCTTATCATCATGAACGCTTCAAAAGCATGGTAAATGTTATTAACATTCTTAAGAAATACGTTGAAACGAAGTAATAGGCTAGTTAAAATGTCCAGTTCATGGTTATCTGTCCCTACACACCCCCTACTTTCACAATGAAATGGATTAGTCCATAACGGTGCGCAGCGCGAAAGATAAACACAGTGACAGGACTGTATACATTTCGGTAAGTTGTAGGCTACTGTATCTTTCAACACACGTTACACACCTATTGATCATTCGTGTTTATTTAGCCTACTATTAACTAGGCTAAAGAGAGATGATCGGTTCACGTGCCATTTGAACTGAGGCACTACAGCGATCTGTCACAAAAAAAAACACAAAAACGGTATTTATTGTTTGAATTTCGTAATAAATTGACAGAATCTGAGAGCTGAGAATTTGTTCCATATCAAAAGTAACCTTCGCTGTCTAGTCTGTCGGTGTCAATGTCCTGTTTGCTTCGCGATTTTTCTCTTTGTGAGAAAATGTATGTGTGGCGTGAGAGCGTGTGAAAATGGTCAATTGCGTGAGTCTCACGGTCAATGCGAAATTATACTGTAATATCGACCAATCAGTATTTTTCAACCGCGGAAAGAGGACAATAAAATAGCTGGAGTAACGTTAGACTACAATGTCACATAAAGTTATTACCTCAGTAAAGCCATTTAATGACCACGTAAATTGGCTGGAATTTAGTATACTAAATTAGTATACATTTTTATTTTGCACTATAAATATGTGCACTATATTACATATTTATTATTTTAAATATATCATTAAAATATTATAAAGTTGTTGTAATGAAAACCGCACTAGGCCTATATTTAATTTGAGTTGTTATTTTTAACCTTTAATAAATACCAGCTGACAGCTCTGTAGTCTATGTTTACAGCTTTAGGTGAGATTTTCTTTCTTGAGAAAATCTACTGTAGCCTACCTAATATGTTAGCCTGACTACGTCAGACTTCCTACGTCAGACTTCCTACTTCCGTTAATTTCATTTCAAATTTTTTTTTTTCGTTCTCTTTTAAAGATCGGATGGAGGGGCCCCATACATACCTTCGCCTTGGGCCCCCAATGTGCTAAATCCGCCACTGAGTAGGCTAAATATAGCAGACAATTATAATCACGACACTGAGGCGCCGGCGCGTGCACTGGAGTGCGTCTCATAAATGAACCGAAACTTAGCGTATAAAGTAGCCTACTAGACCTTTCTCACAATTTCCGTATTTGTGACCGGAAATACGCAATCGTCGTGGTAATCTTCTTCCGCTCCGGTCAGAACTAAGTAAGGCTGCGTCCGAAATCGCATACTATGTGAGTAGGTACTACATTTAAATAAGAATGTACTTCGCGACCGTTAAAAAAGTACGTTCTATATAGTATGAATACGGGTAGTATGAATGAATCCGGACGTACTACATGCGCCATGTTGTTGTCGCGTGACATACGCTGTCATAACAGTGCGAAAATTTAAAGAGCCCATTCCACTGACTGCACCAACTTCGCGCTGTTTTTAGTTCTGCTTTCTGTTTTCATCTGCGTTTTTACGTCGTCCGAGCCGACAATCAAGAGGAGGCGTCGGTCAGCTGCTCGCAGATCACGCCTTTTGTGGAGTTTCTCAAATAACATTTATTTACCTAATAAATTTTACCTCATAAAACACACACACAACCCGTATGAACAATGACAGATGTTGATTTTTGGCAAGGAAAAAGCCATTTATTTGCTTGTGATATTACCATCGATAAATAAACATGAATGAATCAATAGAGATATGCATGATGTGTGTCTGTGTTTATCTCTACAGCCCATAGCTAACGTTTCAGCCGCGTCTCCGGTTTCCGCCATTTTCAAATATAACAACAACAACTCCTCTCCCGTGGCATCATGGGATAGTAAAGTGTCCATCGTATGCGCACTTCAGAATCTCGCCGGAAGTAGTAGGTCATCCGGGGACTTTTCGCCTACTGTTTTTCGAATTCTATGATTTCGGACATACTACTCTGCTCGCGTACTGTTTTTCGCATACTATGTAGTAGGGTGTGTGTGTGTGCGTTGCTCCAAATGTTTATTTTATTTTATTTAGCCTTTGATTTGTGTATTGTGAAGTAGCTCCCCCTCTTTTTTGTGTGTGTTTTCTGCTTGCTACTTTTTTGTATATTCACATTTGTATACGCATGAACCCAGTAGGCTATACGTTCGTTAAAGGTGAGAAGGTGGAGTGTGTGGAAAGTTATAAATATTTAGGGACTATTATTGACAATAAACTACGTTTTGATGTGAATACCAAAATAAGTCTGTCAGTTTTATTCAACAGTTATGTCCTTAATCATTCTCTTTGGTAGTGACCTTTTATTGCACTGCTCTCGCTATAACGTTAGACTAACGTACCCAGGGCCGGACTTAGGGGGCTGGGGGCCCCTGGGCTTGAGTTTATGTTTGGGCCCTATACGCTAAAACATCATTATGGAGTAGCACAAATTACACAAAAATGTAAATATGCTTTGAGGTTCCTAGAACAATTAATATGCAACATGCCTATAGTCAAAGTTTAGTGGTAGGCTAATATTAAATAGTCATTATAATACAATATAATGCAGGATGTGCTCTCTAGGTTAAGAGAAGATTAAAACTCTTATAATAAAGCCAAGAGAAAACAGTATTTTTTAAATTCATTGTCATAGCTATCTGTCAGATTCTTAAATTTAGTCAACAAATTCAATCAGAATGCAAAGACACGGTGTATGGCTTTATTATGACCAAATAAAAAGAAGTCGGTATCAATAAAATCCATTTTTGGATTGACCAGGCTGTTTAGACATGGCACGTATGGATTTACACAGCAAATTATATAATTGCATAAATTATATTAAGAGATTAATGTTTTAAATGTAACATTTTTAATGTAGAAATATGAAATGATTGAAAAAAATTAACTATAAAACCATTTTAACTATCAAACTAACACCGCCAGTAGGTGGCAGCAAGTCTCCATCTTAATGAGGGAGTTGGATCCTTTATTCAACCGATTCGTTCAAAAATCCTAATTCGTTTAACCTAGCAGACGACTGTATTTATATGAATGGGTAGCCTAATTGAATCATTTACTTGTCTGATTCTGTCAAAAATTAAGATTTTTTGAGGAACAAAACACGTGTTACTCGGAGGCGCAGCGGTTCTGCTGTTTGTTCTGTTTTCTTTGATTTAACTATGTCACATTTGCGATTGTGCAGATGTTCGGAAAATCAGCACTCTTGCTGGTGTGATAACTCACATATCATAGGCTCGTGTTATAAATATATAAAACGGGAACTCGTTAGGCCTAAATGTTTTTTTGTTTGTTTTTTAATCATTTTGATGACATAGGCTTACGTGTTCCTATATTGTGATGGCAGTGGAGAGAGCGCTCAAAATTCTCCAGAGCACATAATTTAGTGAAAAAAATAATAGAAATGATCATTCTCTGTAAAGCAACGAGACGTGAACATATGAGAATTTATCAAGATTTTTCTAAATGTGCGCTCTTTTGGACTAAACGCCTAATTGAAGCTGTTTAAAGTATCGCAATGGAGCAGATGCAGATCAACACGCGTGTTATTCTTTGTGATAAATATCAGGTCGCGCCGTTTGATTATAGCCTCGAAGCTCTCAGTCGGAGGATATTAAGGCACGGGTATTTTATTCCGTGCTCCCCTCCGTCTTTCAAACTATCTCCGTGAGTGCGGAAAGACGCGTTCGGCGCGTGCACTATTGGATTTTGTTTTCAAGCGCTCAAGTCACTACTTTGGGCTGATTATAGCCCTCGCTTGCACATGGCCAGACAGTGGAAATACGGCTAATAATTTCTGGATATTTGGCATAGGCCTATACAAGTTTAACTGAACAAAACAAACGAACGAAAACGGGTAAGGGAGGGGGCCCCCTACTGTGCGGGGCCCATGGGCTGCAGCCCAGTCAAGCCCAATGGTAAGTCCGGCCTTGAACGTACCAAAGATGAAGAACAATTTATACAAATATTAATTTATCCCTTGCGCAATCAGATTGTTAAATACTCATAAATTTAAAATACTAATATTTACTATTCTAAGTAGTCTACTGTTGTGTGTTCTTATTTATCTTGTTTTATATTGTGGTGTATAATTTTTGTTTACTACGCTGCATACAAATTGGCCGGGATCTTAGTTGAACTTGAACGGGCGGGTTAGTGAATTTATTATTTTTTTTTTTTTTTGGACAAAAAAAACAGCATACAAAACTCTCGTAGGGGAAAGAGAATATAGCCTACATGGAAGAATTAGCGTCAGTTCTGAAATCAATAGTCATATCTTTGGTCTTAGATACATTCAGCTGCAGACAAGCATCACTACACCATTTTACAAAGTCATCAACAACTGGACCATAACAAGTTTAATTTTTTTCGAAGTTGTAAAGACTCTCTGATTAGGGTGGCCATACGTCCGGATTTTGGCCGGACAGTCCGGATTTTAAGCCCCCTGTCCGGCGTCCGGCGCAGCATCAAGCCGGACACTCATGTCCTCCTTTTTGGAGTTGCGGTGAATTATTATTATTATTATTATTATTATTTTAAATAACCTATAAAAATCCCGCATACTGAATCTAGAGCTGCGAATGCGAGACAGAACATAGCTACTGTATGTGGCTATGTGCGCCAAACCGAGAGGGAGAGCCAGAGAACTTGCGTGCGAGGAAATTGTTGGAAACGCATAAATGTTCGACTCGTTAAAGTCTTTAATAACAGTGCAGGCAAGTTATTGCGATTCTTAATATTCCAGATTATAATATTATATCAAATTTGCGATTCTTAATATTCCAGATTGTAATATTAGCCTATATCAAATTTAAAAAAAGGCAGTTGACAGACTAAAATCTCTTAGATGTTCCATATCACAAATATGGCCAGGATCTGTGCATGACTCAAGAATTTTCAGAGATTTAAGCACAATATTTGAACGTGGTAAGGAAAAATATAAATATCAAGCTCACTGTATTACATACACTTATGCTTATCCTAACAGAACAGAACTGATTTTTTCTATTATACATGTGATTACAACAGGATTCTGCTTGGAGACAGGTGTTTTATGACCCCATTCCCTGACCCAAACCCCAGACCAGTTACAATGCAGCTCTATCAGGACAAGGGCACACAATGAAATGAACTTTAACTAAAGTGTCTGAAAAGTCTTGAGGGTTGCACCTGACAGGGCCTGTGACATTGCATGTGCCATATTACAGACCATTGCACCATCAGAAAAAAATAAAAAACATTTCATTAATGTTTAATACAAGACAAGACAAATATGCTTAGAATTCTTTGAGTTTTATTGTATTGTTCTTTGTAAAGAAAAGCCAATAATAATCATATTTTCCCTGCAATAAGAGATATGCAAGTCAGCAATAGTACTCTGTGTGAAATAATATATTAGCACTTACTCTGAAGTTCCTTTGAAGCAACTCTATCTCTAGTGCCAGTTTTTTTTTCTTTAAGTTGTCAAGTATTTTCAAAATACTCTATTTTCTAGGGGTAGGGGTAAACCTGTCAACACATGCCCTTATGCATCAAAAATTAAAAGGAAAAGTACAACACTGCCAACCTCTGCATCACTGCTTTGTGCAAACTCTTCTGTAGGCCTTTCTGTAGATGTGGACTCCTGCAACTCATATTGCATTCAGAAATAATAGGTACTTAAGTGTAAATTAAGTAAAGTTATTTATGCACTTAAAGATACATGAGAGGGTTTCTTCACTGTCCTGTGCATTGGGGAAAGTGTTGTAGCCTACTTTCTTCCCTTTTGATGTAACATTAGTAAAAGTCTTACTGCACATGCTTCAGCCACTTACTTGGGAACAGATAAAAGTGTTGGTGTATTGTTTAAAACTGCACAAAAGAGGAAAACACAATTTCATTACAATGACACGGGGGAAATTTGATCAATAACTCATGGCAACATATTTTTTTTACATTAACTACATGTAGTTTCACACATGTAGACTTTCACAAGTCAAAGCAATTCATTACTACTCAAGGTTTAACAGTTGATATGACTGGACAGCCATTTGGATTATAGGCCTACTTAATTTAATGCAGCAACAAAGTATTTTACAGTGTACTAGGTTCATTTAAAGGTCATTTACACAGTTGCTGCTCCTGGCCTCTGGCTGTGGGTCTGAAGAAGAGCTGAACTCAGGGATGCCCTCCACAACCCAAGGGCCAGCTCTTCTGCCTGGGTATAACGGGGGTTCTTGGTTGCTTTTATAAACAGGCAAACATTTATTAACAGTGTCCTTTTAAAAGAGATTAGTATAAGTAGTACAAATTACCATTGTGTAGAATATTCTAGTACTTCACTTTTACTTGTTCCCATGTTCTAGTAGTGGGTGGTGACTCTGACATTTACTATGAACAAAGTTATTAATATTTAGAAATTATTAAAATATAAAATAGGCCTATATACTGTAATAAGTGATAAAAACATCTAACATAGTCACTACAAACTCAATTTGTCTGCTACTTTTTGCCACCCCTCTCTCCTGGCTTTTGCACATTTGAGGTGAACATTTTTTATTAAGTTTTTTAATTCTGCATATCCTTCAAGCAATAACTCTTGCTCTGCTGCGGTGAAAAACTGAGTGCGCTCTTTGGCCACGGTGAGCAGCTAATAGCAGCGTTGCTGATCAATGTTTCTAATACGATACATATCCCCTTTTAACCCAGCGCATGAACGCGCAATTATCTCAGATAACTCAATCCAGCTATACCAACCGGCAGGAGTGTTCGAAGAACCAAATTAGCCGGATCGTGATGACCATAGATATCTAAAGGCTAGATGTCTCGTCCGCGCTGCTGGCCAATGGTAGTCGACGTCAGCACCCTAGCGGCCATCTTGTCAAAGGCTGCTCACCCACTCGTAACATTGTGTTTATGGTGCATGTAATTTTTAAATAACCATAACTTGCTCAATTTTCTACCGATTTTCAAACGGGTTGGTTCGTTATAAACGTCAGAGATGTAGTTATGACACTGCACACTTATGGATAATTATGTATTAATTATGTAAACACCCATTATATGCTAGTATTATAGCCACGTTAATAACGTTAGTAAGAAACCAAACCGTTTGTAAATCCGTCCAGATTTCAGCGAGATAAGAGTATTTGTGTTTGTGCAGATAACGTACTCGGTTACTAACGTAACCTCGGTTCTCTCTAGAGAGGGAACGAGTACTGCGTAATATCTTACGCTATGGGGAAAACCTCTTTTCCACGAGATATTGAAGCCAAAAAATTATCCTTAATTTTGTATTAATGTAAAACGCTTTGCAGCAGCAAGCAGACATAGGCGAGACAGCTCGCGCGCCTATTGGCTGCCCTGCAGCAAAAGCAGCAGCCTATCGAGAGAGGCTCTGCGTGACGTCATAACCAATGGGTGCACTTCGCGCCCATATCGTCACGTCCCGCCAGAAAGGGTGTGGTCTCACCCTATAAATAAGCTCGATAGGCTGGTACAAACTGGTTTTCATCGCCGAAGTGAACCAGAGCGTATTCCAAGCACGGCAAGATACGCAGTACTCGTTCCCTCTCTAGAGAGAACCGAGGTTACGTTAGTAACCGAGTACGTTCTCTTACGAGAGTATCTCTCGTACTGCGTAATATCTTACGCTATGGGGAACACAATGCAACACGCCGTGCGTACGGGGATCCAACACTAAAGTCCCAGGGGCCGAAGCCCAGGGCTCATATAATGCATAATCACCATAAACTCACAGGGAGTGGAGGAAGAGAGGCTAAAAGCGTCATTCCTTATAAGATAGCGTCCAGGGGAGCTAGTCATGTGACAATTAAACCACGCAACCAGGGTGAGACTTCAACCTAAACTGGGTGGTCATACATGTATCAACACTCATGGAGCTGCTGCATCAGTCAGCGAGTGGTACACAGGTCAAACTTAGTACTGGGCCGCAAAGCGGGCAGATAGCACTGAATTCTAGACCGCCAAAAGCTTAGCTTGTAAGGCGGGTACCTCCAGGTTATAGTACTTTATAAATGTAGACGGCGAGGCCCAGCCCGCGGCCGTACAGATATCTTGCAGGGAAACCCCGCTAGACCATGCCCACGAGGAGGCCACGCCCCTCGTGGAGTGCGCTCTGACACCCAAAGGGCACTGCAGGCCCCTAGAAGTGTAAGCCAGCGCTATGGCATCGACTATCCACCTGGATAGGCTCTGTTTCGAAGCGGCAAGTCCCTTGGAACGCCCGCCAAACAAAACGAAAAGCTGCTCGGTCTGTCTGAAAACAGACGAGCGGGACACATACGCTCTCAATGCCCTGACGGGGCAAAGGAGACTCGCGTCTATCTCCTCATTGAGAACCGGAAGGGCAGACAGGGAAATTACCTGGGCCCTAAACGGTGTATTGAGGGATTTCGGCACGTACCCGTGCTTAGGTTTGAGAATGACTTTTGAGTCATTAGGCCCAAACTCCATACATGACGCGCTCACCGAGAGCGCCTGTAAGTCCCCTATGCGCTTCACTGAAGCGAGAGCCATGAGAAACACTGTTTTGAAAGACAGGTGTTTCATATCTGACGACTGGATTGGCTCGAACGGCCTTTCATGGCCTCCAGGACCGTGGAAAGGTCCCACGTCGGGACTGACGGAGGCCTGGGAGGGTTTAGCCTCCGAGCTCCCCTAAGGAAACGCACGACTAAGTCGTTCCTTCCCAGTGACTGGCCAGACACCGGTTTTGCAAACGTTGCTATGTCCGCCACATATACTTTGAGCGTGGATGGGGTCCTGCCCTTATCCAGCAGCTCTTGAAGGAAGGAGAGCACCTCCGAAACCCCACAGTCTACAGGTGAAAAGCTCTGAGCTTGACACCACGCAGAGAACACAGACCATTTCGAGGAGTAGAGCCGTCTAGTAGACGGGGCTCTAGCCTGCGCGATCGTGTTTAGTACTCCCTCTGGGAGGCTAGCGGGTATCCGTTGATGGCCCATGCATGCAGGGACCACAGTTCGGGACGAGGATGCCAGATCGAGCCCCCTGCCTGTGAAAGGAGGTCTCTCCTCAGTGGTACAGGCCATGGGGCAGTGCTGGTCAGCTGCATTAGGGCAGGGAACCAAGTCTGGTTTGTCCAGAGCGGAGCCACGAGCAGCACTGGGCATCCGTTTTCCCTGATTCGTTCCAGCACTTGAGGGAGGAGCGAGACAGGGGGAAAAGCATACAGGGGACGACGAGGCCAGACCTGGGCCAGTGCGTCCTTGCTTTTTGAGAAAAACTTCGGGCAGTGAGCGTTTTCGTGAGACGCGAATAGGTCCACCTGCGCTTTGCCGAACGTTTCCCACAGCAGCTGGACCGTCTGCGGGTGCAGCGACCATTCCCCTGCTGGGACATTGTTCCTGGACAGTCTGTCTGGTCCCACATTTAGGTGACCAGGCACATGCGCCGCTCTCAGCGAAAGCAGGTTGTGCTGAGCCCAGACCAGGAGGCATTCCGTCAACCTGTAAAGGTTTCGGGACCTGATGCCGCCCTGGCGATTTATGTACGCCACCACTGACATGTTGTCCGACCGGACCAAGACGTGGTGGCCCCTTATCTGGGGACAGAAGCGCCGCAGCGCTCTGTCGACCGCTATCATTTCCAAGCAGTTTATGTGAAGGAGCTTCTCCCGTTCTGACCACAGACCAGCCAACGGTCTGCCCTCGAGCAGTGCTCCCCACCCGGAGGTGGAGGCGTCCGTAGACACCACCTTCACACTCGCGGCGGTCCCCAGGCTCACACCTGACTGATACCAGTCGGTTATTTTCCAAGGCTTCAGAGCTGAGACGCACTGAAGGTCGACCCTGAGGCGAAACAGACCCGTGGTCCATGCCCGGGGCGGAACCCGCGCTTTTAGCCACATCTGCAGTGGGCGCATGCGAAGCAAGCCCAGCTGGAGAACAGAGGCTGCCGAGGCCATTAGGCCCAGCATTTTCTGAAACCTTTTGAGCGGGACTATAGAGCCGTGGCGGAAGGATTTCACGACGCGCTGAATTTTTAGACCGCGCTCCCGTGACAGGCGTGCCGTCATGGACAGCGAGTCTATCACTGTTCCCAGAAAGGAAATTTTCTGGCTGGGGAACAGCGAGCTTTTCGCCCAATTGACTGTAAGGCCCAGTTTCTCGAGATGCTCGAGTAAAGCGGTCCTGTGTTCTACGAGCTCTGATTGTGATCGAGCTAGAATCAGCCAATCGTCCAAATAGTTCAGAACTCGCACGCCCCGAAGTCTCAGTGGTGCGAGAGCCGCGTCCATACACTTCGTGAATGTACGAGGTGCTAGGGACAGGCCGAACGGTAGGACTGTGTATTGATACGCCTGGCCCTCGAAGGCGAATCTCAAGAATCGCCTGTGATGGGACGCTATTTGTATTTGGAAATAGGCGTCTTTCAGATCTATTGACATAAACCAGTCCCCGTGGCGCACTTGCGCAAGGATTTTCCTGGTCGTGAGCATTCTGAACCGGCGCTTCGCAAGCGCTCTGTTCAGCTGCCGCAGATCTAAAATGGGTCTGAGACCCCCATCTTTTTTCGGTACCAGAAAATATCTGCTGTATAGGCCCCCTTCGCTCTGAGCCTGAGATAAAGGTTCTATAGCCCCTTTGCTCAGTAGTTTCGCTATCTCGGCTCGAAGTAGATGAGATACTTCGTTTTTCACCGTAGTTTCGACACGCGCCGTATAACGACGGGGGCGTCGAACGAATTGTAGCGAATAACCTCTCTTTATAGTGTTCAGCACCCATTCTGATACCCCGGGAAGCTTTGACCACGCATCTGCGTGAATAGCTAGGGGTGGAATGAAATCCGGGCTCTGGCCGCGGCGAGACGGCGGCTCGAGAGCCCCGGTGTACTGGGAACACAACACTGTGTTTACAGAGTTCGAGGCAGGGGGCGCGCTGGTCACAGCGGGCAGTCTGGCCGCGCTCAACCTCTCTATGGCAGGTCGCGCAGAGAAAGCGAGCGGGGCGAATCCCGTGGGATTCGGCGTGTCTGTGAGAGAATGTGGGCGCGGGATTGCGGGCACATTTACTGTACTGAGAACACTGTCGGCTAGAACCGGCTGAATGTGTATAGGTTTCGTTTTTACAGAAGCCAAGGGACACGCAGCGTGTAGTGTAAGCGGGCATTGTGATATGGGCGCGTTCACTACATTGTGTGCACAATCGACCTGAGTCGATTTTATTCGTGCTAGCCCTGCACCGTGGCGGGCTGTGTCTGGGTGTGGGAATGGGCACTGGGACGTGGGCATTCTTACGACACTCATAACACCATCGGCCGTGGCCGGAACACCAGAAAATGCACTCTTTATTGGATTTATCTGGGTAGCCGTTAAAACGGCTTTTGTGCGCAGGCAAACGGGCTGAGACACCGGCTGGCTCACTGCGAAATACACTGGGACAGTCACAATGCTTGGAACCGTCCAAGCGAGAATTTTTGGTGAAAAACCGGCCGCAGCGGGATCTGAACACCGTCGCTTTCCTAGAGTGGCTAGGAAGGCTTTGAGGCCTCGGGCTTGATCTCAATCCTCGGCCGGGGCCCGCGCTGAGGGGGGCGGCGTCCAGCTGAGCGAGAGCGCGGCCTCTGATCTCGGCCATGGCGGCGCTGTGAAGCGGCGGCGGCGGGTGGTGCAGGCTGCGGCTGAGAGCTGCGGGCAGGCGGCTGTTTAGAGCGGCTTGAAGCAGAACTCGAGCGCTTCGGAAGGAAGTGCTTCATGGCCTGCGAAGTTTTCTGCACCTCCATGAATCTGTCCGCGAAATCTTTGACGGCAGATCCGAAGAGGCCCGCGGGGGAAATGGGCGCGTCGAGGAATACAGAGCGCTCGGCTTCCGTCATCTCTGACAGCGTCAACCATAAGTGTCTCTCGGCGACGGCGAGAGAGGCCATATTCCGTCCCATGGCCTGTGCAGCGGCTTTTGCAGCGCGTAGAGCGAGGTCTGTAGCGCTCCTCAAATCCGCCACGCAGATCGCTCCGGGTCCTTCCTCGTCCAGTTTTTGGAGAAGGTCGGCTTGGAAAATCATCAAGATAGCCATAGTGTGCAGCGCTGAAACTGCTTGCCCGGCGGCGGTGTAAGCGCGCCCGTGCATGGCTGACGTCACTCGGCAGGCTTTGGATGGCAGCGTCGTCTGAGCACGCCGTCCAGCAGAGGGCGGGCAGAGATGAGTCGCTACCGCCGTCTCCACAGGAGGAATGGAGAGGTATCCTCTATCTTTCGCACCGTCCACGGTGGAGAATGCAGCCGAGACAGAGGTACGCAGCCTAGCGGAAAAGGGGGCGTTCCACGACTTCACGACCTCCTCGTGGAGTTCAGGGAGGAAGGGCGCGGGCCTTGACTTTGACAGAGTTTCGTCCTTTCCGAGAAAACGTCCGTCCAGCCTGTTGCGCGGTGGTGGCGCGGGCGCCTCCCAATCGAGGCCGATGCGTTCCACGGCCTGAGAGAGCAGACGCATCAGCTCAGCCTCAATGCCGGCCCTTTTCCCAGAGGGTTGGCAGGAAACGTTAGCGGAGGGGAGGTCCACGGAGCTCGCCCAATCCTCGCTATCGGATGCCATAAGGGAACACGCCTCGGTAGTTTCGAACTCGGGGGCGGACGCGGCGGCAGGCGGCGGCCGCTGTCCATCAGGGAGCGACTCGAGCGATAACGGCGAAGCTTGCGGGCGAACCGGCGAGCTTTGGCGGGCTGAAGATAGCTCGGGAGCGCGCTGAGCGCGGCGCTTCTTGCGGCGCGGCACCACAGCGGGCTGTGCAGGCTCGGAGAATGATGCCAGGCGAGTCCTCAGAGTCACCATAGGCAATAGCTCGCAATGAGGGCATGCGCCGTCAGCGAGCGCGACAGCCGCGTGATCCTCACCCAGGCAGGACACGCAGATGAGATGACGGTCCTCGTCGCTGAGTTGGGCGCGGCACGAGCCACAGGATGGCATCTTTAAAAAGACGCAGCTCTTTTAGAGAGAGAAGTGTGTGTTGCGTCACGTAAGCAAACACGCACTCTAGGCAGAGTAAAGGATATAGTACGCCGGAAAGCACAGCAGGTACGGCAGCTGAAGGCGGCGAGGCCAGCGACTCCAGGCTCAAGGGCACGTCCCGCTGAAGGCTACAGGTCGACGGCGCGGCTTCTCACTCCGGATCCAGCGATGTGTGAGCTTCGCTGAAGAGATGAAAATCAGTTTGTACCAGCCTATCGAGCTTATTTATAGGGTGAGACCACACCCTTTCTGGCGGGACGTGACGATATGGGCGCGAAGTGCACCCATTGGTTATGACGTCATGCAGAGCCTCTCTCGATAGGCTGCTGCTTTTGCCGCAGGGCAGCCAATAGGCGCGCGAGCTGTCTCGCCTATGTCTGCTTGCTGCTGCAAAGCGTTTTACATTAATACAAAATTAAGGATAATTTTTTGGCTTCAATATCTCGTGGAAAAGAGGTTTTCCCCATAGCGTAAGATATTACGCAGTACGAGAGATACTCTCGTAAGAGAACTCACCTTACATTAAACCCTGCCTGTGACAAGATGGCCGCCGGTGATGACGATAGAGACTCCGCAGTAAGACATCTAGCCTTTATATAGATATCTATGGTGATGACGAGCACGATGATATTATCTTGGATGTCTCGTTTGATCTCGGATGTTTTAAGCAACGTACGAAGAACGGGCCCCTGATCTATGTTGAAATGTCTACTTGTAAACAGAACAATTCAAAACGAAAGAAAACAGACTGCTCTCTGGTTATGTAATGAAATGTGCATTTCTCTCTGGTGCATTCACTAGCCTACTAAGATCGCGAGTCAGCAACTTCATCTTGACTTTATTAATAAACAATTAAAATGTATCCTTAATATATTTGACATATTCATAATCATTGCTTTTGCCGGTTCTTTGTGACATCTTTTAGGTGCTTTATCGGGGTCACCACCGCATCAAAAACATGATTGCGTGATGAAAACATGAAAAATACCACATAAACATAGCCTAACTGAAAACACAGAACGAATAGCCTAATGCGCATACGTCCATCTCGCGAATGTATAGTCTTCTTCATGCCATCTTCTCCATTAGCCGCTTTTCCACTGGCCAGCGCGACCACAGAGGCCGAAATCATACCTCACGGCACTCCTGTAAAAAATAAATCGCTATACAAATATATTAGACACTGCCATTTAGTCTTTATTTACAGACTTGGACACCACACGCTATTGACTGCACGAACAGGTAATTTAGCCTACTTGCATTTTTCATTCGTTAAGTCTCGCGGTCTTGCTGTTTTTGTTTTGTTTTTTTTAACTAAAAGTCTGTTAACGCAAGGCTTACTGAATATGTACCGGGTAAAATATTACTGAAAATTGATTAGTAATGCCTTACACTACTGCGTTACAGCAAAAAGTAATATGTTACCAGTAATGCATTAGCCTACTTTTGTAACGCGTTACTCCCAACACTGGTCACTACAAACTTCATTTGTCTGCTACTTTTTGCCAGCCCTCTCTCCTGGCTTTTGCACACTTTGAGGTGTTCCCTGGCGTTTTAATTCTGTTTGCAAATTCTCCAATAACTTCAAGCAATAACTCTTGCTCTGCTGCGGAGAAAAACTGAGCGCGCTCTTTATGGAGTAGCCAATAGCAGCGTTGCTGATCAATGTTTCTACTATCGATACATATCCCCTTTTAACCCAGCGCATGAACGCGCAATTATCTCAGATAACCAGAGAATGTCTAATAGGAGAGAATTGGCACTCTCTGGTTACTTCCGGGTTCTGGACTGGCTGCAGTAACACGTCTCTGCCCATACGGTGGCGCTCGCGGGCGAGTGCAGAATGAATGGAGGTCTATGGAGCTGTACCCCTCAAAATCCACTTTTCTCGGGATATAATTTTTTGTCTAGTAATTTGAATATTGTATTCGAAAGTAGATGCAAAGAAAATTCACATTGCTGGGTGTTAGATTTTTTAGAGTCACTTATTTGCTTTAAAAGGTCTTTTAAAATGTCAATGACGTCATACACATCAGCATCATTAGCAGAATGCTAGCGCCTTATGGGCAACAACAACTCCACCTGTAAGAAATCGAAAGGACATAAGTACTCGTTCATTCAACTTTCGACCTATAACCCATGTTGAACTTGCAAAACCTACAATCAAATCTGAGATTTCTCAGCGGCAATCGGGTGAAAGAGACACATTTAGCCGTCTAGCTCCATAGACTCCCATTCATTCTGCACTCGGACGATTGCCCCCAGTGGACCTCTGGTGGAACTACAACCAAAATTCGGTACAATCGGACTTAATAGGGAGTGGCCAGGCTTTCCGTAGACGGGCTTTGAGATAACTCAATCCAGCTATTGAGAATGAGAATGTGACGTCACGCATTTCACTCCGCGTTGCATTGTGGGAAGGCATCACCATCTTGGCAGGATACGCTATTCGTTGTCATGGTTACTTCGACTGTAGACTGAGAGAATTAGCGACAGAGAGAGAGAGCAGCTTGATATTTGTTTGCATTATTGCGATAAGGCACAGTTTCTTGGGAAAGAAGGGGGAAGCAAAAAAGGGGCTATATCGGGAGAGACTAAATAACACCAAGCAGCGTTATTTAGAGAAACTAGTTGACATCAACAACATATGGACCCGTACGACCTGCTAACGTTACAGAATGGACGAAAGGAAAGACCCAAAGCACTACCACCTTTCACATACCCTGACATAGTCAATTACCTGGTTTATGGTATCTGTGCCTAACGTTACTGCCTACACAATGCAAGAGTTCAGAAGCTTTAAGTCATTAGAAGCTTATGAACAATTCTGCTGCGACCGGGTGCAATACTTAGAAACCCCCAAACCTGTAACGTTAAACTGCGAGAGTTCAGTCATACCTGATGTTTCAGGCCTCATTCATATGTGGAAATAAATCTGATATGAATCAGATACGTGCATTTACACCTGCCGTGCAACGTCAAGCGGACAGATCGGACATTCCCGTCAATGCGAGTCGTACGTCATTAAAAAGTGTCTTTTTAAAACATTTCGCAGTACAGATATATCTATAACAAATTAAACAACTCTAGTTGAATAACAGAATATTCATTTAGTTCGTTTGTGTTAAATAAAAGGCGAACTGCTGAAATGTGTTGCTTTTGATATCATGCTTTGCTCGCTGTTGCTGCTGTCAGTTTATTGACAAGCAGTTTCTCTAAATAAAGCTGGCTAGCATTGTTATTTAGTCTCTCCCGATAGAACCCCTTTCATTTCTCTTCCTTCTCCATATCTTCCAAAGAAACTGCGGCGTATCGCTAAAATGTAAACAAATACTAAGTTGCGTGTCTCTCTCTTTCGCTATTTCTGGAATGTTTAGTCGCGCCTCTGTGAAGTTCTGAATGCGTTCCCCCTGGCAACCGATAGCATATCCTACCATCATGGCCGACCAGCTCAGACCCCGCCAAAATCGCCACGTGACTCCTCACTCTCAATACTAATCATAACTGGCAGGAGTGTTCGAAGAACCTAATTAGCCGGATCATGATGATGAGCACGATGATATTATCTTGGATGTCTCGTTTGATCCACTGAATTACTTGTTGAACCACCATTTGATTTTTTTTACAGCACTCAACATAGAAGTATTACAAGTATCAATGAGCTCAACTTCAGAATCAACTTCAATGAGCTCTTGTTTCTGCCTTAAATTATTACATTGTTTATGTACATTATCATTTTGTATATGTTACTTTCTGAAATACATAACTTAGAAAGGTACCTCTGATAACAGACTCTAAATTGGATTGTGGACCCATGCATTTTCTGTAAAGCTGCTTTGAAAACGATACGTATTGTGTAAAGCACTATACACATAATATACACATAAATGTGAATTTAAATGTTTATCAGCTTGGCACATGTTGACTCATCTTTGCAAAAACGCTCCAGTTCTGTTAAATTGCAAGGGCCTCTTATTGTAGGCTTTAGCAGTAACTGTAATTGTAAGGGTTTCTCTAATGCATTTACACATTCAGGACATTCAGTAGGCTACTTCAATAGCACCTGCTGGTGGAATCCTCAAACTGCAAATGCACAGACTTTTCAAGCCCAGAGTTGAATTTGTTGTCAGTGATTTTGTGATTTTTGGCTAAATTATATACTTTAGTGCAGATTCTTTTAAACCACTCCAACATCTTTCCATTCCAACGTGAGTGGTATACAAATCATAAATATGCAGGGAAAAAAAGAAGAAAAAAAAGTCTGTTAGCCATTTTTGTATGGCTGATTGGTTTGTAGTTTAAATGTAATGGGGTTTTTCTTTTTCTTTTCTGTTTTATATTTGTACAAAGGGGACTTTTATATTATCCAGCCTGCTTCATATGATGTCGAAATTAATTGGAAAAAGTAATAAATAAATAAGTGCTGTGTGATCATGAGTTAAACACTGACTTCCTCTTGTCTGTGTGGTCGAGGTGTGTGTTTCCTCTCACAGTTCGAGATGTTTGAATGATCACTATAGCAGATATTATTCATCTGATCAGATCATGAAGATCATACAGCTGCAGATCTGTGAGTTTCTCATGTCGCATTTGATTTGAGTTGTATTTAGATTTTATATCTTATAAATCTTATATCTTTATAAATTTTCTTTCTGTCATAGATCTGTTCATGTTGTATGAAGCCACAGAGAGTCTAACAAACACACCAGTAACTTTAGGATCTGATGTGATTATAACCTGTGATCTTGATATAAAGGAGATTTACTGGTACAAACTGAAATTACCGGATCCTCCAGTGTTGATCTTACGCACTTTTGATAGCACATATGAAAAAGGTCAATATGAAAACACTAACAGCAGCTCTAAACACAATTACTCAGTGAAAACTAACAGTCGTCTGTTCATCAAAAATATCACCAATGATGAATTAGGAGTTTATTATTGTGTGAAAACTAGTGAACCACTAAAATTCAACAACGGCACCAAAATCTACATCAGCGGTGAGTTATTTTATCATTTCATGTCTTTATAATCCACATGATGGATTCCATATGGAATATGAAGATCTAATAATAGTTGTATTGTTCTGTTAAAGACTGAATAAAGATTGAACTACAAACCTTTTACAGACTTTGTCCATAAGAATATTACAGACTCCGTCCACAGGAATCAGACAGATGACGCTCCACAACACCAGATATCATGGAGAAATATGACCATCATCATATCTGTCCTGCTGAATGTGCTTCTGATCATTGCATTAATAGGTTTGTTCTAGTTTTACAGTAAATCTCTCATTGAATCTCTGTTCCATTCATTTCCTATTATGACTAAAGCTGCTTTGAAACAATCTGTTTTAAAAATTAAGATCTACAAAAATGTAACAAAATCCTATCTTATATCATTCTTAATTTAGTTTTTATTTTGTTTGTTTAAACTGTCAAAAGGTGTTGTGATACGGTGATGTTTATTCACTGTGGTTTTCTTCAGCTGTGGTGAAGAGCTGCCTTCATGCAACTAGAAGATCTAAAGATAGTTCAGAGAAACCTCCAAGTACTGCAGCTCAGGTAAGAATAATTGTGTAATGAATACTAGCTTTTTTTTATTTTATAATTATTTATTAATGATTAAATTAATTATTATGCTTAATTGGCATACTATTTTCAAATAGTGTTGTAGGTTTATTATTTGAATGAATATGTGATATTAAATAACCACAGTACAGTATAACGTCCACTAAAATACATATTTGACTGTTGTACATTGCACTTTCATTTCTCCCATCACTGCGCTTCTAATTTGTCGGATCTCTATTTCATGTTCTTTTATAGATTTACCGGTAGTTGATTATTGCAAAGTAAACCCGTTCAGATACAACTACTTCATGTCGGAGGTTTAATTTTATGATAATGATCGTCTGGCTGTACATTATTCCTTATATTAGCCATTCATTGGTAATATCTTAATCTTTCAGTATGCTGAAATTGAATCATCCGTGCCTCCCGCTGGAAGCAGGCCTTGCCAGGATCAGGCCACCTACTCTCTTCTACAGCCAGTAAAAACGTAATAATGCATGATGTTTAATGATTTATAATATTCATAATTTGTATATACAAATATAAAGTTTAACATTTATGTGTTTCTATTTGTGGGGTTTCATAGATTTCAACATTTTAGTTGCGTATTCTGATTCATATCAAATGCAAAGTAAGGAACATGGAAATTGAGATCAGATTTGAAACAAAGCTGAACAAAATCTGTTGTCATGTACTCATACTGTATAAATGCAGACAGTAATGATCAGGTCTGAGAGTTCTGACACATTACGTTTAAATTATGAAAAGTAGAATTAAAATTGGTTGAACATAAAGTGTAAGTTATAAAGTTTTGAGTCCAGCGGTTGTTTCCATGACTGGTGGTTTTAACCAAAAGCTTGATCTGTGCACAAGAACAAGAGTATTTTGCATCCATGTTTTTGTGTGTTACCTTGTTTGCTGCTTAATAAATTGTTTTATATCTAAACGTGCAGTGTGGTAAATGCTGTTCATAGATTGGTAGATAATATACTGTTCTTGTCTGGTATTAAAGGTTGTATCAGTGATTTCAGGCCCAAAAAAGGCCGAAACATAAATTATCACATTAATCTAATCTTTCCTAATGATCCGCTAGCTGCCCGCCCCATAAGCATGCCGTCCAAAAAACGCGTCTCTGTAGGCAGCCTAGGCTCTGAGATCTGCACACAAAAACAAATGGGTACAACCACCACTCAAAACCAAAATAAACAGTGTTCCAACCACCGACAGGGGCGGGTGTTGTGAGGTTTTGACCGACGCGAAGTCGGAGCAACACCCGCCCCAGTTCGGCCTTTTTGGGGCCTGAAATCACTGATACAACCTTTAAATGTTGCTGTTTTGAATGGAGATCTTGCTTTCGCAGCTCAGACTTCAGTGGATGTCGCATGTAAACCACAGTCTAACGTTTTTTTGGGGGGCTGAAGCAGTTTCTTATCCCAGTTTCATGAAACTTGCAACAAATGATCCTTAATCTTACAACAGATCAGATGGCACATCTGAATGTAAAATTCCTGCCTTGTGCCTTGCATTATTTTTCTCAGATGTTCTGCTACTTTTAGGTTTCATAAAGATTTGACACGCAGCTGGTAATCACAGCTTTAAATGACTTGCGTATTAATAGTTTTTAATATTTTTTGACCTATTATAACACCCACTACTGCTCATCTCTTCTCTGTGGTTGACACTGCAGGGTTTCTTGCAAACAAACTTTTCCACTGTTTGGTCTCTTGACATGCTATCTTGAGACACCTAACACAGCTCTAGTCACGACTCTAAGTTTATTTATATTTTGTTTATATGTAGTCAAAGACCAGGGCTAGACGCCAAATCAAATTTTATGCATATGATATGAGAACGAGGCTGTGTGAGATAAAATAAAATCTTTATAATGCATGCACCAAGATCACATGCTGTTTTTAAAAATCAAAACTTTCAACCGTTTTATGGAATATTGTCCACTGAATAGTCCGTTTGTGTCTTTACGAACAGCGTTGATGTGTTTTGTGGACGGAGCCTATAGGCTGAAACTCAGTTCTGCTGTATAGTCCATGGAAGCCCTGGAATAAAAGATTTTAAAAGTAGCCTAATAAAAATGTCATTTAGAGTAAATATCACAATTCTGACTTGTTTTCCTCTGAAGTCGCAATTCCGAGTTTATATCTCAGAATCAGTAAAATTGAGAGATATAAATTTGTTATTCTGTCTGTAAAATGTTTAGGTTTAAATATTATTTCATGCTGTAATAGTTCATAATATCCCATATGAACTGCATATGTGCATATTATTTACTACATTATTCATGATTACATCAAATTCATGCTTTAATAGGTTGGTAGATTTTTTTTTAGTTACGAGCCAGTCAGATTCTTACCTAGCCTGGATGCCAGCCCGAACCCCGCCCACAAAATTTTTGGGTCGGGAAGTCCGGTCTGGACTCGATCCAATGAGGAGTAATTATGATCAGTTCAGAAATGGTCGGGCCAATCAAATTGCCAGGGCGGGCTTTATACGATGATGGACAGATGATCTGCAGTTACGTAATCATCACGTCATCAAAGAGCGCTTGGTTTGAACTGGTTTACAACAAAGATGACTGCCGCTGGAGAATTGAGATGTATATTCCACTATGGCGTCTGTTGTAGAAGAAATCGACAGCGCATTAATTTTAAAAAACGAACAGAGAACTGCAATCAAGGCAGTTGTCGATCGTAAAGATGTGTTTGGATTCGATACAACTATGAGTCGCTCAACATACGTCACTTACTGCGTTGCTCTGATTGGTTGTAGGTCTATCCAATTGAGTGCAGAGGTTTTTTTTTCCTGGTTCGGTTAAGACACGCCTCATAATCAAAGCCCTATGGAGCAGTATCAGACTCACATTCTGACTAGAATATGAGTTTGACGAAGTCAGGCTAATTCTTACCACCAATTGGTACAATTTTGGACCCTACTTCATACATCATATCCAGTAAAAAAAAAATAGCCTTTTTAAAATAAGATTTGTTGATGAGTTTTTAAGGGATCATGCGTTTTCTTGTAGACACAATCCAGCTCAAGTAATGGATTTTTTAAATATTTTTTTTATTCCTTATGTGCAGAGTTATAAATAGAAGGTCTTGTTGAATTTCACATTTAATTTAAAAAAGCAGCCAAACAGAGCATGGGAAACTAAAGTGGGCTGCCTACACAAAACCTGCATGGGCCAAAAGATACATCATGGGCTTAATGTGGGCTACTCGCAGAGAGCCTGCGGTGAGCCCAAAGCTGTGGGCCTGTTTAGGTTTGGTGTGGGCCAAGCCCACTGTGTCCGCAAAAAGCCAGCATCTTTGCAGGTGTGACGATCTGCGGCTGGAGTGCCCGCTTGAGCCTCTGGGGGGCACTCCTTCCTAGTTTATTGTTTCCTTTATGTTTTACCCTGGACTGATTATGGTTGATTTTATGCACCTGTGTTTTATTATCTTGTTTAGCACACCTGTCTTAAGCCTGAGTGGCCCTTTGTATCATTGCTCAGTATTGTATGTGTCTGACTGCATTATAGCCTTGTTCCAGTTTCCTGGTATTCTAGTGTTTCAGTTCCCTGATTATCTGCCTGTTCCCGGTTTCCCGTTTGCCTTATCCCTGCACGGATTTGATGTTTGTTTGGACTGCTTACCTGGTTTTGACCCCTGCCTGTTTCCTTGTACCTGTCTCTGGATTCTCCTCATAATAAAGCCTGCGTTTGGATCTCCACTGTCTGTTTCCGAGAGCAGTTCATGACAGCAGGGATCCATTCTGTTGTATGTGTTTGTACGTGCGAAATCGAAGAACGAACTGGTGTAAACTCATTTTTACTCCCATTGGTCCGTGACGATTACGCGATAAGTAGGTGTGCGGGCAGGCTCAGCCTTCTTTCATGTGAAAATCTTTTCTTGTTCAGTTGGTATTTTCAGTTTTGGTATTTTGTTATGATGTGTTATTGAGAGAAAAGCACGCATCACATTTACTTAATGAACCGTCATTCTCAGCAGTGTTGGCGGCGCCAGATGTTCAATAAAAGTATATCGCTGCTCACCTATTTCAAACTTTGTTTTACCCCTAAACGAAGTACAGAAAAGACATTGCTGTGAGTATTTCGGGGCCTTAAACATGAAACTGGTTGTCATAGCCTGTTAGCCCCTGTTGTTGGGTGATATAACTACACCCATCTGACTCCAAAGTGAAGAAAAAAAAAACATGAACAAAACTACAAAAAGTAAAAGAAATACAATCCGGGCTTATTCAAATACATACTTATTTGGTTTGAGGATAAACATGTTTTGTGTCGACCACAGTGTTTTGTGTTTAGCAAATTACTGACTGCCAAAAACGTCATTAGCATTTACTTATATAATGGCTGTATAGGCTACAGTTGAAGAAAATATAAAATTAATGTTATTTGATTCATATTGCTGTCTGTTACTACTAGTATGAAATATATATATATATATATATATATATATATTATATTTTTTTATTTTTATTTTTTTTTTTAAAGTGAAGAGGTTAGGCTATATGTATTGTGAACAGAATAAAACACTACATGTGTGGTCAGAGCAAGCCTGAGTTTAACTTCCTCCTGATGTGTGAATAACCGTTACAAATGTGAGGTAAAGTGTCATGTGAAAGTAACTAAACTAGGTCATGCTGAAGTGTTTTAAGACTCTAAAGATCATGTGCTTTGGAAATGAATACTTTGTTTTATGATGTTTAATGTCACAATAAAGATCCATATTGTCTGTGTGTGTGTTTATTTCACAGACCTTCTTATGGTGTGAAGCTGCAGTCTGATACTTTAACTGATCAGCTAATAGATTTGGGTCAAAATATGACTATAAACTGTGATATGAATATAATATGAATATAAACTTGTAAAGAAGGTTACCTTGCTTATTACTAAAACTACCAGATTCTCCGGTTCTGAAATTACGCACTTTCTCATCTACATCTCCTCATTACTACAATAATAGATTTAAACACAAATTTCAGTGCAAAGTAAACATTGCCTGTTCATATAATGTCACTGTTGATGATTTATGACTTTATTACTGTACGACCACAGATGCTCCTCCAAAATACAGCAATGACGGCAGACTGCACCTCTTTGGTGAGTTCAGTGATCATGTTATTACACTACATACCTTTTACATATAAAAAAATGTATGTAAAACCCTTTAATGGCTGTGGTTCGATCATAGAGCCGACTCCAGAGATCCTAAATCAGAATCGAACACAATGGGCAACTCTATAGTTGGTCTGTTGAATGGTGTTCTGATCACTGTGATGAGTTCCTGATAGAATTGCATTTGTTCCTCTTCTGTTAAAAAAAAAAAGTGACTATTGTGATGCATGGACAATGCATTGGGTTCAAAAACAACATTGACATTTGCATTGCGTTTACATGCTATTGGTTTCCTGTTGCTTTTTTACTACGGTGTGGTGGACTTTTCCACACCCATGTCAGTGGTTTCCATCCAGCCAAGTCATCAGCGCCTGTGCACTTCTACAGCTGCTGAAAGCAATACCTAACCATTGGCATTGACCACATTTCTCATCGCATTTTTTAGACGTATGTTTTAAGCTTAGCTGGGTTGTCTGTCAAACAGCAGAAGTCCAAAACTATCTATACTCTATATGTTTATTTTATATAACCTGATAGTTTTCTTTAAGGTTCTGGAATCCACTGCCGCTTGAATGTATATCCTGTTGAGTGATTTGTAATGAGTGATTATAATCAAGGTAATTAATATTTATCCTCCTACATATTAAATGATTTGATTTGTGTAGTTCTATAATTATATGTCTGGTTTCTGGAATGTGCTCTCTCCATGTTTTTGAGAGAGACACCCGACATATGTTAAAACATAGCCTATGTTTACTCTTGAGGTTGACCAAGACAGCCGAGGTCACTGGGGGTCACTCCAGCCTGTCTCCTACGTGACCAATTCTCATGAAACAAATTGACGTGATCAAAATGGTCTCATGGTTGAGGCATCATTAAAAAAAAACTTCCCCTTTTCCCTTTGTTCAAAATTGATCACTGACCCTGCTTAAAGCAGAACTCCGGTCAATTTTAACATTGAGCTCATTTTTTTGTGCATTTGGAGTGCTGTCAGTACAGAGAACAACGACAAAAATCGGTGTTGCCTACACCGTGTTATTTTCTTTTTAAAATTTGCACCCTGTTGACTTCAATGGGGCAAGTTTTAAACCTGCTTTTAGCCACTTAACATCCTTGATGTGTCATTACAAGTGCACAGCCATGTGAGTGGTGTTATTAAGAGTGAACACGGTCAATCTGACTGTAGTAGATGTGAAAGATATTAATAAAAATTATGTTAATTCTGCCAGCTCACATACCTGTATTTATTTCCTGTTTTCCATCGAAGTCCAAAGTAGTCGATTATCGAGTTGGGAGAATGGGATCTCATACAGCCTGGTCGCGCGCGCGAACTCGATAATCGACTGCTTTGGACTTTGACCGAAAACAGGAAGAAAATACAGGTATGTGAGCTGGCTGAATTAACATCATTTTTATTCATATCTTTCACATCTACTGCAGTCAGATTGACCGTGTTCACTCTTAATAACACCACTCACATGGCTGTGCACTTGTAATGACATAGCAAGGATGTTAAGAGGCTAAACTTGCCCCATTGAAGTCAACAGGGTGCAAATTTTAAAAAGAAAATAACAGTGTAGGCAACGCCTATTTTTGTCATTGTTCTCTGTACTGACAGCACTCCAAATTTACAAAAAAATGAGCTCAATGTTAAAACTGACCGGAGTTCTCCTTTAAAGAGTTGCAAAACTTCTCCTCGACCAACCCTAGCAAAGACGGTGTCTGGGTCAAAAGACAGCCGAGGCCCAGAGACTAGAGACATACTTGTAATACAGATAAGAACGGACATTAGATCCATTTTTACCCACAATCAAACTGCCCCAAATGTATATTCTCCTGTAATGTATGTGTCCCTATGTTATATTAGCCTAGTTGTGATTCTTTAGTTATGTTAGCGTAACTTCAAATGCTGAAATCCAGGTTTAAGTATGGATCACTGTTTTTAATGTTTACAGTCCCCATCTGTTTGGTACATAGACTGTAAAAAAGGTTTGGTATCAGAATAATCCTCTTTTCATTTAATAATTAATGGTCTATAGTATGTTATGATAAAATGCACATAGTATTTTTACCATTCTTTTTGTGCAAAACTGCACAAATTCTCCAGACCCCCATAAACATCCAAAGACTTCCTCCCAGTCAGCTCTGATTGGCCTTTGTGCCAGAAATGGGTGTGACTGACAGGGCCTTTAAAGAGTTCCCCATCCTTGCTCAATCTCTTTTTAGACTACGTTTCCCGACCTCTTCCAGCTATTTTTACCTTTAAGTGAACTTTTTTGGATTCAAAGTGGACCATTCAGAAGAACCAAATGAACTCTTCAGCGAACTTCTAACAAAATCATAAAGAATCTCTGGACTCAGTTGCAACTAAAGTCAATGCAAGTATCTGTTTTTAAGCCTGTATGCATCTCGATGTTGTTCCTCTTTTTAAGGTGACCCAGATTCTCTGATGTTTCTCATAGGCCGTGGTTAACTGATTGTAATAGTGTCATTCTCTCTCTCTCTCTCTCTCTCTCTCTCTCTCTCTCTCTCTCTCTCTCTCTCTCTCTCTCTCTCTCTCTTCTTTATAATAATAGAAGATAACTGACTTCCCAACTGATTACTGATTATGCTGTCTGTTCGGTGGGCGTACTGATTAAATAATTGTAGTAATAATAATTCTGCTACAGTCAATTGTGAAACTAATCCAAATATGTATAATTAATTATATTTTGTTGTAATTAATTATACATATTTGCCTTTTGAGCTAATTTGTTGCACTTTTTCATCTTCAGTTACTAGAAAAAAAATTATGAATATTGTTTGAACCTCTCACTGAGAGAGAGAACGTTATCAGTGTGTTTTGGGAATGTTTCCTGATCAGAGCAAGAGCTGTGTGTGTGTGTGTGTGTGTGTGTGTGTGTGTGCGCGCGCGCACAACAACTGGCTTTGCGACCTTTGATGGTCACTCCGTGCCTAAAGCCAGGATCCTTATGTCAGCTGGATAACCAATAGAGACATGAATCCGTCTATCAATATGTGGAGATTTTCTAAGTTTATCTATTTCTTAACCAATCAGAATCATTCAACATAGAATAGTGACCCGTGTAAAGTATAATAGCTGTGGTTTTGTGAATGTATACGGCAGAGCAGCCTACACACTCCTTGCTGAGTGTTGAAGCTGCTGATGAAACTTCATTAAAATGTTCTTCTGTTGATTCCATCTCTTGACTCCTGGTCTTTCATTCATCATTTCTGGTCCTTGGGTCTTTATCTGTAAATGCCCCTACAAGAAGCGTTGGTCTGATTTGTTTGACTGCTGTTAAACTGATGTCAGCTGTGATAGTTTAATATATCTCTTCTCTCTCTTTCTCCTAATAAACTAATTTCAATTCAGATCAGTATTTCATGTTTATGTGGGAGGTAGCTGGGTGATATTGGGATATGAACAGTTAGCCTACTTTTTCTCCGTAGGCTAACACTTTCCAGTGTTAAACATACATACATGTTGTTTGTTATTTTTAATGAAAACTGTTACAAAATTTGAAGTTGGGTAGAATGGCCATATGGTAATGTATATATTCTAGCTCCAAAATGGACAAAAAAGAAACTGGTCCTATAGTTCCATATAAAGAAAGGTAGATCGAGGCTTCGTGAAACAATAAAACAGTTGAAGCAAATGTGCCATATTGTGTCGAGGCTTCGAAACAATCTGACACCGTCTCCACGGTGACACCTAGTGGTCACTTGCAGGTGTTGATCTGAAACAACCTTGACAACGAGCCATTAGAAAATGTGTAGTTTTTTTATTATTGTATTTTTTCTAATATCTGAAGCTTCTAACCTGTAGGATCCTCAATGTGCATAATGTTATTTTGGTCATGAAAAAGGAATATTAATAAAAGAAATCAAGTCACAATGTCTCACTTTTTTATAGACTTTTTATTCAAAAATATTAATTTCTCTGCTGTAGCCTATGAACAAAAGAACAAAAACCACAAGTATCCACCTCAAAATGAAATTGTTTCTGTATAAAATCATTAACTGGGTAAATCTTAAACATGAGTCTCCTTGACCTTTGGAACAATTGGGTATGCCATATAACAGGAAAAAGCTTCATCCCTTACTGAGGTTTCAACATCTCCCAGAAAATGGCACTGATAGTCACCAGTGATAATACGTTTATGTTCTTTGTGAATAAGTTTGTTATTGCACTTAATCTAAGAGGTCTACATTACATATTATTAGAGGGAAGAGAAACAACTGGTCTAGAGCAGGGGTCCCCAAACTACGGCCCGCCCTCACATTTGAACCGGCCCTCTGAACAAAAAATTCATTTTAAATATATGTTTTAATCATATCATATCTGTATTTGATAATACATATTTATGGCGGCAAATCAATATCAATAAGAACCGAGCGCACAACTGATGCTGGCGCACGCGGTAAATGACTTTCGCGAGAGGATAACAGATCTTCACGCGAGGAAACTATGGAGGAAACGGGATCTCGTGAGCTTAGAATTATAAGGTTCTATCTCCGTTTAGGGTAGTTCTGAGATATTGAGCATCAAAGTTTTTACATCCCAGCTGGCAGAACTGTTGGAACCTTTTTATTTTATTAATAACTACTAACAAAATATTTTTTTTACAAAAATAACACCCCACAGGCATTAATAAACACCTAATGGATCAGATTATGTAAAAAACTCAATTTCGACCAAAAGTGGAGATAGAACCTTATACAGGGCCGGAGTGGGACCAAAAAATCTACCGGGAAATTTCGTAGACCACCGGCCCTCGGCCAAAATTTGCTAAAAAAAAATATATACTACTAACACATAGAACTAGGGAGCATTTTTGAAAAATATTGTATTTGAATATTTGTGCTCATAAAAATCGAATCGAAAACGAAATCGAGTTTTTTTTTTCACCATTTTTGAACAAGCTTACAATTAGGCAATATACACATAGCAATACATAGCAAATTGTGAAAAGCAATACCAGTGTTTCTCACAGAATTTTTTGGTAAAGCTTTAGTGAGTGGACCTCTGTCCCTCTAGACCTCTGTCCCTCTAGTTCGGGGCCATGCTCCCCCGTAAGAAAATTTTGTGCTTTTTAATGTTAAATTCATCAATTTGGTGCACTCTGAGAGTTCAAAATAAAAAGCTCTAAGCCATATTCAGAGTGAAAATGAACAGCTTTCCATTAGTGGATCTGGCAACACGGGATCTGGCACTCGCGCCCTCACAATGCGCTCTCTAAGCCCAGTGGCGGCGCCAGGGGGGGTCTTGGGGGGTCTCAAGACCCTCCTAAAAAACGCTTTGACCCCCCATTTGACCCCCCACCCACTTCCTGATTAAAAAATATATCCGGAATAAAGATTTAAAAATATTTCTCTTCAGCAGCAGCGGCGTCGAGCAAAGCGTACGTCAGAATCAGAAACAGCGGACAGGAGGGTGTGTGTGTCTGTGCGCGCGGGCGTGTTCATCTGAGCCTCATTGGTCTGTCACTGCTCGTCAATGTCCGAATATTTGAGATGACCAATCAAATCAAAGTAGGCGGGCTTTATGTTCACAGACGCTGCTGAGCGCGAATTTTTGCAGAGCGACTCGACAGTGTACGGTCAAGTGCGAGATAAGATGTAGCTAAACTAAACATTTCATATTGGACAGTTTTTTTTTTTAGGTCATAAATGTTAAACGAAAACCAAAATTATCAGGCAGACTAATATAGTTTTGTCTAATTTCGCCATTTTGAACTGAAAATAGGCCTATAACGTGACTCATGTAATGTAGGCTAATAATTAGTTTACCATCATTGTGAGGGGAGAAGAAACATTAACAAAGCCGTTTTCATCATGTTAGGCACATGATTAATAATGAATGTGTATTGCGTAAATATTGAGAATATAATACAAATTGTAGCCTTTAGTAAATTAAAAAAGCTCAGCTTTAGAACGGGAAGAGAAAGAGGATACTGAGAAAATAGAAAGGATGATAGATGGAGATGAAGTGAGAGCAGGTATTGATATAGTCTACTGCCCGCTAACATGGTTTTAAAGCTATTTATTATCCTTATCCTTTAAACGTCTTGAAATGCACATATCAGAGAAATAAAAAAATTGAAGCCCTTACGCACCTCAAATTTAGGACCTCTTTGATTATAAAGCCCTGTCTACTGCCCTGTATTAGGCATTATCAATGTTGTTATCCAATTTTATGGCCTTCAAAACATCTTAAAATGCACATATGTAGATCAGAGAAATAAAAAATGTCTCTGGGAAACCCAGAACTCCCCTAACTAACCTGCTTCACATTCGGGACCACAGTGATTATAAAACCCTGACATTGCATGGTAATGAAACTAGTTAATAGTGAGCATTAGACCCTAAACTAAAGTGTTATTTATTTTTTAATCATAATCATAATCATTGGGGGATTAGCCCCCTAAAATGAAAAGCCTAGAAACGCCCCTGAGTAGCAGTAATATGCAGTTATTAGCCGTGTCCACTGTATTTTTTTTTGTTGGTTTTCATGAGACCCCCCTTGAAATGACCAGGACCCCCCATTGCACCCCCAATCAAAATTGTCTGGAGCCGCCACTGTCTAAGCCCCGTTCACTGCGCAGCAAAATTAATTGCAAACCCTCATATGAGGTGGTTAAACTTTTAATTAATCATTCAGAGAGCTTGAAATTTTATTTTTGAAGGTAAAAAAATTACAGAGGTCCGGACAGCTGGCTACGGCCATGACATAGCTTACTATCGTAAGGGTTTCTTTTAGTTGAAAACATTAAACAATATGTGTAAACAAAAAAATAAGCATTTAAGCTCAAGCAGCGCGAACGGTAAAAAAATGCTAATAAAGCAGACTGCACAGTACAGAACGTACACGCACTAGAGTCAGCATATGGCTATTGTTTCATGTTCATAAATACAAATAATATCCACATGCTCGAGTGAGAAAACGCGCTGCGCTGACAGACACAAAATAACGGTTTGCTGCTAAGCAAAGTTTCTAAAAGCACTTTGGGTTTTCAGTTCTTAAACCTGTCTCCCCGGCCTCAACGAAACTTAAAGGAAGTAACGTTATGTCTCAAAATCATTTTGCTATCAGAAGATATCATATATCTGATCACTCGCGCTACAGCTGCGCTTAACGTTACCTGTAAGTTGTTAAAGCAGTGCAGTGATCATGGACAGCTGTCTTTCCTCAGTTTGGATTTCATGCGATTTCTCATTGTGGTGTACTTCCATTTTGTAATATCATTTTCATTTCAATAATTCCAAACTTTACGACGACATTATGTTATCAAATACCACTTGTTAAACGCGCCGGCGCCACCCAGTGCATTTAATTATAACTGCGAGTAAGTGCTTTGGATTTATCATGGATTCACTGCATGCATTAACGCCAAGAAAAGCAACGTAGTAAAATTCGAATAGTATTTTATTTTTCAAATAACAATTACAGATCGAATATCCGTGCACATCCCTACATAGAACTCACACCGACCGTCCGTTAAACTTCCAAAATATGACGAGGAAAAAGAGGTGTTCGGTGGCTTTTTACATCAAAGGCCGGCCCGACAGGCTATACCATTTGGGGAGGCGCCGCGCTCTGATCCCCCTATGTTTTTGAAAATCCTAGACATGGTTGGACCTGCCGAACGGGTTGAGCACAGTGTTGAGCACTGAGCAGAGACAGAGAGGCTGTACAGTGACAGTTTGACCAGCAGAAGCGGCCGCACATCAGGCCGCCAGATGGTATTGCTAATAATATAATATCACTTCACTATAGTATAACTATTATCAGACCGGCCCTCACGGCCTCAAAACAATACCGGCCCACCGGGAAAAGTCCCGCCTCTCCCGATTGCCACTCCGCTACTGACCTTATAATTCTAAGCTCACGAACTCGCAAGCTCATTCTGCGCGCGCTCATGACATCTCTGCACGCAATACAAGCCCTCGCGCATGATCATTCCAGTCAGTGGAAGCGCTGGAAATGCTGAAGGCGGAGTTTGACGTGCGCTTCCGTGAGATACATGTCCGCGCTGAAGAAATCCGCCTTTTTCAGAACCAGTGCTTTAAGTGGGCCGGTACGCGCCGGTACTCAGTGCCGCCACTTCCAAATATAGCTCTTGAGCGTACCGCCACCTCTCCGTACGCCCAGAACGTGCTTTTAGCGTACCGGTACGCTCATTTGCACATCTGTTTTAATCCTTTGGCTGCGCTGCCGCTTTTCAGAGCGCCCTTCGCAATGCACGCTTCCTAATTCGTCCCACCGAGAGCAGAGACTACATTACCCTACACCCTTGAGTTTTACAAGTGAAAAGCGCATGCGTCTCTTCTGCCGCTGTCAGTGTCAACTCAACGTGGGCCGGAGGGTGTGTGAAACGCGAAAATAGCTGCTCGGTTAAAACACCATGGATAAAATGAACCATCTTCAAGACTCATGATTATGTTCTAGGCTACTTTTCTATTATGTTATTATGTTTTATAATTTATTTTATGTAGCCTACATTTTGTGCAAACATTTTTCAATACCCTTTTGCACATTTTATTTATGTTCAGTAGCTATTTCTCAAGCAAATCCACAAACTAATAGGATTTATAATTTTTTTATAAGGTCGTCTGTTGACTGCTATTGGACAGATTTTTTCTTCTAAAATGACCTAGCCGCTTGCAAATTCTCTTTAAAGTTCGTATGCTAATTATTATTCTGTCATAATTAGCTAAAGTTAATCTTTGTTACCGAAAAAAAGTCTAACATATAGCTTGACTAAGTGATCCAACTCTGCCATGTCCTCTATCAGTAGGCTATGCAATGAAAACTGATCAAATGCGTTATTATCTATATTTCATTTAGATTTTTTTCTCGAAACACAACGACTTTATTCTCGAAATTTAATTAGTTTATTCTCACGATTATTTCGAGTTTTTTTCTCGAAACACAACGACTTTATTCTCGAAATTTAATGAGTTTATTCTCAAGATTGTATTTCGACTTTTTTCCCCTCTAAATTTAACGAGTTTAATCTCGAATTATAATGACTTTAATCTCGAGATGGTTTCATTTTTTTTATTATTGCTTGGCCCTAATCCTCTTCCGTAGACTGCTGTATATAAAACCCCTTCAATAGTTGTTGTTACCTCAAGGGGAGGCTGGGAGTCTGGGAGTCAGTAAAAAAAAAAAAAAAAAGTATATATAGGCTATATATATATATATAGCCTTGTAGGCTATAGAGTACCGGCACCTCTTTTGGGCCACTTAAAGCACTGTTCAGAACCCCTTTGCTGCTGACATTGACGAAGCCCTGCCTTCTTACAGTTTGAGTTGGCTGAGTTACAGAACTGCGATGTTCTTAAAGACGCGTTTAAGCCCAACAGTCTCATTGAATTCTATACTGCCCTCACTAACGAGACCTACCCAAACATCAAAAGGAATGCAATGAAGATGTCCACACTTTTTGGCAGCACGTATATCTGTGAGCAAACATTTCACGCATGAAACTGATGAAAAATCCGATGAGATCAAGACTCACTGATGGACATTTGCATCAGTCTTTGAGACTGGCTGACTAGCCAGAAACAAGCCCATAGTTCACACTTATTAGCCTAATACGCATAAGTAAGTAAATGTTTTGATTTCAAAAGCAATGAAAAAATGTCATTACCATAGTAATAATGCTCTTTTATTAGGCTATATATCACTTGATATGTACGGTGCATAAATAATTAATAATCTGGCATTAGGAGGCATAATACTGTAAATAAAATCATAATAAAATCTCCACAATAATAAATCACTCCGGCCTATGTAATTTTCTGTTAGACTACGGCCCTCCATTATAGAAAATAAAAATGATGTGGTCCTCACAGAAAAAAGTTTGGGGACCCCTGGTCTAGAGGATCAGAAAAACTGCTTTGGATAATTTTTACACTTTAAACTATTTTTTGTGTAACCCAGATCCCAGGTCAGACATAACAACCCGGTGTTTGGGTAGTTTTTGTGCTATCCAGATACTGGATCAGACGTAACAACCCAGGCCAGGGGTTGAGTTATTTATCGCAGGCTTTTTGCGATCTCTTCAGGAGAGAGCAGTGCAGCTCCGTCAAATTGTTGCATGTCTTCAGCAAAATAGAGGTTTGTGAACATTTCATTTTATCTATAAATAAGTTATTGTTCTGTACATCATTTCATTTATTGCAAAGCAACATACAGGGGCGCGATGTGAGTCACGAGTGTATGGCAGTCTTTTTGCCTGATAGAAATTACTGATGCCTTGCATAAAATTGTATGAATTTTTTTTTTTTTTTTAAGATACAGAAATAAATGCTTATAATTAGTGAGGGCACTATGAATATCTTGTCATGCTGTATGGCCAAGTCAACACTCCCTTTGTATTCCAGGATTTCATGAATGAGGTGCTCCAGGACTTTCTGAACCGTTGAGGCCGAACATCGCCACCACGTTTCTGAGGTCTTTCAGCGACTCTGCGACTACCAGCTGTTCCTCAAGACTGAAAAATTTAGCTTCCATCAGAAATCCACCCACTTCCTTGGATACATTAAACAAGGCATTAAAATGGAAGAGGGGAAGGTATCTGCTGCCCCATGGCCTACACAAACCACAATCAAAGAGCTCCAAGGATTCCTTGGTTTTGCTAAATTTATACCGCAAGTTCATCAAGAACTACATTATGGCTTCTCCACTCACTTGTTCAAAGGCAGGCCCAAGTCTCTGTCTTGGAACCCAGAAGGCGAATGTGCCATGCAGTTGTTAAAGACCGCCTTCACCACCGTACCACTCCTTGCTTATACAGATCCTAAGAATCTCTTTGTGGTAGAGGTGGACGCTTCCACCTCATGAGTTGGTCTTGTCACAGCAGCAGGAGAAGTGATCCAAACTCCTTCCATGTGCCTTCTTGTCCAGGAAATTGTCCCCGATAGAGCAGAACTAAGATATCGGTAACGGAGTTCCTGGCCATCAAGCTCGCCCTGAAGATGTAGAGACGCTGGTTAAAGGGACCTCGACATCCGTTCATTGTCCTTCCTGACCATAAGAACCTGCAGTATCTCAAAGAAGCAGACAAGAACCCAAGACAAGCCTGATGGGCTCTATTTTTCACCTGCATCTCCAATGGACCCAGTTCCAAGAATACCAGAGCTGATGCTTTGTTGGCACGGTTCCCCGCCATCTGGGAAGCTCCTTCCTCTGCCCGTTCCTTGACGTCCATGGTCACACCTAGGAGTGGATTTCATCACTGATCTCCCAGCATCAGATGGCTACACGTGCATATACTGGTGAGTGTCCATCGATTCTCCAAAGCCTGCAAGCTAATCCCTCTAAAGGGACTACCAACTGCCATTGACACTGCTGAGGCGATGGTCAACCAGGTATTTTGTAACTTTGGTATTCCTGAAGATACTGCTTCTAACAGATGTCCACAGTTTATCTCATGTGTGTGGAAGACTTTTTTCTCCCTTCCAGGTCTGACCATAAGTCTCACATCTGATACCAACCACAGTCCAATGGGCAGACGGAAAGAAAGGTGCAGGAGGTCAGCCTCTTTTAGAGAATGGTCTGTCAGAGCCGCCAGCACTCCTGGAAACAGTTCCTCGCCTGGGCCAAGTATGCCCAGAAATCCCTCTTACAGCCAACGACAGGTCTCACTCCATTTCAATGCATAAACAGTTTTCAGCCTCCATTATTACCCTGATCAGGTGAGCCTTGGGATGTTCCTTCCTTTAACCACTATTTCTGGGAGAGTGTTGTGGCAAATTCTAAGTCTTCAAATCAGGTCTTCAAATTCTGGTTCAGGTCTCAAAAAATCTTTTCAGAGTCGAAGTTTCAGGTCTCAAAAGAATTAACTTTATTGAGCGGTTCAATAAAGTGAGATATCAGCTACTCCTCTAACTTACAATGGTCAGCCTCTAAGTCTTATACCTTTTTCTTATCATTGGTACCCAATGAGCATCTATATTATTATCTTTTTACACAATGAGCATCTATATTAGTATCCTTTTGCACAATGGGCATCTGTATTATTATCTGCTTTCCACAATGGTCATCTGTACTATTATCTGTTTTCTTGGTGGAACTTCTTACATTGTATATAATATGTTTCTCTTCCAGTGCTTCCCAACACCTGCATTTCTACTACAAGATTGTTGGGTACTTTTCCATTCTTTTATCATTGCCCTCATATGCCCTGTCCTCACATGCTCTGTGACCTAGTTTTTCTGCTTGCATTAGCATTACAGCATTCAGACTCATGTATGAGACAGATGAAATTCTCCAACAAGAGCGAGAGGGAGTGACACGAAGCTCATCACCATCTTCAGCGGGCAGTGCATAGACACAGGAGCTAGTATGGCTCTCGACATGGGACATCATAAAAAATTATTGAAAAAAACACATACCTGGGACAAACACGACCAAAAGCTGGTTAGTACACAGTGCATCAACATTGCTCAGAAGTCTTAAATTAAATGAACAGAGATTCGGAGTTCACAAGCAGGTTAACACACACTCGTCGCAAATAACACATATTTGACTCGACTAGTGCTGCACGATTAATCATATCGTAATCGCGATGTCAAACCTATGACGCAAAATGCCGCGATTTTATATGAAATAAACAAATTAGGTCTATTAACGCAGCATCTCTTCTTTTTTGTCATCCTTTGACTAGTGTTACATGATCCCGCTCTTATTCGTGCGAATGCCTTTTAACCATTTTGCAGGACAAGTCAAAAGAGTATAATGCGCATGCACAGACCGCGTGCCAGAATACAGTTCTCTTTCGCGCTTGAACGGACAATAACACACACAATTATGCCAAAATGAAGTTTTGACAAGTATCTTTATAACATAAGAGCAGTCTTATGATGGACGTAAAGAGTTGTGAGAGAATGAGGCGCGTGCAACGGCTGCTCTTAAAGGGCCAGCAGCGAATAATGCGTTCTGTCAGAAAAGTTGATCAAAGAACAAAGGGAACAGAGAAAATTACTCAGTGCTCTTGACTAAATAACTTTTGTAGCTTTAATAAGGATTAGTCTATGTATAATTTATAATTCATGCAGCGCAGACTGATAACTTTATTCAATTTCCTGTTAGACAGGAAGGGCACATGTAAATATGACATTTATTATGGGTTTATGTGAGGATTGTTTGAAGTTCACATAAATTAAAAGCTGTTACGTTTTTTAAGCCTAATACATGTTTTAAAAAAATGTATAGCTTTCAGTTGTAATGACAGAATCACTGTAATGTTGGATGGCTCTAATCTGTGTGTGCATTTTGCTTTAGAACCAAGCAATTGACTCATGAAACAATTTGTTTATTATATCGCAATCGCAATATTGACCTCAATAATCACAATATGACATTTTTTTTGCCCAAATCGTGCAGCCCTAGACTCGACTGACAGAACTAGGAACTGACAGACAAATGAAGTAAAGTAAACTGTGTAGTATAAAAGTCTATGTAACAATCTAAACTTTATTTTTATGATGCAGCGATCATTGATGCGACTTGAGATGTGAGACTCTGCTGGTGGTGACGTAGCTCCGGGATAGTTCACCCAAAAATAAAAATTAGCCCATGATATACTCACCCTGAAGCCATAGGTGTATAATGACATTCTTCTTTCAAACGAATACAATCAGAGTTATATTAAATGTCCTGGCTCTTCCCAGCTTGATAATGGGAGTGAATGGCTGTTTGACCTTGGAAGTACATTAAAGTCTACATATAATCTGTTTATGCAGGCTCGACACGGCTCTGCGGGTGTTAATAAAGGTCTTCTAAAGTGAAGCGATGCGTTCATGTAAGAAAAATATCCATATTTAAAACTTTATCGACTAAAATAACTAGCTTCCGGCAGATAGTCGTACGCATCGATTTATGCCAAAAGATGCCAAAAGAGTGACACTTGCACTTGACGCACAACGTAATGAGAAATATATTTATCCATCCCAACTCAAACCCTTGAAATCCATTCACTTATTATTCCAGTTATTACATTTGTTAGGAGAACAACTTTATTAGGAAAAAAACTTAATTGTATACCCTAATAAAAGCTACAGCAACTATAGTGATATGAAAATTTGATACCGTATTATGACAACTTGCTTGCGATTGTCCTTCATTTGTAAGGATAAAAATGTCTGCTAAATGTACATGTACGCCTTTCAAATGTATACTGAATAAATCCCGTTCTTTTCTGTTTTTTTTTTATTGTATAGCTCAGAGCACACAGTCATCTTTGTCTCCTCTGTGTAAATGTGTGATAAAGTGTGATTGAGCAGCATTCAGAGGTAATTAATCAGAAGTACTTTTTAAGTAAGTTCTTTTTAATCAGCATTTTCTATTATCCGAGATTTGGTGCAGTGGTTTTTCAATCTGTCTCTTATCTGACACACTCAGTGCAGTTCATGGAGCTTTCATCTAAGTTGCTGATGATCTGAATCTGGGGCCGTATTCATAAAAGTAGCTCCTAACTTGTCGATTTAGGAGAAACTCTTAAAAATAATGAACATACACACAGCTTTGCAGAAAGACAGACAGCTATTGTATAGTAGGCTAATTGAATCACAGTACAACAGAACAAAACCTCATGTCTCTTCACCACACTGCTACATTTTTTTTGGCTATAGGTTGCAGGCTTGTCTTCTAGTGGCTTTGGTTGAACCAGAGAATGTCTAATATGGCGAGAACTCCCACTCTCAGTAACTTCCGGCTTCTGAACTGGTTGCAGTTCCACTCTGGTTCACAAGAGGGCGCGCACAGGACGAGTGCAGAATGTTATTAATCTTTATTAAGGACACAGTATTCCGGTCCATAGTATTAAAAGACAATAACAAAACAAACAAACAACCAAAAAACACATAATACATTATTTACACATACAAGCAAGAGCGCCAGTGCTTCCAAATTCTTGAAGTAAACCTGACCGTGCTTTTCCTCGGACAGACCAAAGCTTGTACAATACAGTTTGACTGATTCAGGACTCTATTCATAAATGTATAGATACAGTGCCTAATGACAGCTGCACAAGTTCTTATTCCACTGTTAACAAACATCTCACTTGCACTACTGTGCCGCGATACTTTCAATAGCATTCTCAGAGAATCATTGTATGCCACCTTCAAAGCCTGCATGCTCTTCTTTCTATAGCTATGCCAAAGGTGCGCAGCATATAAAGGCGAGCAGAAGCTTTTAAACAGTACAATTTTGACATCGGAGGAACACATGTGAAACTTACGTGCCAATACATTAGCCTGCCCATATAGTTTACACCTCTGCCTAAACATGTCTCTATCATCCGAAAGGTCATCTGTAATATAATATCCAAGATATTTAACCTCATTTGTGTCCTGTAGCATATTTCCACATAGGTAAAAATCTGGAAACCTCAGCTTATGATCATCTTTTGTTTTAGCAATCAGTATGTGACTTTTTATGGCATTATACTTACTATCAAATGCATCACCATAAGAGGAGCATATATTCAGAAGCTTCTGCAGACCTGCACTATATGGGCTTATCAGCACTAAGTCATCTGCATACATTAAATGGTTACACAAGACCTCCCCCACAAGACACCCAGTATTACATTCATTAAGTTTCCCAGATAAATCATCAATATATAAATTGAACAAAGATGGGGACAAAATTCCTCCCTGACGTACTCCATTACTCACTTTGAAACAATCTGATATAGAGTCGCCCCATTTCACCCTCATAGTCTGGCTAGAATACCAAAAAATAAGAATCCTTGTAAGGTATCCTGGAACACCTCTTTCTAGTTTAACACCTCTGTTAGTTTATCAAACAATTTGCCATGATTAACACGGTCAAAGGCTTTAGAAGCATCCAGAAAACACATGAATATTGTAGACCCCTGGTTGTTATATTTATCCAATAATTCTTTAAGTGAAAAGATACACATATCAGTGCTAAGCCCATGTTTAAAGCCAAACTGATTAGCTGCAGTGTACAAATATGGCTCAAGTCTCGACAATAGAATCCTTTCCAGCACCTTTGACAGTGAGCTTGCCAAGGCTATAGGCCTATAATTGTTCATGTCACTAAGTTTACCGGTCTTGTCCTTAATCACAGGGACCAATACAGTCAACAGAAGTGACTGTGGCAGAAGGCCATGTACCAAAAAACCTGTAAAGCAAATGGCCAATAGAGCATAAAGTCTTGTACTGGCATATTTTAAATGTTCAGATGTAATATTATCCAGCCCACAAGACTTCTTGTTCTTCAGCTTTGAAACTGCATCGTACACCTCTTGGGGATTAACAATCACTCCTGCCTGGCTTTCTATAGCCCCTCCCCTCTTTACAGTACCCCCGACACAGTTAAATAAATCACAATAATGCTTTCGCCAAAGCTGACATATATTTTCGGTCCCAGTCGCCCCATTGATATTGGATGAAATAGAGCTTCTACTGCTATTAAGCAACCTGATTTCTTTCCAGAAATCATTAGAGCTATTTTGCAATTTAAATGCTAGGGAATCGGCCCTTAAGGTATTCTCATTCCGCTTGATGTACCTGAGTGCATATTTAAACTTAGCATTAGCCCTTTTCTTATATTCAAACTCAGGTCCCGATCTTTGCTTTCCTGCTAACGCCCAGGCCTTAAACGCCTGTCGTGCCTCAGTGTGTGCTTCTTCCACAAATGCATTCCATCCGGGTTTACCAGCATAAGCATTATTCTTTGGTTTGCATAGGGGCCTGCCTGACCTAATTATACCATTCAAAATAGTATCATATAGGCTAAGCAGCTGCGTACCATGGTCTTGTTTGGTGCAGTTCACATCATGACACAATATGGTATCTTTTGGGAGCTCAATATCCTTCAAATAATGATCATTTATCTGCGTGTATAAATTAATTTCCCCCCAGGTAAGACTAGACCAGTCCAGTTTCTCCCCATTTACCCGATTTACAGAGGCATTACTTGTAGCATATTTAGGAATGTCATCCAGATTAAAGTAAACAATTAAAGGCATGTGATCAGAAGTGGCCATATTATAATCTATCTTCATGTCACTAATGCAAGTATGTCCATCTACAGTACTCAAGCAGTGATCAAGCCAAGATGTAGTGTGCCAAGCATCACTGACATATGTATAGCTTTCCCCTGGCAGGATACCCTGACTGGACAAAACTAAACCACTCTCATGGCAGAACCATTTCAAATGTTTACCAAAAGAGGATCTAGCATCAGAGATATCAGCATTCATATCTCCAACTACTTTTATGCAAGTGCAGTCAGCATCTTGTATGAATGTCTGAATACAAGCTAATCTATTTATATACTCATCTTCATTATCAGGGCACTCATAGGGCATATAAACATTCAAAATAATAAATTTAGAACCATTACAATGGATTTCAATCCCAATAGCCCAGTCCACCCCGAGTCTTAGTACTTTAGTCATTCTGTCATAGTTTTTCCTCCAAAAGATGGCAACACCACCCGGTATCCTACCTTTAATCAATTTAGAATTAAAATCTGTGGTGGACTCCCCTGCTCCATGAAAATCCTTATGTAATCCGTTGAGATTGACAAGGTCCTGTTTCGCTAAAAAAGTTTCTTGAATGCACAATACGTCACACTTTCCAAAGAGTTTATCCACAATACAACGATGTGCTTTATCCCCGTCGCTGTGACCCACCTTCAGTCCACGCACATTATAAGACACAACAGTGAAAGACATTAGCAGTCATTTAGTCTTAGCTACTGCTCTCATCTGCCAAGCCATCTTCCACCCAGGTAACTCCATTTACAGCCTGGGTCTGGCCAGTAGCACGACTGTGAGGCTGCTGCGTACCTCTGGGTTGTCGCGCTTCATAGTATCGACGTATGTAAGCCCCAACTGGCCAGAGATCAGGGTCATACATTACAGCAATGTCATTGCATTCAGCCGTGACATGGAACGAGCAGAACCGACTATGAGCACTTGCGATCTTCGTGCATGAAACTGTGGAATTATTTAATTTCCCCACAAGATAATCCTTTAGAAATGAATGAATGGAGCTCTATGGAGCTACCCCTCAAAATCCACTTTTCTCAGGATATCATTTTTTAATAATTGTTGTATTCGAAAGGAGATGCAAAGAAATTACACATGGCTGGGTGTAAGACTTTTTAGAGTCACTTATTTGCTTTAAAAAGTCTTTTAAAATGTCAATGACGTCATACATGAGGGTGTGGTCTAATCTAGTTTTAACTTCTAAAAACTTGGCTCATCGTCTTATCCATTTCAAAGTCATCCATAGAGCATACATAACCCCTTACAAGAGGTTCAGGTAACACTTTAGAATACGGATCCTTCGTTAATGAATAACTACAGAAGAACCAATGAGTAACACAATATTAACAATCTAGTAACTACTATTAACTAACAAAAAACTCTGATTAACGAACTAGTAAGTAATAGCGCACAGATGAAAGTGGTAGTTCACTATTAACTAATCAATAACTACTATTTTTTAAATGCTTCCCAGAGAACTACTGAAAAAGTTTATTAACAATCTAGTTCTACTAAGAAACTCTGATTAACGAACTAGTAAGTAATAGCGCACACATGAAAGTGTTAGTTCACTATTAACTAATCAATAAAGTACTATTTTTTAATGCTTCCCAGAGAACTACTGAAAAAGAGTTAACATTCTATAGGCTACTATTAACTAAAAAGAAACACTGATTAACAAATTAGTAAGTAGGGTAATAGTGCACAGATGAAAGTGGTACTTCACTATTAACTATTAATTAAGCATTTTTATGCTTCCCAGAGAACTAGGCTACTGAATTTTTTATTTTTATTTTTGGTGAACTTTAAAATAGTAGCCTAGGCTACTTTTAGAAAATGTCTTTAGAAGTATGTAGTAACAGTCATTACTATAGTAAATAGTTACCATGATCTTCACTTTAGAATACGGATCCAAATAATTAGTAATTCCCATAGATCTCATGAGAATACATAGGCTATACCCAAAAAGCGATTTCTCCAAATAAAACACAACATAAATTCACAAAAGACATACATTTTAGCTTGATTCAAATCTTTAGTATCCATTGTTTGCAAGAAACAGATTCAAATTCAGCCCATTATCCAGTGAGCTTCATCTCCATTTCTCAGCAGCGACCGCAAACGTAAAATCCTGGCTGGTAAAAAAAAAAAAAGAAGAAAAAAAGCGCTTTCAAGAAGCGTTACGACATGTTTTACGGCCGTGATATCAAACGCTCATTGGCTCTCACTCGCCTCCTCACAGATTGCGACATTCCGTGTTTCAATCGGTGTAATTAGTACATTTGAAATGGAGAAGCGTGCGCGCCTTCACAGAGCGAACCGAAACCGGATTAACATTTTCATGGATTAATCATTTAAATTCTGATCTGTACCTCATACACAACTATTCACTGCCAGAGAGGACTGCGACTGCAACGCATCATCATGTAAACAACTTTTGGTACCGGTTTTGACATTTTCGCAATAAATAAATTATTGTGGAATTTATACTTGTCTGTCTGTTATGTTTTTTGTCTTCATACGTTAAGTGTAGCCTACGTAGTTTTAAGGTAGATTTAGGGCTAGGAGTAGGATTAGTGTCTCAAAATATATTTATGCTATAGGCTATTGTTAATAAAACTGCCATTTCCCTACACATCTCTGTCCATTACGTTTTATCCTTTTTATATTCTGCATAAAATGGATATGTTTAGGTATGGGAGTAGGGTTAAGGGATCTTGTTAAATTTATCTTTAAAATGGTAAAAGTAAAAGTATACAGAAATCTTTATGATATGAAATAAACGTAAATAGTTAACGTTTTGTAGCTGTAAAATCGTAATAATGTTACGTTTCAATGTTGCAAATACGTCCATATTAGGCTATACGTTTCAGCATAGCCAAACGTACAAAAACGTACGTTTTCTATCTTGAAAATAACGTATTAGTATGTAGTAACACTTGAGTCATTACTAGTTAGTTACCATGATCTTCACTTTAGAATACGGATCCAAATAATTAGTAATTCCCATCGAAGTATGTATTAACACTTGAGTCGTTACTAGTTAGTTACCATGATCTTCACTTTAGAATACGGATCCAAATAATCAGTAATTCCCATTGAAGTATGTAGTAACACTTGAGTCATTACTAGTTACCATTATTACAGTAGCCTAGTTACTAATGAAAAGCCAATAAAGTGTAGAATCTTCTAATCACTCACAAGATAGACGCACACACAGACACACACACACATTATATGAGCTAGGAGACATAATTTTTTTTGAGAGAGAGGTAGGTTAAATAATAAAATCACCGTATATGGTATTTGGATGGCGGTTGACTCAATATGTTCCAGTAGTCTCCATGACTTCAATGCCAGTCCAGAGGAATGGCGGACAGCCATTGGCCACAGGACAAGTAAGGTCCCTTTTCTGCTTTTAAAAATCCATTTCTTTAAAATTATTCAGTTGATAAATAGACAGCATATGCCAATTATTAACAGCTTTCCCAAATCATATAGTAGCAGTTAAAATGTTAATGTAGTGCTAGTCATTTGTCCTGCATTGGTTATTGATTTGTTTTGCATGAATTATGAAACTTTTTCGGTAGTTCTTAGTGGTTAATAGTGAAGTACCACGTTCATGTGTGCGCTATTACTTACTAATTCGTTAATCAGAGTTTCCTTTTAGTTAATAGTAGTTACTAGATTGTTAATAAACTTTTTTAGTAGTTCTCTGGGAAGCATTAAAAAAATAGTAGTTATTGATTAGTTAATAGTGAACTACCACTTTCATCTGTGCGCTATTACTTACTAGTTCGTTAATCAGAGTTTCTTGTTAGTTAATAGTAGTTACTAGATTGTTAAAGGGTACCCCGACTAGTGTGGCATGTTGGCCTTATAAGATTAACGTGGGCGTCAGCTATAAAAAGGTGATACAAAAACACTCCAAATGTTTTTAGTTTTATTAAAAAAAGCCGAAAATCCGTTCACTCGTAGGCCGCCATTGTTATTTACGTCTCAATGCATTCTGGGTAGTGACGTGTAAAGGTTGTAGTTGGTTGAGCCTAGCCACTGTAGCCGCTTCGTTTATTGTTTTTCCAACGTACCGGATAGCTAGCTAAGTTTTGACAGTAGTGAGATGAACACGTCTGCCGTTCAGCCTTTTCAGTTTGAACCTGAGCGCACCGTAGGCTTAAATCAAGAGAATAACACGGTGTCTGTGCGGCAACTGCTTGCCAATGCCAAGCGAGAACGACCGCGTTTGCTGTAAAGAGCTCAGTATAGTCAGTATAGTCTGAGATTTCAGATTTTAAATATGTAGTGCACGGCAATTTAGTGCAATGGTAATTATTAATATTGTAATTGTAAGATTGAAAATGTACATGAGGTAGATGAGCAGAATAGTGTTGACTTTGTTCAGTGTAAAGGGGGTTGCACACCGGTCCGGACGAGAAGCGCCGCGCCGCGTCTCTGACAACTCGAGGTTATCGCACACCGGACGCGCACTTTGTCAGTTTATGGGCAGCAATATTGTTATATTTAAGGACATTATGGAAATAAGATATGTCTGTACTATGTTATGATTGTACTGTACAATTAAATACAATCGTTGCAGTCTGAATTCACTTTGCCTCAGAGCGTCTGTGAACTTGCTCAAAATCCGGTAACATCAGCAATTTTCATTCAACCAGCCGATTTCTGTAAATGAATGTAAAACTAAATGTATATTGCTGCGCAGGGTGAAGTCAGTATATACATTAACAACGATTTGAGACAAATAAATGTAAATTTAATATAAAACTATGTAAATGGTGCTCTGTGGCGCGGCAGGATTTTGAACAAGATCCGAGAGGGTATTTCTATGCGTTTGTGACAGAGTGAACATGTGTACTAGAGTAAACATGTGTACTTTAAAAATGCATAAGTCTGTGTACACGTTATTTTGAATATGTAGAAAATTCTATAAAATATAATTATATAGTTTTAGAGTTATTCTGAGTTTATCTGTGATCAGTTAATTGGCACGATAAGTTGGACGATCGATTGTTTTGGTCTGCGTGAACACTAGGGGGAGAGCTCGCAGGATTTCTCCATTCTACTTAAAGCTTGCAGTGGAGAAACAGCGAGTGTGTTTTTCTGTAACTTTATTCTTCCCCTTTTCAGGTATGAAGTATAATGATGAGTCAAAATACTTTTATATAATGTTGTAATGTGTTTAAGAGTATGCAGACGCGAATATTATATTGATTGTGTGTTTGAGATGTTGAAATGATTAGTTCATAAATGCGCGAGCTCAGGACTCCATTTTAAGCGCGTGGGTCATGGCGTTAGGCCTATATAATGGCGCAAAGCTCGAGTATGTTAGGTATTTGTGTATTTAAGTTGTAATTCTGTTTATTTAGTGCTGATTTATTGATTTGCTATACAAAGGTGAATATATAGAGTATAATAAGTGAATTGAGAATGTCAGATGCATTGTTAGCTAAAATAATAAGCTGAAATATTACATTTACGTGCTTGTGACTAATTTGCTTTATAGTTGACATGTATTTATGACTAAAAAGAGAAAGATTTAAAAGAGTTGATTCTCAGGTAATGGTAAAATGCTTTATTGTATTTCTTTGTATATAGTGTTATGGTTTTCAAATAGCCTATTATAAAGAAGAGTACACCTGTAATTAAATATGTGTATGTGACAAATTGTTGAATGTATGTAAAAAAAAACATGTCAATGAGGTTAATTTGAAAAAGAACTGTTTAATGTCAATTATTAGATTCTACATAAAGCTTGCAGTGGAGAAACAGCGAGTGTGTTTTTCTGTAACTTTATTCTTCCCCTTTTCAGGGGTACAACATTTTGGAGGCACCGCTGGGATCCCACTCTTCGGAGGGCAGTCGTCACTTACCTGGCCGACACTTCCTGATGCAGTGAATCCCCTAAATTAACCCAGATCAGCAGTGGAGAGTGGATAGAGTTCCTGCAGTAAAGGCAAGACGGAGGCAAAGAACCAAAAACCTGAGGCCACAGAGATCATCAGGTGAAACAAAAGTTCAGTCAGTCTCAAGTAAGCCCCAACTCAGTGAAAAGGCCCACTCTAGTGTCAAAATGGAGACAACAGTGTTAGAGGAAATGCAAGTTGAAGTTATCGCCATGCTAAACATACTACCCAAAGACAAGCTCCTTGGTGTTTGTGAGTTTCTGAAAATAGCAGATCAAGAGGACATTTCATCGAAATCTCGCATGTCTTTGATCTCCCATATCCTTCAACATCTCGAAGAAGATATGACGGAACTAGAAGATGGCGGCATGTCTGTACTGTTAAGCCTGAGAGATCAAATTACAAAAGTAAATACAGCCACTGAAAATGAGACCGCAGGACCAAGCGTAGTCACAGAAAAAGATAGATTGCAAAGGGAGTTAGACGAGCTAAAGAGCGCAATGAAACAAAAATTGAGTGAAATTGAACAGTTGGAAGAAGTGAACACAAAACCCAACATTGTCCAGCCTCAGCTTCAAATTACTGCACACCCACAACCTTTAGTGAATACCCAACACCCCAGCCCACCTTGGCGCAAAGATTTCAAAATTTCTGGACAAATTGGTGACCCAGGTCAAAAAGAGAAACTAATTTTTTCAAGTTTAGCACACCAAATTGAGAATGGTTTGAGCAGAGGCTACCCAGAATGTGAGATTGTTGATGCAGTCATTCGTGCCATTTCCCCAGGCTTACAGTTAAGAAGCTATTTAGAAGGAAAACCAAACCTGACTCTACCTACCTTAAGACGAATCCTGCGCTCTCACTTCCAAGAGAAAAATGCAACTGAACTTTATAAGCAACTTACCTCTGAATGCCAAGGGAACAAAGAAACACCACAGAACTTCCTTATGCGCGTTCTTGACCTGCGCCAGAAAATCTTGTTTGCGTCCCAAGAAGCAGAATCAGGCCTCAAATATGATCCAGCATTAGTTCAAAGCATGTTCTTACATACTGTACTCACCGGTCTCCAAAGTGACAGCATAAAAGTAGACATGCAGCCCCTACTTCTGGACCCTAAAACCACAGATGAGGCTCTGTTGGAGAAATTAAACAGTGCTTGTGCTAATGAGGCAGAAAGACAAAAGAAAAAGAAAACCAATGTGCAGCACACAAGTATGGTTGTCCATGCAGTTAAGACCAGTGGGGAAGTGACTGATAAGAAATCCAGTGTGACTCAAAGTGTGCCAAAACCCTCTTTCGACGTGCTGACAGAACTTAAAGAGCTGAGAACTGATGTAGCTTCATTAAAAACACTCAATGCTGAAATAGCTCACATCAGGGAATCGTTGCAGCAACCAGCCTTTGCCTCACCACAATTTCCCATTCCTTCGCAGAGAGCGTCTGACAGAGAAACTGTTCAGTGTCAAGTGCAGCCTTATTGGACATCACCGGGTGCCAACCAAACCAGAGTGAACACTCAATTTCAACCCCAGTATATGCCTCGACAATATATTGCACCGACTCCTCGTTCCCAAGCAAGAAAGTGCTTCAATTGTCAGCAGCAAAGAACAGAGGACCGTTGCATGCATTGTTTTCGGTGTGGCAGTAGTGAGCACTTCCAAGCGGGATGCAGAATTCGTGACATTAAGCCTTCAAGAGAGATTGCTTTAAATGGAGATCGGTTACTTCCGCGGGACAGGGAGTAACCAGATCTACTGACCAGTCCCGGAGATGTGCAGCCTGTGGAAGGACAGATAGGCAGATGAAGCAGTGTTCACAATGTAAAAAGGTACTGTATTGTTCTAAGACCTGCCAAACTCACCATTGGGCTGAACATAAACAAACTTGCATCAACTCACCCAGATCAGTGTCAAACTTCTCTAGGACAATGAGTATCCACACCCCTTGTAACACCCAGGTTAACCAGCATTCCCAGGTGACGTCATTAGTTGGAAGGCAATGTCTCATTGAATGTTACCTGCATGGCCAACAATTTCAAGCACTGTGGGACACTGGCTCTCAGGTATGTGTTATTGATGAAGTGTGGAAACAGGAGTACTTACCAGAAGTACCATTGAGGGATGTTTCTGACATTCTTGAGGCTCCAAATACGTTGAACCTTGTAGCTGCCAACGGCATTGTTATGCCCTATATTGGATATGTTGAAGTAACATTCAAATTATCATCACAGACATCTCACAAAGCTCAACTTGTCATTCCCATGCTCGTAGCCAGGGGTCAAAATCTCTCTCACCCCATCATAGGTTTCAATGTGATAGAACAAATTGTGAACTCCATTGAACAAGCACAACCAAACACCGTAAACAACAAAATACTTGAGAGAACTGTGAAAACTGCATTCCCCAGCCTAAAGAGGAGCAAAGTCCAGGCATTCATTCAACTTCTGAGTGCAGAGAGCTCATGTGAATACACAGTAAAGACCAAAAAAGGGTATGTTAACGTCCCCAAACGTAGTACTGTGCAGGTCTCATGCCAAGTGTATATACAGCCCGTTAAAGAGGACAGCACACTCATTTTTGAACCTGATGTGAATCACCAGTGGCCGGAGGGGCTTGAATTCCCAGAAAGTCTAGTGAGGCTGACAAAAGGGGCTCCAACAAATATTACAATTGGGGTGTACAATCACACTGACCATGATGTAACTCTTATGGGCCAGACTCCGATCGGCACAGTACAGCTTGTCAAGAATATCTTACCTGCTAGTATGTTTGAGGTGCCAGCAAACCCTACCTCTGTTGGAGTATGTCACATTCAGGTTGCGGATAACTGTCTTGACCACAGCAGTGCTGATGAATGGGACCCGCCCGTCGATGTCAGCCACCTGAGTAAATACCAGAGACAGGTAGTACAGCAAATGCTAAGAGAAGAGTGCCATTCATTTTCTAAGTCAGACAACGACATTGGGTCTATCAGAGATTTGCAATTGAGTATTTCACTTAAAGATGAGGAGCCAGTCAGTCGCACTTATTTGTCTGTGCCAAAACCCCTGTATCGTGAAATGAAAGAATATTTGCATGACCTCATCGCACAGGGATGGATTGAAAAATCAAACTCATCATATTCATCTCCAATCGTGTGCGTAAGAAAGAAAGATGGCAGCATTCGTTTATGCATTGATTATCGAGACCTAAACCGAAAGACTCACCCAGATAGACAACCGATTCCGAGAGTGCAGGACATCATGGACAGCCTCGGGGGCAATTCTTGGTTTTCATCATTAGATCAAGGGAAGGCCTACCACCAGGGGTTCATGTCAAGAGAAAGTAAGCACCTAACGGCTTTCGTGACGCCCTGGGGTCTATATGAATGGGTGCGAATTCCTTTTGGGCTGATGAATGCTCCAGCAGCCTTCCAGCGGTGTATGGAAGAATGCCTAGAAGGCCTGCGAGACGAGATATGCATCCCATACCTTGATGACACCTTGGTGTTTAGTAAGACCTTTGAGAACCACGTCCAGGATGTAAGGAAAGTGCTGCAACGGCTTAAGGAACATGGCATCAAACTCAAGCCCAATAAGTGTGAGCTTTTCAAACCTGAAGTCCGCTACCTGGGTAGAATAGTCTCTGTAAAGGGAAGTAAAGTTGATCCTGCAGACACAGAAGCTGTCAGATCCCTGAAAGACAAACCACCCAAAATTGTTGGTGAGTTGAGAAGAATTCTTGGTCTACTTAGCTACTACAGGCAGTACATTAAAGATTTCTCTCGCATCGCTAGCCCTTTGTACGACCTGTTAAAAAGCACTCCAGAAGATAATGCCCACATTAGAGAAAATCGGAGGAAGCCAAAGACAAAAGGCATGAAATCTGGTGTTCCATCGAGTAAGCCTATTACCTGGACGGATCAGCATCAGAACACTCTGGAGCAACTAATTGACTGTCTGCTCCAGCCCCCTGTATTAGCATTCCCTGACTTTTCACAGCCTTTTGTCCTGCATACGGATGCGTCAGCTCAAGGCTTGGGTGCAGTATTGTACCAGAATCAAGATGGAAAACTTCGTGTGATTGCCTACGGATCTCGTACTTTATCTGCTGCTGAGAAAAATTACCACCTACACTCAGGCAAGCTTGAATTTCTTGCTCTGAAGTGGTCAGTCACAGAAAAATTCTGTGACTACTTGTACTATGCCCCAACTTTTACAGTTTATAGTGACAACAATCCCCTCACATATGTCCTGTCAACTGCCAAACTGAATGCGACAGGCTGCAGGTGGGTGGCCGAATTGGCAGATTTCCACTTTACAATCAGATACCGCCCTGGCCGAGAAAATATTGACGCTGATACATTATCCAGATTGCCCCTGGACATAGAAACTGTGATGAATGAGTGTTCTGAGGAGCTGTCATCAGACGTGATAGGTGCAACAATTCAAGCGGTAGAAGTTCAAGAAGGACTCAGCATTCCATGGTCAGTCTCAACAAACTGTTCCTCCATCGAAGTCTGTTCAGCAGTTCCAACCATAACTCCATTGTCTGTAAATGAGATTAGAGAAGCTCAAATCAACGACCAGGAAATTAGTCCTGTATATCAATGCAAGCGGTCTGAATTAAAACCACAAGTGAAACAGTTCAAGACATACAGCCTAAAAACAAAATGCCTGTTTCGTGAATGGAGAAAACTTACCATTGATAAGGATGGTGTCCTCTGCCGAACCACTTCCACCCGCACACAGTTGGTCCTGCCCGAGAAATATAAAGGAACAGTTTTGCGAGAGCTCCATGATGAAATGGGCCATCAAGGTACAGAGCGCACTCTCTCACTCATTCGTGAACGCTTCTTTTGGCCATATATGCAGGCAGACATTGAGTATTATGTCACAAAAACATGCAGATGCCTAAAGCAGAAGAAGCCCTGTTATGAGACAAGAGCTCCATTAACAAACATTGTTACGACCCAGCCATTTGAATTGATCTCTATTGATTTTCTCCACCTAGACCGCTGTAAAGGAGGTTTTGAGTATATTCTTGTGGTAGTGGACCATTTCACCCGATTCGCCCAAGCATACGCCACTACTTCCAAATCAGGTAAAACCGCCTTTTTGCGGTTTTATTTTTTAAAAAAAATTTTGCCTTAAAATTTGGCTTCCCCTCTCGCATACACCATGATCAAGGTGGGGAGTTTGAGAATGCTTTGTTTGAACAGCTCCAAAAGTACTGCGACATCACAGGCTCCAGGACAACCCCATATCACCCGCAAGGCAATGGCCAAGCCGAGCGTTTTAATAGGACACTATTACAGATGCTCAGAACACTCACAGAAAGTCAAAAGTCGAACTGGAAAGACTCCTTGAATAAGCTACTGTATGCTTACAATTGTACCCGCTCAGAAGTCACAGGGTTCTCTCCTTTTTACCTGTTATATGGGAGGTCTCCAAGACTGCCTGTTGACATGCTGTTTGGGCTGAATTCAGAAATGTCCTCCTGTAACCAGAAAGAGTATGTAGAAAAATGGAAGCAGGGAATGGAAGAGGCATATACAATTGCCAGAGAGTGTGCTAAAAAATCTGCGGACAGGAGCAAAAAGAACTTTGACAACAAGGTGAGGAGCACCACACTGCAGCCAGGTGATCGTGTCCTTGTAAAGAATTTAACACCACGAGGAGGCCCTGGTAAACTTCGCAATTTTTGGGAAGATAGCATCCATACAGTTGTGCGACAGATGGGAGGTGAGCTTCCAATTTATGAAGTTAACCCTCTGGAGTCTAAGGTGTTTTTGAGGTCCGTGAGATGTTTTGACATGCCCTGACATTTGTGCTTTTTTCAGTTGCTTATAAACATATTAATGGCAAAGGTGTAATTACACTCTATTTAGCACAAATAGGGGTACCATAACATGCTAGCAACATCTATGTACATATTTGTATTTTTTAGGGAATAATGTTTATGCATGGTTATTCAAAAAACTAAAAATGTAAGTTTCTGAAATAAGGCCACAAAACACATACTTAACATGTGTCCACAATACTTTTGACTAATGGATGTAGTTGCCTAGTGTTTTTGCTTCAAAATGATCTGAAAATCACCCTGCCTAATCATTCACATATAACAATACATTGATTTAAATTTTTTAAAACAGTTTTTGCTTCCAAAGGCAATATGCGCAGGGGCGTGACTTGCTGAGATTCACACCTGAGAAGACAAAGACCCTGCATACTAATGAGCCTGCATACTAATGAGCCTGCATACTAATGAGCCTTTCATTCAGGTGTGTCACACAAGAAAGAATGGAGGACAAAAATAAATAAATAAATTATATATATATAATCCAAATATAAATGAAAGTCAAAAGCACATTTTTAGTAGTCATACCTGGAAACAAATCCTGTTCAAATAGGCTATATGGACCGTTCTACAGAATTAGAGTTCTCAGAGAGGAAAAAAAGGTAGTTTTTCACAATTTTTTTATACATTCAAATTGTATAATTTCCAAGGTAAACATTTCTAGTATGCAGTTAATTCTCATACTGTATTTTCAGAAAGTTATTGAATATATCCTCTCCTCAAATGTGTCACTAATAAAAAACAATAATATTAAGCTTTTTTTTACATCTATCTTGTCTTTTTTTTTTTTTTTTTAAGTAGGCCTATAGCCTGGATTTTATCATTTATATTTCAAAGTTAAGGATTCATTAGTTTGATATAGTCTACATTGGACACTATTCAATAACGCGATTAGAACAAACAAAGCATTTAAGAATAAATAACTTACTTCATCAGCTGAATCCGTGCTCCTGAAATGAGTAATGAATCTAACGTTACCAGCACTTCCTCTGAGGTAACTTTTCCAGGATTATTACGATAGTATTATTGCTCACAGCGCAGCAAGACGAGGTAAGTACAAGATTCTTATCTTTTTACTTCTTTGTAAAAAGTATCCGTATTTCAAGGGTAACATATGAGCAGAAATTGGCGAACAAAAGCTTATTTAATGTGGCAGTAGGCTGTTTTTACAGTAAAAACTTTATAATCCATCCAAAACTAATCAATGAAATCTTGTCTAAATATTCATATTTAGTCTGTAACATATCGTGTTTATGCGAGTGTGAGATGCGCGCTGTACAGCTGTAAACAACAGCACGCGCGCGTCTGTGCCTTTCATTCATCATTCACACTATCATTCACGTGATTACAACAAAGAATAAATAACTTACTACATCAGCTTGATTCGCTGCTCCTCGGAATGAAACTACCAGGACTTCTGAGGTAAATTGTTCCAGGATTAGGACGATAGTAGCTATTATTCCTCAGAGCGCAGCAAGAGGTAAAGTCCACGATTCTTGTTCAACTTGATGTGTTTTATCCAGCTGATATGGGGGCGTTAACAGTTGTCATGACTTGCCTCAGATTATTTGCGTTTGAATAGCGTCCGCTCTCTGTGGGCGTGGTCACATTAAAAGATAATTAGCTGAAATGAGGAGAACTGACATCTCTCTCTTTTTATATAGATTACATAAACAGAGAATGTTTGTTTTAGTTTTGAATTAGATAATTTAAAAGTACACACTTAAATGATTATAAAGATATATTGCTCATGCATGTGTGACTAGTATTCGCTGAGTTTTGTTTACATTTAGAGACGTGCTCCAGAAAAAAAGTTCACGGAGAAGGAGAGGCAGAAAGCACACCCTGTTTATTTTCTTTATTTTACAAAAGTACAATGTTTTATTTCGATTGGAAGTGGACCCATAAAAAAGTAGATATTTAACAGTTCATATTTTCATATTTCTTAAGTGTGTATGACAAAAAATGACTGAGTATTTTAAGTCTATATTGCTGCTATGTGAAAAAAATCGCGCAAAACGCGCCGACGCGTTTTCAGACCCCAGAGGGTTAAGCCAGAAAGGGGAAAGGGACGGTCCAGAGTCCTCCATCGCAATTTATTAATGCCTTGTGACCACCTACCTCTCGAAACTGCTCCACATCCAAAACCCAGACAGAGACGGGAGTTGAAAAAGCTTCAAAGTAGTGATGTAGAGTTGGATGAGGGGAGTGAAGATGAATTGGATTTTCATTATGTGTCTCCACAAGTACTTCAATCAGACTATGTTGTTGAACCTGAAAACATTGAACCACTACTTACCTCAGAGTCCGTTGAACACCCAAATGAGGTCCTGGAACAGGTTCCTGAGCCCATGTCTTCTGTGGAGAATGACCTAGAGGAACAAGACCCCCCTGTGGGGACCGACAGTTCAGAACAAGAGTTTAACTCACCTGCCAGTGAACAAGTTCCTGCTCCCATGTCGCCTGCTGAAAGTGACCAAGAGAGTGAAAGAGAACAAATTTACCAGCTGCCTAAAAGGGAAAGATACCCACCAAGAGTACTAACCTATGATGAACTTGGTACACCGTCTTATGATGTCAAGCAACTAAATGGGATTTTGCAAACACCACAACCGAACTTACTTTACATGCCTGCACAATGTCTGTCGACATGGGTGCCACCTGTTCAGCAATATTGCTACCAGTTGCCTTTGATGTATAGAGTCCACTAAATAAGGACCATGAACGGAAGGTTCGTATGAGATTGTGAACTTGACACCAGAAGAGACTTTGCATTATAGACTGTTACAGTCTGGCACTTTGAGAAAACTATGGACTGTTTTGTTTGAGGAATATTGCCTTTAACAGTTTTGAACTTTTGAGAAAACAAGAAACTTTTTGCCTTATGGACTGTAGGCTTGAGAGGCTGTTGAACTCTTGAAATCAAAAAGACATATGGACTGTTGTTTCCTGCCTCTTTACAAATTTTGCACTTTGATACATTTATGGACTGTTCTTTCTGATAAACCCTTGATTTTCTCCATAAAGTGAACTATTAAGTTCGGAACGAGCCATGGACTGTGAAAAGACTGAATAGAAATTCTTGCACTACAAATATTATTTTATGCGACTTACAAAAGGAACTGAGAGACTCTTTAAAGAGAATGTCGAGACGACATTTATTTTGTAGGGGAGTGTGTGACAGAGTGAACATGTGTACTAGAGTAAACATGTGTACTTTAAAAATGCATAAGTCTGTGTACACGTTATTTTGAATATGTAGAAAATTCTATAAAATATAATTATATAGTTTTAGAGTTATTCTGAGTTTATCTGTGATCAGTTAATTGGCACGATAAGTTGGACGATCGATTGTTTTGGTCTGCGTGAACACTAGGGGGAGAGCTCGCAGGATTTCTCCATTCTACTTAAAGCTTGCAGTGGAGAAACAGCGAGTGTGTTTTTCTGTAACTTTATTCTTCCCCTTTTCAGGTATGAAGTATAATGATGAGTCAAAATACTTTTATATAATGTTGTAATGTGTTTAAGAGTATGCAGACGCGAATATTATATTGATTGTGTGTTTGAGATGTTGAAATGATTAGTTCATAAATGCGCGAGCTCAGGACTCCATTTTAAGCGCGTGGGTCATGGCGTTAGGCCTATATAATGGCGCAAAGCTCGAGTATGTTAGGTATTTGTGTATTTAAGTTGTAATTCTGTTTATTTAGTGCTGATTTATTGATTTGCTATACAAAGGTGAATATATAGAGTATAATAAGTGAATTGAGAATGTCAGATGCATTGTTAGCTAAAATAATAAGCTGAAATATTACATTTACGTGCTTGTGACTAATTTGCTTTATAGTTGACATGTATTTATGACTAAAAAGAGAAAGATTTAAAAGAGTTGATTCTCAGGTAATGGTAAAATGCTTTATTGTATTTCTTTGTATATAGTGTTATGGTTTTCAAATAGCCTATTATAAAGAAGAGTACACCTGTAATTAAATATGTGTATGTGACAAATTGTTGAATGTATGTAAAAAAAAACATGTCAATGAGGTTAATTTGAAAAAGAACTGTTTAATGTCAATTATTAGATTCTACATAAAGCTTGCAGTGGAGAAACAGCGAGTGTGTTTTTCTGTAACTTTATTCTTCCCCTTTTCAGGGGTACAACACGTTCAACTACATAGTGACAGCTTAGGGAAAATAAAGCAAACGACGGCGGTAGATGACTTATTAAATTATTTATACCGATAGTACGATCGTCTGATCTATAGCCTACCCAGGACAGCTGCGGACAAAAAGTGGAGCTCTTTACAGCAAACGCTCTCGTTCTCGCTTGGCATTGGCAAACTGCCGCAGACACCATCTATTTTGCCCCACTCTCGCTTCTTCAACTCTCTGATAATCTTCATTTTCATGTAACTCTTGAGTAGGCCTATCGTTATCCAAGTTATTCTCTTGATTTAAGCCTACGGTGCGCTTGGGTTCAAACTGAAAAGGCTGAACGGCAGACGTGTTCATCTCGCTACTGTCAAAACTTGGCTAGTTACAACCTTTACACGTCACTACCCAGAATGCATTGAGACGTAAATAACAATGGCGGCCTACGAGTGAACGGATTTTCGTCTTTTTTTAATAAAATCAAAAACATTTGGAGTGTTTTTGTATCACCTTTTTATAGCTGACGCCCACGTTAATCTTATAAGGCCAACATGCCACACTAGTCGGGGTACCCTTTAATATTGTGTTACTCATTGGTTCTTGTGTAGTTATTCATTAACGAAGGATCCATATTGAAACTGCAATCAACTTTTAACTGCCATATTTGTAACACTCATATACAAGTCAGGTACTTTTCTTCATGTGTTTTGGGAGTGTCCAATTGTTGCTAACATATGGGATAATGTAAACTTGGTTTTATCCTCCTTACTACAAATTGATTACATGTCTAATCCAGGTTTATGTCTTCTCAATGACGATTCTGAGTCCTGTATAAGTTCATTGTAAAAAAGAATGCTGTTTGCTGGGTTTACAGCTGCGAAGAAGACAATAATACAGAACTGGTTTACTCCGCACATGTGTGCAAAAACATATTGGATTCATAGCCTCCACAAAATAGTGACTTGTGAATGTACAACAGCACGAGTTAACAAGGCTCAACCTAGTACCATTAATGTATGGCAATGTTTTTCTTCCAAAATATTGGATTATATAAAGGAATGACTATATAAAGATTTTATATTATTATTATTTATTTTTTAATTATTATTATTATTTTATTATTTATGTATTTTTTTCATTTTTTTTCATTTTATCTGTCATATTGTTAACTTTCTGATATGTTTGTTGCTCCCCCGTCCCTGTCTTTTTGTCTGAGTGGATGTCTATTTTATTTTTATTTCTAAAAGACAATAAAGAGTTGATCACAAAAAAAAAATGACGTCATATGATGTGTACGACCAGGGATACTGCTTTACGGCAATCCTTCAGTCACTTTGGTGCTTTCGCGCTCTGTACTTTCTTTTCTCTCGAGGCATCGACAACACAGCTGAGACAGGTAAATACACTAGAAGAGGAGAGTAGCTAGAAGAGTTAAGTCCTCCTTAACATTCTGGTCCCGCTTCGGATGCCACGATGCCATCAAGCGGTGTTTCTGGTCGTAATCAGTCCTTCACTGACCAATCAGCATCCATTAGCAGAATGCTAGCGTGTTATGGGCAACAACAACTCAACCTGTAAGAAATCGAAAGGACAAGTACTCGTTCATTCAACTTTCGACCTCTCGAGCAATCGGCTGAAAGAGACCAATTTAGCCGTCTAGCTCCATAGACTCCCATTCATTCTGCACTCGGGCGATCGCCCCCAGTGGAACTCTGGGGGAACTACAACCAAAATTCGGTACAATAGGACAAACTTCCTTCCCCTGTCCTGTGTCCTCTTCTTCTGTAATCCAGAATGGCAGCACAGCTGTATGGTTTGTTTGAGCAGTGCCCTCTACTGTACAGGCATGAAACATTGCATTTTCTTCAGAAGAGTGAGCAACTATACAGAATGAAACTCAATAAAAAGTAACGCAACATACAAGTAACTTTTCCCAACACTGTCTGTAACCTTAGACTAAAGATGTGGCGGTGGATGTTCCTGGTGCTAGTTGTCCAGAGGTCTTTCAAAGAAATTTAAAGCCAGGAATGAAACAGCTTCTATTTAGTATAGATTGGATTCATTACATCTATTACAATCAGCAGATTCATTCATTTTACAAATGAGGCTTTGACTTATGTACACAAGTATAGATGCAACTAACAAAATGATTGTCCAAAAAATAATATTAGCAGAAAAGGGAAGTGTGTGTGCTATGTTTGATGATACATTATGAGGATGTGCTTTACTTTCTTTCTAACCACTTCAGAAGGATTTACTGAGGTTTTGACTAAAATTAAGGATCTAAGATGAGGTATAGTAGCAGATATCGGCCATCAAGGTATTGAGGGATCTTTCAGTTTCTTTGGACATTTTGCTCCATTGGGTAACCGCTATAATTCCTACATTAAAACTATTATACTGTTGATTTTATTGTGTGGGCCATGTATTATGTATTGAAACCAGACTTTCTAGTTTGGTGCCACTCAATATACAATGCTTGTGAAAAGAGTAGTTTTGGGAGGAGTACAGAATGATTGTTTACAATGAACTTTTGTAAGGGGACAAATGAAGGTTGCGAGCCCTGAGGTTGTGCCGTACATGTAAGGGTTTGATTTTGACTGATATGCATGGAAATGTAGCAAGTTATCTGATGCACTTGTCCAGTTATAATGTAATGATATAAGGGCCTCAGATAACTGCCACGAGTTCACCTTCTCATCACACTATATAAGATACTCAGATACTGTTTGCCTTGCCTTTTTTAGTCACTGTTTTACTACTAAATAATGTTTTGTGTGTACTTGTACTGCACACAGAATTTCCTGTTCATTGTGTTGAAGTTGACACATTTCAGTCCTGAAAAAAGTAAAACTTCCACAAATATGGTTTTGAGGCAAAACATCTACATGGTAAACAGAAGCCTTATGATGATCTGATAATTTGTTTATCCAAGCAATTTTGAAAGTGTTTGTTCTGAATATGCATAACAAGCAGATCATTTAAACGTGTAGATGACCAATAAACTGAGGAAGTAGAAGGAGATTTGTGTTTCAATGTTCCGTGGGAACGCATTAAAAGGGATCTGAAACAGCACGAGTGAAACAACACAGCAAAGCTTGGGAAAAGATTAACTAATTAATTCATTTGGTTTCACTTTATTTTGATGGTCCCTTTAACACATTCTGTTGACTATAAGTAATGTTGCACCTTCATGTCTACCAACTCTTATCAGAGTGTTAGTGGAGCATTAGTAGAATGGTAGGGTTAGGGTCAGAATAAGTTGACATGTAGTTGAAAAGTTACTTATATTCAGTTGAATGTCTGTTGGAGGAGCATCACAATAAAGAGTTAGCAGATATTAAAGGTGGGGTATGTGATTTGCAAAACGGCTGGCAGATTTTGAAAATACACAACTCAAATGGTCCAACCTTCTTTCCTCCAACGCTGGCCCTGATTCGCGTGAGGGGGATGGGGGGAGGGGTTGTTATGGTACGACCGTTTGATTGACGGACTTACTGTCCAATGATTCTAGGTGGTCTTGGAAATGATTGGCTGGAGTTTTTCGAGTCCTGCCCGTTCCACAGATGATTAAATTGCTTAATTTTCATTTCAGTGCTTCTAACTCAGTGGCTGTAAGTGGGTTATGAATAGGATTTCAAGTGATTTTGAAAAAATGGACAAAAAAGATAATCACATACCCCACCTTTAAGCTGACAGTCTACTAATACTCTAATGACAGTTAGTTGACATGTAGTTGCAAAGTTATTTATAGTCAACAGAATGTTCAAAAGGGACCATCAAAATAAAGTGTTACCCCATTAATCTTTCTTACAATTCTTTGTCACATGAATAATGACAAATCTTAATTAACAAATTGCCTTTCTGATTCTGGTGAGAAATGTGACCCAGGCATGACAGAATATACTCTTATATGTCACTTATTAAACCACTGTGCTGATAAGAATTGTAAAGAGACCTTTACTGTTGTGTGGGAGGGCCCATTTGTACATGAGACTAAGGCAGGTTTTTTTTTTTTTTTTACTAAGGAAGTGATTCTGTGGGAGTATCAGCTACGGTGGATTTTCCGCATGATCAGTCATTTAGACAACAGGCTCCAGACACAGTTCGGTAGGTAAATATCTTTATTTGTTTTAGAATAGTTCATTGCATTTATGGTTACATTTTTTAAAAATGTTTACTCAAAATAAATCATGCTACATTTCCAGAAAATCTTGTTTCCCCCACATATGTATTTTCCCCTCATAATGTCTCACTTGACATTGCCAGAAACATGTTTTTAATGTTATAGGGCAGTTTATAAATAATTGTGTGGTGTTGTGGAGATTTTTTTTAAGAGAGAAATGTGTTTGTGTTTGTAAGTCTGCATTTGATGATGAGCATTTAGTTATTTTTTATTATACAATTTTCCCAAGTCTATCTGCTACAAATAAAATAATCATTTTAAACTCTACAGCTTATCTATTAACTTTGTAAGTGCTGAAAACGTTCTAACTTAAATGTAAGTTAACTTTGTAAGTTAAAGGTTGTATCTGCAAAAGTACAAGTACAAGTACTAAACAAAATACAAAATATGGTCAAAACAATTTGACCTGTTGCTGTTGATGTAGCAGATGTATTTTCCTGTATCATGGTGTTGAAGATTTTTTAGTTTTAGGGAGAAGATCCCTTTTGTCATACCCCTCTGGGAAGGTTTCATCTGTGCTCTTGAGCAGACAAACGTTGCTTAAGTGATTGTTTTGATCATGCAAAACATATTACTTTAGCTAAAGTATTTATATTAACACTGTGTGGGCAGGCCCGTAGGGTATCCGCGGCCCCCCTTATACATATATATATATATATATTTTTTTTTGCAATCATACACTGGAGTAGTGAGGGAAAGCGTGCCTTTAGCTGTACCCTACAAGTTCAAACATGTTAGTCATGCTACTCCAGCATACACTCCAGCATACATACACAGCATTTTCTCTTTACACTCCATTACTGGTTAAAAAAAAAATCTCTTTTTAGCATTCCAAGCTTGACTTCCAAGCTAAAATGATACTGGAGTTTAAATTATTTAGTTTTTTTCCCCCCCAATGTAGTATATGGGTGAAAATATATATATATATTTTTATATAAATATATATATATAATATATATATATATATATACATACAGTACTGTGCAAAAGTTTTAGGCAGGTAAGATTTTTTAAGTTTTTAAAAGAAGTCTCTTCTGCTCACCAAGGCTGCAATTATTTGATAAAAAATAAAAAAAAAACAGTAATATTGTGAAATATTATTACAATTTAAAACAGCGGTTTTCTATGTGAATATACAGTAAAGTGTAATTTATTCCTGTGATCAAAGCTGAATTTTCATCATCATTACTCCAGTCTTCAGTGTCACATGATCCTTCAGAAATCATTCTAATATGATTTGATGCTCAAAAAAACATTAATTATTATTTTCAATGTTGAAAACAGTTGTGTACAATTTTTTTTTCAAAATTCTTTGATGAATAGAAAGTTCAAAAGAACAGCGTTTATTTAAAATAGAATATTTTCTAACATTATAAATGTCTTTACTGTAACTTTTGATCAGTTTAACTCATCCTTGATGAATAAAAGTATTGATTTATTATATTTCTTTCCCCCAAAAATAACATTTAAATTCTTACTGACCCCAAACTTTTGAAGGGTAGAGTTTAATGTTACAAAAGCTTTAGATTTCAGATAAATGCTGTTCTTTTTTAGTTTCTATTCATCATAGCATCATGAAATAAAAATGTAAAAACTGTTTTCAACACTGATAATAATCATAAATGTTTCTTGAGCATCAAATCATCATATTAGAATGATTTTTGAAGGATCATGTGACACTGAAGACTGGAGTAATGATGATGATAAATTCAGCTTTGATCACAGGAATAAATTACACTTCACTATATATTCACATAGAAAACCGCTGATTTAAACTGTAATAATATTTCACAATATTATTGTTTTTTTTTGTTGTATTTTTTATCAAATAATTGCAGCCTTGGTGAGCAGAAGAGACTTCTTTTAAAAACTTAAAAAATCTTACCTGCCTAAAACTTTTGCACAGTACTGTATATATATATATGCATATGCTTTTCCTCTAAATTCGAATGTACTGCTTTTTCGATTTCAATTTATACCTAATCCTGTGTGACCTATTCGACAAGAGTAACTAGATTGTATACCTGATAATCATGACATATGAAGCAAAATTATTTACAAATATAACGTATACACGGTTTGTGGACGTCTGGCAAAAAAGAGGGACTAGAATCATGAATCATAGGATATGGGTTGCCAGGTCTGCAAAAAAAATAAATAAAATCAAAGCGGCTAATTAAAAAACAGGCCAAAATGCAACGTAGGCTATAGAACATATCTAACGTGTTGGGCAGGGGCGGACTGGGACCAAAAAGTGGCCCTGGACTTTCTGGCCCACAGCAGCCCACCACATCCCACATCATAAAACATTGGCCTATTAATGTGCAGAATATTTTTTAACACCACTTATTGCATAAAAAAAATAACACAAAACAAAAATAAATGCTATTTAAACATTTATTTTAAGAAACACATCATATATTAGGTCATATTTGTAAAACAAAGGGAAACAAACAGACGAACATTAAGTAATATAAATATATGAATATATGACTATCAAGACAGCATATCATCTAGTCAGTGGAGCCAGTTTTTGTGCGTCGGCCGACTAAGTTTTCTCAGTGTTACTGTTCCGCACCGTTGGCTGAAATTTGTCCTGAAACTCATCTGCTTTTTTTCGGCCGATTCGACATGTCGGTGAAAGAGGGAACTTTGATTGGCTGTTCAGCTTAGTGAACGAGTCAGTGCACTGCACGATAATATTAGCAAAACAGCGAGCAAAGTCAAAACGGCACAGATGGAAGGCTGTTCTAATGTTACGTCATCTTACCTGAGTGTTCCTTGGCGAATATTTCAATATTAACATGAGCGGAGTGGAATAAAGAAAGTGTTTAGCAGGATTGATATTCAAAACGGTAAGCACGCACTGCTTTGTTTACGGCATGTGTCTGCAGCCGACAGCGTTGGTTTCTCTTTTTGAATGACGAATATAGACTAATATATCTGCAGAAATAGACAGTTGTCTCATTTACACGCAGGCGCAGAACGCGCATTAGCTATAGCTGACAGTCGGCTGTAGTTCTCTCGCAAAGTGTAGCTTTTTTCCCGTGACGTGAGGTGACAGCACAGTCGGCTTTCATCAGGGCAAGTTCACCGGCGTTGGCTTGGTGTGTTCCAGGACGTGAAAGAGGGCGTGTTTCAAGATACGCAATGGAGTAGACTAAACGAATTAACAGGGAGGGAGGGCAATACACTCACATGCACACAAAATACACTCCTTGTCGGCCGCGCCCGCGCGATCGACTCCCTCATCCATTTGCGTAGAAAAGAAATGTAATATTATGATTAGTGGGGGAAAAAAACAGGTGATGGCTGCGTGTGTGGTGGGCCGGCCTGCCGGCCGTCCTGGAGTACCGGCCGTTCTGTGATTCTCCAGATCACACAGATGGCCAGTCCTCCCCTGGTGTTGGGTGTAGCCCAGCCTGCAGCTCCACAGATATCTGTTAGCGAGATGCCACGTGCCAGCGCCCAGGAGGATGCAACACTTCTTGTTGAGTGAGATCGCAGCCTGAGCGGACAGGGCGCGTCTTGTGCTTGGTAAGCCAGCTCCACTATGGCATATACCATCCAATAGTGGATCCACTCTTCAGTGGGCCATGCTCTACTTGGAGACAGCCGTGCCCTTCTGCTGGCCTCTGTAACAGACAAAGAGCTGGTCTGAGGTCCTGAGTCCATGTACAGTCGCAGAGCGCAAACGGGACAGAGCAAAGTCAGGGCTGGGTCTGCCTCCTCCAGGGGCAGCGCTTGCAGGTTCACCACCTGGTCCCTGAAGGGAGTGGTTGGAACCTTAAGCACATATCCAGGCCGGGGTCTCATGGTTGTCACCTGGCCCGAACTCTAGGCACGATTTGTCGACCGAAAATGCATGCAGGTGCCCTACCCTCTTGACAGAGGCCAGTACAACCAGCAGCAAAGTCTTCATGGACAGAAGCTTTAAGTCTACTGATTGCAAAGGCTCAAAGGGAGCATCCTGGAGTGCTCGAAGCACCAGGGAAAGGTCCCAAGAGGGTATGGAGGCGGGTCGAGGATGATTTAACCATCTCGCCCTCCTAAGGAACCCGACGACCAGTTCATGCTTCCCCTCCTATGGGGTCGTGATATACAGATATCATGGCAGCATAAACTTGGGGTGGAGGGAGACAGCCTTCGCTCCAACCCTTGCTGCAGGAAGGAAAGCACAGACCCTATCGAACATCTTCAGGGGTCCTCTCGGCGAGAAGAACACCACTCGACAAACAGGTTCCAGTTTAAGGCGTAAGCGTGTCTCGTAGATGGTGCCCATGCAGAAGTGATGGTGTTAAGTACCCCTGAGGGTAAGTCCCCTAGAACCTCTGTGCCCCGTCCAGGGACAACACATGGGGATTCCAGAGGTCCGGGCCGGGTGCCATAGGGTCGCCGTCTCTGAGTCATAAAAATAATAATACGTTTTATTTATATAGCGCATTTCCAGAGCTCAAGGACGCTTTACAATAAACAAGTGACAATAAAGGCAATGGGCAAAGACAGCAGACAAAACAACGGTAGGTAGATGAGAGTGTAAGTACAAAAAATTAGAAATTAGGTAGATGGGGCGGCACCCAGCTGAATAAATCAGATATAAAAATGCAGTACAACTTAAGAATTATGACATTCAAAATAAGTGAGTTTTGAGCAGAAGATCCTTCCTCAGAGGAATGGGTCAGGGAGGGACTGTCCCGAGGAGCAAGAGTTCGGGGAACCAGCAGGACCTGCTCCCCGTCCTCCATGACTTTGCTCAGGGTCTGTAGGCTCACTTGGTGAAACGCATATTTGCGTATCATTAATGATGCAGGATATATGAAAAGAGAACTGTTGGCATTTGCTAGTGTCTTATACCCATTAATTAAAGGAGAACTCCAGCGCAAAATGAACCTTTGGTCTAATTACACATTGTTACCTAGTCAACCGTTATCTGAGATTTGTTTTCATGATTATCGAATGTAAATAGTTTTATCTCTAAAAACAGTTTAGCCTATAACGCTAGTATAACGCTAGTAAATAGGGCATAGAGTAATGACAAAAATAAATCGCTTGTTAATACCACTAACAAGGCTCAAAATAGCCCCACACTAACACGGTAGCATAATAAGGGTCCCTACCTTCAAACCGAAGCATTGAGAACTTTGTCAGTGTCCAGACAGTTTAATAAGAAGATATTTTATACATACAGTCAGCTTCGCGAATACAGGCAGAAGCCATCTTTGAAAAACAGTCTCTACCAGTCGATCTACGAACGCAGATCCAAGTGCACTGGTGAGATGTGATTAAATTATTTTTATTTATTTATTTTCTCTGTTGCGTTCAGTGCTTCTCTTATGCGCTCAGTGCTTTCTTCCGGAAACAACGGACCATATGAGATTCTACACAATTCAGCGCACTTGGATCGGCGTTCGTAGATCAACTGGTAGAGACTGTTTTTCAAAGATGGCTTCTGCCTGTATTCGCGAAGCTGACTGTATGTATAAAATATCTTCTTATTAAACTGTCTGGACACTGACAAAGTTCTCAATGCTTCGGTTTGAAGGTAGGGACCCTTATTATGCTACCGTGTTAGTGTGGGGCTATTTTGAGCCTTGTTAGTGGTATTAACAAGCGATTTTTATTTGTCATTACTCTGTGCCCTATATACTAGCGTTATAGTCTAAACTGTTTTTAGAGATAAAACTATTTACATTCGATAATCATGAAAACAAATCTCAGATAACGGTTGACTAGGTAACAATGTGTAATTAGACCAAAGGTTCATTTTGCGCTGGAGTTCTCCTTTAATCTTGTCCAAAAAGGGGCTTTAAAGCTTGGGTATAAGTATCAGATGGTCTTTTTTTAAGCAGTTAGCGTTTAGCCTAAGCTTTAGCCCAAGTAGGCTACCATGTATTATTTATATACACTCACCGGCCACTTTATTAGGTACACCTGTCCAACTGCTCGTTAACACTTAATTTCTAAGCAGCCAATCACATGGCGGCAACTCAGTGCATTTAGGCATGTAGACATGGTCAAGACAATCTCCTGCAGTTCAAACCGAGCATCAGTATGGGGAAGAAAGGTGATTTGAGTGACTTTGAACGTGGCATGATTGTTGGTGCCAGAAGGGCTGGTCTGAGTATTTCAGAAACTGCTAATCTACTGGGATTTTCACGCACAACCATCTCTAGGGTTTACAGAGAATGGTCCGAAAAAGAAAAAACATCCAGTGAGCGGCAGTTCTGTGGGCGGAAATGCCTTGTTGATGCCAGAGGTCAGAGGAGAATGGCCAGACTGGTTCGAGCTGATAGAAGGGCAACAGTGACTCAAATAACCACCCGTTACAACCAAGGTGGGCAGAAGAGCATCTCTGAACGCACAGTACGTCGAACTTTGAGGCAGATGGGCTACAGCAGCAGAAGACCACACCGGGTGCCACTCCTTTCAGCTAAGAACAGGAAACTGAGGCTACAATTTGCACAAGCTCATCGAAATTGGACAATAGAAGATTGGAAAAACGTTGCCTGGTCTGATGAGTCTCGATTTCTGCTGCGACATTCGGATGGTAGGGTCAGAATTTGGCGTCTACAACATGAAAGCATGGATCCATCCTGCCTTGTATCAACGGTTCAGGCTGGTGGTGGTGGTGTCATGGTGTGGGGAATATTTTCTTGGCACTCTTTGGGCCCCTTGGTACCAATTGAGCATCGTTGCAACGCCACAGCCTACCTGAGTATTGTTGCTGACCATGTCCATCCCTTTATGACCACAATGTACCCAACTTCTGATGGCTACTTTCAGCAGGATAATGCGCCATGTCATAAAGCTGGAATCATCTCAGACTGGTTTCTTGAACATGACAATGAGTTCGCTGTACTCAAATGGCCTCCACAGTCACCAGATCTCAATCCAATAGAGCATCTTTGGGATGTGGTGGAACGGGAGATTCGCATCATGGATGTGCAGCCGACAAATCTGCGGCAACTGTGTGATGCCATCATGTCAATATGGACCAAACTCCAGAATTGAGGCAGTTCTGAAGGCAAAAGGGGGTCCAACCCGTTACTAGCATGGGGTACCTAATAAAGTGGCCGGTGAGTGTATAATGCAATGTGACATGAAAATAAACCAGTTCACCTGATTATCATGACTTAAAAGGTTAAATAAATGTATCTAATGTTTAAAAGGTTTCTTAAATTGAAAAACAAAAATATGAAACGCAGTGGGATTGGGAAGTGTTCAGCATCAATGAGGAGATATTAAACACTGGTGAAAGCGTATAACGGTAAACTGTAACAATTTCAGTTTTACGACAGCTAGAAACGTTTCAGATCCTATAGAAGTGCATGGGTGCCGTAAAATTGTTCAAACCTGTCGCAAAATAGTCCATGACTTTTCTCATAAAACAGTTGTTTTTTAAATACTTTTCTCTCGAAAGTCGATATTTAAGCAAATATGTTAAAGACAAACACGGACACATTTTTATGCAACAATATAAAAGTCGTTTATTCCGCGTACTGAGGCAAAGTCCTCCATTGACTTCCATTCAAACTGAACAGACTCTCTCCTACCTCTTTGTCGGCTGCCGCCACACATTTGTATCTCTTCTCGGAGGATCCCCTTGAGGAGGAGCTCTGATCAACATCACAGAATGACCCTAAAATCAGTTCCGGTTCACTAGGTTTACGTCCCTAATTTGATTTCGCATTTTTAAGCGCAGATTCGACTATAAAAAAATTCAATAATTAAACATTTGTGTGATCAAAGTCAAACCGCCGTAGCAAAGCGTGTAATATTTGGATAATCAAAATGATAAGTTAGCTGCATTTAGTTATATTTGTAACTAAATGATAATAGTTGCTTTACGGGCGGGATTAGTTTTTAGGACACAAGTTATGTTGTCAGATCCTATAGTCAGTATTTCAGGTACATGTATTTGAAATACAGAGGCCTATGTGAAATACAAAATAGTATTTTGTAATTTAAGCCCTTTAAAAAACAATCAAATGTAATTTGGAATTAAATACATTTAGGTTCGGAATATTTTAATTTTATTAGTCTCCTTTTTATTAGCTGCTGATTTCCTCTATAGGACTGTAGTTCAGGCCCTCCAACCCCAACTATGTACACAATCTGCAGAAATCAGAGAAAACGGCTCCAGGAAATTATCTTTGTGCACGGAAATATGGAGCAGGGCTGGGACTCGATTCCACAAAAAGTTGATTCTTCAATTCAGAGGCATTTGGAATCGATAGTCAATGTCTGGAATCGATGAAACTCCTGGGACGTAATAAAGTTGGGTTTACACGCTACATTAAACTTAGTAAAATCCAGCCTAGTGATGAATATTGTAGCATAATCTAGATCTACGACTAGGGGCAGGAATAGGGAAATTTCGTAAAGGTGAAATCATTTGTAAACTTCACCGGCACATGAACACACCGTCCAGAAAATTTCTGTATCAATTATTGAGAGGGGCGATTCGGGTGGTTAAAATGATGTAGAATCGGTTCATTATTACATCACACCTCCAAATATAAAAGCAGTCCTGTCCAAATGGGGCTTCACTCTCAGAAATCAGGATGAGAAAGTTTACTGTGAGTCACGGAGTGGATCTCACCAAATCAGAAGATCTACTAATAATCAGATGAATCTACTAATAATCAGATGAATCTACTAATAATCAGATGAATATACTAATAATCAGATGAATCTACTAATAATCAGATGAATCTACTAATAATCAGAATATCAACAAGATTATTGAACTTTTGTGTCAATAAAGTCATCAGGCTTTTTAATAATTAAATTATACAATTATTGTTGTCACCAAGAAAGCAAAAATATATTCTTTCACTCTGTACAGTAATATATTTTTAAAGCCATCCGCCATGACGCTTAAGTTTATGGTAATGCATAAAACAAATGCTAACTAAAATATGCAAGCATGTTAACTAAAAGAGAGCAAATGGTTTCAAATGCAAGTTTTTCTTATCAAAGCTCTGTCACCCTCTGGAGGCCATTATTAATAACTTATTTACAGAGTTACCCGGGGTCTTCAACATTTTTAAGGTATAAATTATAAGTTGTATTCCAAGTTATAACCTATAAAATGCATCAGAGTATCAGAGTGTTTACACTTACCCATTTCCTCTATCACATATTTTTGTTATCATAAATTAGATATCAATAGGAAGCTCAAATGTTTAAAATGTATCCTATTAAAATAATTTTGAAATTGGACACTACATTACCATGGAAACAGTATTTTAAAACCTCCTCTGCCTAGTGGGTGGTGTCATGTTTCACATTTTACTAAATTTACTGCACGATTTAATAATCAAACTTTTTCTAATCTTGACAAAACTCATGTAGGAAAGGACTGAGACTCAAGGCTCCATAAACTTATTCTAACTTCTAACAAACTGACACTTTCTCAGTTTGTGTAATCCACTTAAGATTCAGAGAATATTTTTCCCCCATATTATTCTCACACGTCTAGTACAATTATGTGGTTTTGTTTGATTAATAAAGTGTATTTTTTTCTCTTGATTTACCCCAAAAGAATAGAAGTGAAATGTGACAACATGGCCCATAGGTGAGGTACATTATAACATGACCATGTGACACATAAAAATGTTATCTGATCTAATAAAAAAAGACATGGTTTCTCAGTAGAATTCATAAAGTATAGAATAGCATAGTTCTAATAGGAGCACTTTGTAACACAGCGTTAAAACATTCCCCACCTGCGCAATTGGGATGTACATTTAAAGTCCCCATGAATTCAAAATTGACCATACTTACTTTGTTTGCCTAAATTGATCGTTTTGTGGTGAACAATTCATCCGTGCAAGTCAATCCACACAAAAAATTTTTTTGGCTTCGTAATCTTGAATCAAAGTCTGAAAATATATTGCCACAATATATCTTCCATAACTTATAATAATAACTTAAAGTTATAATAACTTAAATAATCTGTATTTTAAACGCACAAGCTATATGACTTCCAGTGAAATGTAAACAACTGTGCAACAAATAAAAAACAAACACCAAAAATATAAAACATATAAAAGCATTAAAAAATATTTTGGCCAAAAGTATTTCTTCAATATTTTTTTAATGGCATTATTCGCAGCAAGTCTATTTTCATAGCAAGTTGGTCAAAAGTAAACAGTATGAAAAAAATGAGTATAAAATAAATAAAATATACAATAACATAATAAGAGAAATAACTTATTTGTTACTGAAGGCTGCAGTGCCAGTTTCTGTAGTTTAAGATGGTTTAACGTCTTCAGCCGTTTCTCAGAAGATGTGGAGATCTCAGATTGTTTTGAGGTTGAAGAAGAACAAACGGATTGCAATACTGTAGTTACTTCTGCCAATACTCACATACAGAGCAGAATGGAAACAGAAAGAAAAGGCACTACAAGTAAAATCTTCTCTGGTCTCGATTGAGTTCCCTGGTTTATTTCTGGTGGACACAAAAACAGTTGCATTAGATTCAGTAAAAACATTTCATTGTGTTTTAAAAGGTCTCAAAAACTCTCATTCTCAATTAAAATCATCTTAACATTATTAGCTTAAATGAATCAAACTTCTTTTTCACAAACCTAGTTTCACACTTTTAATTAGTAATTCATTTGTGATGTAGCATTTGTAGAGTCCCGTATCATTGAGTTGAAGATTGTTGAGTTTGAGTGAGAAGTTTCCATCCAGATATTCCAGAGGGAAGGTCTCAGTTCGGTTCTTGAACACTGAATCCTCTTCTTCCACAGAGACTTTACCCTTAATAATGTTAAACACTTCCAGGATCTTATTGTGTCTCCAACTGACTGTAATGTCTTCATTCGTAAGTGGACGTTCTCTAGCAGAACAAGGTAAAACAGCAGAACCTCCAATATCACCCACAACTGGCTTCTGCCACGGCACTGAAAACAGAGATTAGTTATAATAATACATTTTTTAAAAAAACAGTTTTTCTTGCATGAAACAGGAATTTGCTTTATGAATGACTGTTGACTGAATGGCATATTTACACTAGAGTTTACTCTGATTTTAATAGATATCAATCCAATTCCAAATTGAAACCAAAATCTAAAATGCAGTTTATACATAAAATAAATTGAATACACTTCTGCTGGTGGTTTTACATTTCTGAAACAAAAGAAATGTCCAAAATGGACTAAACCGTTTCATTGCTTAATATTTAAATAAAACGTTTGTCCACCAAATGAATATCCTTTGATGACACAAAACAAAAAATGGCATAATAGTGAAGAGCCCTACACAAATATTAGCTATTTTGACTTCTATAGCAAGGCAAGGTTAGCCTGGTTCTACCAGACTCTCGTACATTTCATTTGTACAGAGAGTCTGGCCTCGCTGCATTGAGAATCGTTAACTTCCTTGTAGGCGGGTACTCTATTGAAGTCTAAAACTATTGGATCTGCCCAGAGTCACTCTGGATCTGCCACCAACGCTAACGTTTGCTCGTGACGTATGTCGAACCCCGTGGGGAGGAGGGCCACAACATCATGGCCAAAACAAAACTATGCAAAGATTGTTCTTGCTCCGGCTTTAACTTCTTGATATTCGGCAGCGTTGCTACAACGGACCGAGTGGCCTCGCTCGCATCTTTCTCCGCTGCCATTACTGAACTACAACTCAAAATAACGCACAACGTCATCGTTCTCAGCCACTCCCTCTGTTCACTGATTGGCCCGACAAAAAATTGATCGGAGAAAACCAAAGTCTACAGCAGAATCCCAGACGTAGTACTGAAGGAAAATTAAATTGAGCGGAAGTGCGTAGGAGGGCGCAGCCAGGCTAAGGCAAGGTTAGTTCAGTTTGTAAAATGTTTTGTTGTGAGACATTTCGAAAAACCTACTAAATTACTCCTTCATGACGTGTAAAAAATTATTTTAACTTGAAAAAATGTCAAGCCTTTTTTAAAATATGAAGTTGTATAAACTGTTATATTTACTTGATTGTTACACCTCGTTACTTTTTGTATACTGGTATAAAAACTTTTGAAAACCAACATGAATAGAAAAAATAAATTAAGAACTTTGCACGTGTGACAAATAAAATGGAAGAAAAAAAAGACATTCTACTGACTATAAGTAACTTTGCATCTACAGTACATGTCAACTTATTCTACTAACTTGAACTCTTAACAACAAACTCTAACCTAACCGCGGCTACTACAGTCTACTAATACTCTAATGAGAGTAAGTTAGATGAGAATACAAGTACATTGAAATTACTTATAGTGAATAAAATGTCTAAAGTGGACCATCGAAATTGTGTAACCAAAAAAATACCACAAACCTTCGATGAGAAGCTCCACAGTCCTGATGACTGATTCCTCTACGATGTAGCACTGGTAATTTCCTGCGTCACTGTACTGAAGATTTTTGAGTTTGAGAGAGAAGTTTCCTTTCTTATAACCTTCAGGGAAGATTTCAGCTCTGTTCTTGTATGATGGATCTGGTCCTTCTCCAGAGCCTTTACCCTTATTAATGCCAAACACTTCCAGTCTATCATCATATCTCCAATTCACAGTGATGTCTTGAACTATAAGCTGATGTTCTTCAGACGAACACGGTAAAACAACAGAACCTCCGATTAAACCCTCAACAGTGACCAGAGATGCTGAAAACAGAGAGAAGTTACAATGATAAACTAACATGGTTTTAATGCAAAAACATGAATTAATGCTTGCGTTTTAAACTAGATATGTTGAAGATGTGAACTTGTCTTTATCATGGACAATATTGTACATGTCATTGATCCTGTAAAGATTCTTAGTGCTCACCTTCATTAATCACCATTAACAGAGGAACTAAAACAATACAGCACCTGTAAACACAGAAAGAATTGAAATATTTACTCTAAGCAATGTGAAAATAAAATTCACATTCCTGTTGTTAAACCGTTTAAACAAAAGGGGGAAGGGGGGGCAATGATGGCACAATGATGAAGTTTAGATTTTTTAAGAAGTTAGCATTTAGCCTAAGCTTTAGCTTTACCTTTTTTGTTATATTATAATGCAGTGTGACATGAACATAAATTAGTTCACATTACTTACCTGATTATCATGACTTAATCAAGGTTAAATAACAAATGTATCTGATGTTTAAAAGGTTTCTTAAATTGTCGGGCGCATTTATAAAAGAATGGCGAAAGAAGACGTAACGCGATGTGATTGGGAAGAGCATCAATGAGGAGATATTCAACAGTGGTGGTGAAAGCGTATAACGTAAACTGTAACACTAAGTTTTACGACAGCTAGCACATTTCAGATCCTATAGAAGTACATGGGTAATGCCGTAAAACTGTTCAAACCTGTCGCAAAATAGTCCCTGATTTTTCTCTTAAAACAGTTGTTTTTTGTAATAAATTCAAGATAGATTTCTCTCCGAAGTCGACATTTAATCGCAAATATGCTAAAGACTGGCGGGCAAGGACAATTTTTCTACGTGACAACAGAAAAGTAGTTTATTCCGCGTACTGAGGCAAAATCCTCCATTGACTTCCATTCAAACTGAACAGATTATCTCATACCTCTTTGTCGGCTGCCGCCACACATTTGTATCTCTTCTCGGAGGATCCCCTTGAGGAGGAGCTCTGATCAACATCACAGAATGACCCTAAAATCAGTTCCGGTTCACTAGGTTTACGTCCCTTCTTCTTCTTCTTTGTTTTTAACGGCGGTTGGCAACCAGCTTCTGGTGCATTACCGCCAGGTTTACGTCCCTAATTTGATTTCGCATTTTTAAGCGCAGATTCGACTATAAAAAAAGCGAAATTCAACGAACTTGCATGCGCATTTAATTGAGGACAATTCCATAATTCGTGTTATCAACGTCAAACCGCCGTAGCAAAACATCTAATATTTGGATGATGGAAGTTAGGTGTAGCCTGTAATACAGTTGCGTTATGGGCGGGATTAGTTTTTTGGACGCAAATTATGTTTTTACGCGAACGTCTGTAATAGAATATAGGCAGTATTTCAGATACATTTGAAATACAGAGGCCCATTTGAAATACAAATACTATTTATTTTGGTTTTTAACGCCTTTAAAAAACAATCAAATGTAATTTGGATTTAAATACATTTAAGTTAGGTATATTTGTATTTTTTAAACATAAATACTTTGTGCTAGTCTTTCTTTTCATAAGATGATTAAGCCTAATACCATAGGGGTGGATGATTTGTTATTAATTTGTTCAAACATCTTTAGGATTTTGTCTGTAAATAATTCAACACTAGACCCTGGTGCTCTATACACACAACTGATCAACATATTTTTTACCAATTTCATTTGTTATTTCTACAGTAAGCAGTTCCATCAAATAGTTTTTTGTTCAATAATTTTACATTTTAAATGATAATCGATATAGAGGGCCACACCCCCTCCCTTTTTACCTATTCTGTTGACATAAAACATATTGTATCCTTCAATCTGGACGTCATTGATATCAGAGTCCTCCAACCAGCTTTCAGTTATAGCAATCACTTTGAAGTTTTTACCTGACAACTGACAAAGTAGTTATTTTATTTTTACTAAGTTACCCTTTAAAATTTGACTATTAAAATGTATGATAGATAACGCTTCATCAAGCACCTTGCTGATTTCAACATTATATTGTTGTACAGTATAATAATTGCATACATTTTCTTCAGGGGTTAGCAAGTCATGTTCAATATAATTTTCTAGATCATAAATTGTATCATTGTTAGTGTCTACGTCCATTATTCAATGTATGTCCAAGTATATCCAACCTAATTTCTCCATTGTCAGTCCGGCCAAGCTGGAGACTCCATCACTCCCGCTATAAATGTCCATTCTTATACTTCTCAAGTTCCTTCATAGTCTTAATGACCTTCACTGAACCATCTTGCTCCCCTATCCACACATTTCCATTCCAAGTCTATGTACCAGTAATTTTCTTCTGTTTCCTTAGCATCCTCGCCTCCCTTGCGATTCCTCCGTCTTTCTTTGTGAGGTGTTCGTTTATATACATGTTAGTTTCTTTCAGTTTTTTTGCTTGCATTAGTACATCGTTCCTCTGCTTCCTGCAAATGAATCGAATTACTACAGCAGATACAGAGTTCTCGGACTTACTGGGCAATGTGTGGCAAGCAGATATTGCCTCTTTGCGAATGTATATGTTGTTCCTGTTAAGGAAATCCACCACCTGTTGCTCCAGTGACTGTAGCTCTTCCCTCTGAGAGTCCTCCGTCGTCTCTGCATTAGCTGTCGCCCTGGCGTAGGTACGGTGTCTTGATCCCAGTAATCACCAAATCGTCCCTCCGCGTATACTGCACCAGTTCATCAATCCGCTGCTCCAGCATAGAGATCTGTCCATCCTTTTCTCTCATCATGATTTTCAATGTTGTCACTTCGTCCACAAGTTTGAGCAGGCGCTCCTGTTGCAACGTCACCTTTGCCGGTTCACTAGATATACAGTTTAATGATCGCTTGATCTCCTCCATGTCGTCTGCCGCTGGCATATTTTTAGATTTGTGTTTTAATGTCTTTTTTGCCAAAACTTTAGCTCCAAGTCACAATGAAGTCACAATTATTTGAACCTCTCACCGTCGGTTACTTTCCCCAAAGTGGTAAAAGTTATAAAACTGAGCGTGTGACTGAGCACATGTTTCTCAATAGGTATTGAATGAAAAGATGGCGGACAGGAAGTTCAGCCAAATACGGCAAATTTGGTATCTATGTTCTCGGAGTGACCCAAGGAATCTATTAAGTCCAGTGGCATTACAATAGGCACATTTATTCAAAAGTTATTAGCATTTTTGGAAATTTAATCCCACAATTGTTTTCATGTGTCCTCAGAGTGAGCCCATACATCTGTGTGTCAATTTTGGTGAAAATATCTCAATTCGCTTCGGAGTTATAGACATTTATGTGAACAAACACGTCAAAAATGACTGTCACGTGACTTTGATTGAATTTTACTACCCCTTACTATCAATATTTTGACATTTGGGCATTAATTGTTGGCCAGCGACCTATGTTTCCAAACTTCTGATGGTGGTTTCGTCTCGATCGGACTAGCGGTTTCGGAGATATCTGCAAATGTTTTTTAAGTGCTAAATTACGACACTGCACAAACCTTATGCTGGAACCTGGCAAGTCTGGTATCGTTGGACTCGGAAAGGATTCATCAACCTAATGAGATGACTCCCGTGAAAATAAGTCAACCACAGCAAGAGTTATAAGCATTTGAAAATTTAATTTTACCAAAAAAGCAATTTTTCTTATCTCTGGACCAGTAGGTGGCGCTGTGCCGAAACGCAGCATGTAGCCTCAAGTCATGCTTTTGATGACATGTACCAAATTTGGTCTGAATACGCATTGCCGAGATACAACCTTACATCTGTTTTCGCAAGTGCTACGTAAAATTTGTTTGCGCGTTTATCAAAAACGGTTAAGCGAATCAACTTGAATTCCATAACTCTTTGTCCCCACTGTCTGAAGATGATCTGGTGCAATTTTGGTGAAAATCGGACAAACCGTCTAGGACGAGTTTGCAAAAGTAGGTTTTTCAGATAATTAAAGATGGCGGGCGAATTATCATGATGGAAATGACGTCATAGGGTTCAATCGAATCGGCTTGAGCAAAGAAATAAGATGACACAGGAATTGTGATTCTAGTGCTAAAGTTATTAGCATAAACATGAGTGAAACTTTGGACAGTTGGTGGCGCTAGAGGGATTGAGTTGGAGACTCCAAATTCGCTCTAGGGACTTTTCAGACTGTCCTCTATCAGTGTACCAAATTTCATAACTTTACCGCAAGCAGTTCTATGGGCTGCCATAGACTCCCAGTCGGAAGAATAATAATGATTTCCATTACACGAGAGTAGATGTTAAAACTTCGTGCTGATTTGTACTCGGCTTTCGCCAAGATAAGCAAAACTAGGTTCAAGGTTCAAGGTTCAATTTATTTATAGAGCACATAATAATACAACAAGAGTTGACCACAGTGCTGTACATAGGATAAAATAACTGTACATAACATGCTGTACATAGGATAAAATAATCATAAAATCACAGTTAAATTCTACGCATTGCCATGGACACCTCAACATCTAAGCGGCGTAAATAAAAACCTATTATACCAACACATACTCATAGACAATCAAGTTATGGACAAATTGATAATCATGAACAAATTTGCACAATCATGGACAAAACACAGTTAAATTTTACGCATTGCCATGGACACCTCAACATCTAAGCGGCGTCAATAAGAACCTATTACACCAACACATACTCATGGACAATCAAATGCTAATGCGAAAAGGTACGTTTTTAAATGACCTTTAAACTCAATAATAGAGGAACATTCGGTAACACTTTATTTCGATAGTCCACTTTAGACATTCTACTAACTATAAGTAACTTTACAACTACATGTCAACTAACTGTCATTAGAGTATTAGTAGACTGTCAGCTTAATATCTGCTAACACTTTATTTTGTTGGTCCCCAACAGACATTCAACTGACTATAAGAAACTTGGCGACTACAAGTCAACTTATTCTCCTAACCTGAACCCTAACACCTAACCATAACCTACCAGTCTACTGACAGTCTACTATAATATACTAATACTCTAATGAGAGTTAGTTGACATGTAGTTGAAAAGTTACTTATAATTAGTAGAATGTCTAAAGTGACTATCGAAATAAAGTGTAACCGAACATTCCCTAATATAACGGGGCAGCCGCTGTAAAAGCGCGGTCTCCTCTCAATTTCCTGCAATTTCGGCTGCTTTTTCTACCAGTTGTAATCTGTGTAAACTTTTTTGTTGAACACCGTAGTACAATGCATTTCCATAGTCCAGTCTCGAGAAGATTAACGCATGAACTATTTTTTCCAGGTCCTTCTGTGTTACGAATGGCTTAATTTTGGCAACTAATCTTAACTGGAAACTCGTTTTAACTGCTAGATTGATCTGTTTATCAAATCTTAATGCACTATCACAAGTTATACCTAGATTTTTTACTTGATGTTTCAGATAAGGGGATAGTGTACCCAATTCAATTTTAGCTAAGTCTGCAGACTCAGAAGGACCAAATAAAATCACTTCCGTTTTAGATTCATTTAGAGAGAAATTTGCAGACATCCACCTTTTAATCTCCCCGAGACACTCTACCAGCCTACCAACGGCAGCAGGGACAGTTGGTTTTAGGGGTAGATATAACTGGGTGTCGTCCGCATAACAATGAAAGGAAATTTCATAATTTCTCATAATCTGACCTAATGGAAGCATGTAAAGTGAGAAGAAGACTGGCGCCAAAATGGATCCTTGTGGAATACCACAAGACAAAGACGCAGATCTTGAAGTACATTCACCCATTTGTACTGCAACAGTTCTGTTGTGAAAATAAGACTTGATCCAATTTAAAACATTACCTCGAATACCTACATAATTTTCCAAGCGTGAAAATAAAATGTTATGGTCAATTACGTCGAACGCTGCAGTAAGGTCTAATAATAGAAGTACTGTTGAAACACCCATGTCTGTTGTCATAAACACGTCATTAAATACTTTCAATAATGCAGATTCTGTATGTGTTGTTTTTTGAACCCCGACTGGAAGACTTCACCAATAATATTGTCAGTAAGGAAGGACTCAAGTTGAATAAAAACAGTTTTGTCCAAGATCTTTGATAGATAAGGAAGCTTTGAGATTGGTCTATAGTTGCACAGCTCATTTTTATCTAAATTTGTTTTTTTCAGTAGAGGATGCACTATAGCATGTTTACAGTAGGTTGGAACAATTCCAAAACAAAGACGTAGCTTTACAGTACTATGCTTCTCCATCCATTTACGCTTCTTTCCATGTGGTGGTGTGACTCCCCTTCTGTCCGGCATTAACGGCTGCAGTGTACTTGGCGCGTCAGCACACACGACGACTACAACTACAGGACCAGCACGACCACCGTCTGGATTGAGCCGAGTAGGGGACATCTCTAGGGTCTTCAAGTGGGCACCTTCCGTCCTCAGTGTTTCGTCGACTAGCCCACGACACCTCAAGAGGGCTCGACAGTGACTCTGGCGTCCCAGAGTCACCCCCCTCCGTCCCCCACTCAACTCAGCCCAGCTTACTGACCTCTACATCCCTCCTGCTGCCGAGACCTAACCACAATCTCACGATCTCTCCGCAACCCAACCATACGCGCCAACCCGATTGACTAAGGCTGTCGAGCCCCACTGGTGCGTTAAAGCAGTTTCAGTGGCAACGGTTCCGTATGGCATACCACCTACCGCTAAACACAATATCTGCCCAACCACCCTTCATTCACACAATATCCACAGGAACGTATACAAATAAACCAACAGACTCTTAAATTTTTCAAGAATTCTACGAAACCATAGTGTGACGGCCTGTACACAGCCAGCTAGAATCTTTCCGTCTCAACCACAGCCAGTTGCTGCTCCTTTCTGCTGCTTCAGATAAGTTCTTTACTGTGCGACGCAACTCTTGGCCGCCGAATCCGACGTCTCTGAGGAACCGGGTTGCAGAGTGTGCCACAAAACCTCGACAACCCACTTCCACTGGATAAACCTGGACTCTCCATCCTCGCTGTTCTGCTTCAGTGGCCAGATGAGCATACCGCAGTTTCTTCCTCTCATATGCCTCATCTACCGCATCCTCCCATGGCACTGTTAACTCTATCAGTTGAACAATGCGAGCTGATCTAGACCACAAAACAATATCTGGTCGTGGTTAGTGGTGGCAATCTCAGGTGGAAAAATAAGCCGTTGATCAAGATCAGCCAGCATCTTCCAGTCCCTAGCAGCTTCCAGTTGTCCTGGGCGAGAATTGGTGTTAACACCTTTTCTTGGTGGTTGCTCGCCTGGGCGGAGGAATATGGTCTTCTGCGTGTAATGCTTTGCTAGAACATGCGGCAACTTATTGGTCATACTACGCTTGCCTTCCAATGCTAAAGCCAAACATCGCAGTACTTGGTCATGGCGCCAAGTAAACCGACCTTGGCTAAGAGCCACCTTACATCCTGTCAAAATGTGCCTTAATGTGGCAGGTGATGAACACAAAGGACAAGAGGGATCCTCTCCTACCCAGAGGTTTAGGTTCTGCGGTGATGGGAGAACATCATATGTTGACCTAATAAGGAAACTGATCCTACTCTCTTCCATTGACCAAAGGTCTTTCCAGCCCATCTAGCGTTGTTCCACACTCTCCCATCTCATCCACTCTCCCTGCTTGGCTTGGGAAATGGCCTTTATACACCTCATCCTCTCCTCCTGCTTTCGCACCTCGTTAACTACCAGCTTCCTCCTTTGAGCTATGCCTGCCTTGTGCCATTTAGGCGGAGCTAAACTGAGCCCAAAACCCCCTCTTCCATGCTGTACCTGTCCCACGATATCCCCAATTTGAAGGGCAGCCTTTACCTCTGCTACAGATTTCTTTGCTGACCACTTTCTACCAGTTTTTACCACAGAGGCTGCCTCCCTTACACATTTGTCACGTGACTCTACTAAGGTCATTTCCAGTCTGACCTTGGCACACTTAAACTCCTCGTTTAAAGCAGAGACTGGCAGCTGCAATATTCCTTTACCATAAAGTGCCACTCTGCTGAGGCAGCGTGGAACTCCCAACCATTTCATGATGTATGAACTTATCAATGCTTCCAGCTTATCTACTGTTGTCAAAGAAACGTCGTACACAGTCAGTGGCCACAGCAACCTCGGCAGTAGACCAAACTGAAAGCACCAGAGTTTTAGTTTGCCAGGTAGAGCACAGCTGTTTATGCTCTTCAACCCTTCCACTGCTTGTCGCCTAACTTCTCCCACCCGAACTGTGTCCTTTAGATCAGGGGTTCTTAACCTTTTTGATGTCGGGGCCCAAATTTTACAGTACAAAGTGGCCCAGGGCCCATTCAAATATTAGCACTGTATTGGTTCATTGATCTCACCCTTGGTTTGATTTGTATTCAATAACTAAATGACATCTACTTGCAGTTTAACAGTTTATTATTCATGTGTGATGAAACACAACAATTCATGGAACAAATCAATCAATCAATCACAAATTTTACTTACAAAACAACAATTCATGGAACAAATCAATCAATCAATCACAAATTTTACTTACAAAACAACAATTCATGGAACAAATCAATCAATCAATCACAAATTTTACTTACAAAACACACAACAATTCATGGAACAAATCAATCACAAATTTTACTTACAAAACAACAATTCATGGAACAAATCAATTAATCAATCACAAATTTTACTTACAAAACACAACAATTCATGGAACAAATCAATCAATCACAAATTTTACTTACAAAAAATAGAAAATGTATATAAATACAAATAAATAACATAAAAACAATAAAATCTGTTGCTAAAATAAATATTCAAAATAATATTTTTCAAATTAAATAAATAAGTTTTAATTTGTAAATGAAAACTGAAATAAAGTGCAAATGAAAAAATATAGCTTTATAATCTGCAAAATATAATTGATAATTAATAATCTGCTAATTAATTTGATAATTGTTTCAATAACTTTTTTGCATGGCAGAACCTGAAAAGTTTATATCTGTTATAAATGAACAATAACAGTCACAAGTAACAGTCCAATTTGAACATTATTTCCTATTTATGTTCCCCTCTTAATGAGACACTTGGGCCTGCTTCACAGACATTATCAGATCCAGCCTGGGTGGAATGGGGGAAAGGCTCACTCTCAGAGTAGCCTGCAGTGTTGCTTTGAGTCTGTTTCGGGCCTTGGTCTTAGTTGTGGCCACAATGGAGAATCCTGATTCACACAGGTATGTAGTTGTGAATGCGAGGAGTAGTTTCACAGCCCTCAGTGCTAGACACGGGTACTCTTTTGAGACAGCAATCCAGAAGGATCCCAGATCCAGTTTGCCCCACTGCAACTTTAAAGTACTGTCAGTGGCTACTTCCAGAAGCTGGGATTCCAGATGCGAGGGCAAAGCAACATCATTTTTAGTGGGATCCACAGAAAATGGGTCCACAATCCACATGTGTCCCTCTCTGGGATCCTCAGGAAAGTAGTCATCAAATTCCACTGCCAGTTGTGAGAGGTGCTGTGAGACTAAGTCACTAATCTTCACCTGGGGGGAGTTTTCCAAAATGTCAGACAAAAGGGGAAACATGTCCATCCTTTTTTCCTGAGCCCTCTTAATCCACAAAGCAAGTTTCCTCTTAAAAGCTTGAACTTTATCTGCAACAAAAAATATGTTGCTATTTCTCCCTTGAAGTGACATATTCAGCTGGTTCAGCAGTGAAAAAATGTCACAGAGGTAGGCAAGTTTAGCTGTGAACTGTGCATTGGCATAATAATGTGCAAAAGGAGAATTTCTCTCAGTGAGAAAAGTTAGGACCTCATTCCTCAGTTCAAACAAACGCTTGAGGACCAGTCCTTTTGAGAGCCATCTCACCTCACTGTGATAGAGCAGCTGGACATGATCTGCTTCCAAGCCTTCACAAAGTTTGGAAAAACATCTGGAGTTCACGGCATTATTTTTAATGAAGTTTATGGTTTTCACACTTACATCCATCACCTCATGTAACTCTGGTGACATTTTTTTTGCTGCAAGGCTTTCACGGTGAAGAAAACAGTGGGTCCATTTAGCTTCTGGGGCGCGATCAAGTATCTGCCTGACGACACCGTGATGCCTGCCTGTCATTGACGCAGCACCATCGCTGCACACCCCAACACAGTTCTGCCAGTCTAGGCTGTTCTCTTTGAAGTAGTCATCCATGCAGCGGAAACATTCCTGAGCCGTAGTCCGTGTGGGTAACTCTCCACAAAACAGTATGTCTTCGTGCAAACTACTGTCCCAGCGATAGCGAACAAAAACCAGTAGCAGTGCAACATTTGTGACATCAGTAGATTCGTCTAGTTGTAAAGAGAAAAATGGGCTGGTTTTTATTCTTTCTAGAAACTGATGCTGTATGTCTGTGGCCATGTCCGCGGTACGGTGACTAACAGTGTCGTTTGAGAGTGGGATGGTTTGCAGCTTTTTTGCAGCAGCCTCTCCGATCATCTCTCGGCACATATCCACAGCGGCAGGTAAAACCAACTCCTCCGCTATCGTGAATGCTTTCTTAGTCTGCGCCACTTGTCTGGCTACGAGGTAGCTGGCTTTCAAAGCGCATTTAGAATTTCCAGTCAGTGACACAACAGACCTTTTCTGCATCTGAAGCCCATTTTCTTTTCTCTTGAAAAAGTCCACCGACTTCCCCACAAGCGATGGATGTTTTGTTTCTAGATGCCGCTTTAGTTTTGAAGGCTTCAGTGCTTCATTGGATAGAATTAGCCCACACTCCACACACTGGGTTCTCGGCTCTGCCTCGTCACCTCCATTCACAAATCCGTACTTAATGAAGTCAGGATTGTATTTGTGGCAAAATCTTGACTTTTGGGCCGGGTTGGCCTCCCATTTTCCGCTTTAAAAATTTCTCCATAACTTTTTCTCATAGCTTTTGCTACAGGCTACGGTTGACTGAGTGTCTTCTTCTGCTTATTATTGCCGCTTGGTAAACAACTAACTGAGGCATTACTGCTACTAGTGGTGGGGTGGTGTATTGCAACTGTCTTATGGATAACAGTGGTCATTCTGGTGTCTTCAATTGATAACGTGTTTGGTCCCACGGCCCTCGCGGCCCACAGGTGAAAAACGTAAAGTTTTTTGCGGCCCTCCAGGTGGCGCTCGCGGCCCAAGCGTGGTTAAGAATAGGTGCTTTAGATCCCCATCGTACCATCTCCCAAGACTCTTCACTGGCTTCTCAGAAACTGTTGGTATTGCCTCACCATTAATGAAGAATGTTTTATCTACTACCTTTCCTTTAACTATCGAGATGCTCCTTGATTTAGAGGGCTTAAATTGCATTCGTGCCCATTCAATATTATCTGTTAACTTCCCCAATAACCGATTAGTGCAGGCTACTGTTGTAGTCATGGTTGTCATGTCATCCATGTATGCTCTGATTGGTGGTAGTCGCAACCCAGAAGCCAAGCGCTCACCTCCTACTACCCATCTTGATGCCCTAATGATTACTTCCATTGCCATGGTAAAAGCCAGTGGGGAAATGGTGCATCCTGCCATTATTCCAACCTCTAAGCTTTGCCATGCAGTGCTGAATTTTGGAGTTGAGAAACTGAATTGCAAATCTCCAAAATAGGCTTTCACTAACTTTGTTATTGACATTGGTACTCTGAAAAAATCAAATGCTGCCCAAAGAAGCTGATGTGGCACTGAACCATATGCATTAGCCAAATCCAGGAATGTCACATGGAGCTCCTTCCTCTCCTTTTTAGCTGACTGAATTCGTTGCCAAATAACATTGATGTGTTCTAAGCATCCTGAGAACCCTGGAATGCCCGCTTTTTGAACTGAGGTGTCAATGAAGCCATTCTTTAATAGGTTGGTGGACAATCTCTGGGCAATAATGCTGAAGAAAAGAATAATAAGAAGAACGGGAATGGATACAATAGGTGCCTCCGCACCTTCGGTGCTTGACCCCTAATTATTTCAAATACCCACACTCACCTCTTATAACGAAATTTGCAGCCATTCATGAGACCTTCTTCTTCAACGACGCATCCACCAACCCGTCAACCAAATATTGTCTAACGGCAGCGTAAAGGGCAAACTTCTCATTTCTTCTGCTAAACTCCATTTACTTTCGCTGTGAGTGTATGCGAGTGTATGTGTGGAACAGATCGTGCAGTGTCGTAAATCAAAATCAGCGTGGCAAAACAGAATTATCATTTGCGCATGTGCGTTTTCTACTGCGTCTACTACGCATGCGTAGAACGGATTGTGCAGGTGGAACGGATCGTGTACCGACAGACACCATCTCACGGTGTCAACAACCAGACTGATCTCATGAAATGGCATATGTATGACACGCCAATTAGTATTTAAATTTTTGGCGTGCTATCAACAAGCATTATCGCTTTCAGCGTGTTTATCAACGCAGTTGACTTAACGTTATATTACTGTATATATAAATATTTGTATGCAGACTTTGCAGTATGTGATGTTGAAATATTACGTTTTTTCAATTAAACAAGGACATTGACATTGAACTATAAACACATTATGTGTGTTACCAATTTATTTCTGTTTATACTTTAATATTTTAGTGTTTGATTAAGCCAATAACTGTGCCATGTGCTCATTGAAAAAGCCAAGTGGAATTGTAAGTGTTCACTTGTAAAAGGTGAAAAAGTAAAAAGCAGTAGCAATATTAAAACCATGGATCTATGTTTGTAGCAGATCAGTGATATGTCCAACTTCTTACGTTCTAGATCCAGTGTGACAGCTGCGAGAGGTGGTACACGAAGAGTGCCTGGTAGAGATGCGCGGATGGGCTATTATTTTATCCGCAACCGCATCACAAAACTCATCATCCGTCCGCCATCCATCCGCACCTACGTTTTTGACCAATTTTCAAAACCGCACCGCCCGCCATCCGCTGATTGGGCGATACAAGGCGCTGCTGATGACAGCCGCGAGACTAGAAAGATCTCAGAATATCAGCAGTGAACTCCGTCTCCGATCGGCACGCAAGGACAAAAATAAATAAATAGCCTAAATTAAACGCACTTCGGCAAACCTGACTGTGGCGAGGGGGGCGTGGTTTTGCGAAGTCTGTAGCGGGAGAGAAAGGACGGAGCCACGCGGTGAGTAAGTAGGTCAAGTGCAGATGATGAACACCTGTGTCTGATTGCAGTAATTGGCGTGGAGAGACCGCATATAAGCCGGCGGGAATGAGAGAGCGAGAGAGAGAGTTGGACGCGGCTACTGCAACCGAGACTGAGAAGCAAGTGTTGGATCGCGTGTTTTGTTTATGCTGTGTTACCGTGGTAACGCGGAGAATGCGCTACTGTGCCTCGTTTCTTTTTGTTTTTCTGAATAAACACGAGTCCCAGTCACGCCGACCCTGTCTTCTTCTTTCCACACACACTGAACCTCTTCACACTGACCTTATCTGATAGGCTACTGTACAATATTTTCATTGTAGCCTAATAGACCCCTTATCAGTTGGTAAATATGGTGACGTTTTTCTGTGGGCGGAGCTTAGGTGGTTGCAGAATGATCCCTCTGGCCGCTTCCCTAACGTTAGTTTGCAAGTTTTGTCAGCTTGTTTTTTAACAATGATCGGAGAAAATCCGATTTTATCTTAATGTGCAAGGTCACTCAGTGTCCAGGACCGCGATTTTTGTTTGCAAAAGTTAATTTTAACGGACGGAACCAGACGTAAAAAACGTTTTACGGCTGACCCGTACACGCTCACTCAATGCATGGACGATCTGACAGGATTAACGCTCCCTCCGGTTGAGTGGCCTGACTTCTACACCTATCTGATAGAGAAACCGAGCGTAAAGAGAAACTGAGGGCATATAAATCTTTAGATGCCTATAACTATGTGCTGAATGGTCTTGTACAAGACTTGTGTGGTACGATCCGCAGTTCTGCCGAGCCAGCGCCGAGAAGACGACAATGTAAAGAGTGATATTACGGTGCAATTTTAATGATGTGAATATTTTCTAGAAATAAAAATTCCAGATACAGCATACTCATTTTTCATTGATTCTTGCACCCAACAACACATCAAGATGACATTTAATAATAATAATAATAATAATTTAAGTTCCTTATTATGTAGCCGAATCTGTGCTGGTTTGTATTAGCCGCCTGCAGTTGTCCGTTTGTTTTGCCTCCAGCTAGCGCCGTGACGTATCTGTGACGTCGGCGCAAAAGGGGTCTATAGAAAACGCATTTTGGCACATAATTTGGTTCAACCGCCAACCGCCCGCCACCCGCCCGAATTTAATAAAAAAAAAAAATTTCATCACGCCATCCGCCCGATCCGCGGTTTATCCGCGGAGTCCGCAGCTGTAACCGCCAACCGCGCATCTCTAGTGCCTGGGCATGACTGAAGACGAGCTGGAACAGGCCAGAGTCAACAATTGGGACTGTATTTTGTGCTCTTAAATCTGTATATTAAACAGGATTTGAAAAGTTATTTTGTTTTTATTTAAATTATGCTATTTTTTTAATTGTAAAATATTGTTGATAATTCCAGTCTGTGTCCCTTTAATGAATATTTGTAAGATTGAGTATACACATTGTTTAAAATAATTAGTAAATATTAATGTGAAATTCGACATCAGAATCTGTTGTAATTTTGTAAGTGATACTGTGCTCTTATTTTGTAAAACAACATCAGAATGTCCTGAAACGGTCTAGGTGACACTGTGAGGTGTACTCTCCGTCTGAGGTGAAAGTGGTCTGTGGAAACTAGGATTTAAAAAAATAATGTTCTGAATGTAAAGCCAAAACATCCTATTCATGAACTTTGGAGGGCTCTTAGTTTGTAATACAAAATCAGAATGTCCTGAAACACTGTAGTTGACACCGTGAGTAGGTGTCCTCTTCATCTGAGGTGAAATTGGTCTGTGGAAGCTAGAACTTTTTTTTAGTGATTTTCTGAATATGTAGACAAAACAGCTAATGTTTGAGTTTTGGGGGGCTCTTATTTTGGAAAACAACATCAGAATGTCCTAAAAAAACATTGTAGTTCACACCGTGAGTAGGTGTCCTCTTCATCTGACGTGAAATTGGTCTGTGGAAGCTAGGACTTTTATTTTTATGATTTTCTGAATGTATGGACAAAACAGCTAATATAGCCTATGAGTTTTGGAGGGCTCTTATTTTGGAAAACAACATCATAATGTCCTGAACCATTATAGTTGACACCGCGAGAAGGTGTCCTCTCCATCTGAGTTGAAATTGGTCTGTTGAAGCTAGGACTTTTATTTTTATGATTTTCTGAATGTGTAGACAAAACAGCTAATAGGCTATATTAGTTTTGGGGGGCTCTTATTTTGGAAAAAAACATCAGAATGTCCTGAAACATTGTAGTTGACACCATGAGAAGGTGTCCTCTCCATCTGATGTGAAATTGGTCTGTGGAAGCTACGACTTGTATAGGCAAAACAAGGTAATATATGAGTTTTCGGGGGCTCTTATTTTGGAATTCAGCATATCATGCAGTGACAGGTTGTGAGGTGTGCTAAAAAAAAAATTATTTCTTTCTTTCCTTCTTTCTTTCTTTCTGACAGACAGACAGACAGACAGAATAAATGAATGAATGTGAAATTGCCTTCGCCGGAATATTACCTGTTTATAGCCAGTGTATACGCGCACCGCGAAATATAGGGGCGGCTAGTTTGACCGCTTATTTCGAGGTGGCGGCTGGCTTGACCGCAGTATTTGAAAAATAAATATTTTGCACAACTGCAATGGAAACCGTTTTTGCGCATTTACAGGTCACCTGACATAGATGACACATGTGTTTAGACAGAATACGAGACAGCTTTATTGAATTAATAAAATACAAAATATTTACAGGAATACTGGATTCTAAACCTCAAAGAAATATCACAATCAAGACCTTGAAGCAGAAATGAGGGAGAAACACCCAGAAACTCCTCATATGTGCCGCTCCAAGTATAAGAGTCTTTCCTTGCCATTAATGCTGGATAACACACACACACACGTCTCCTGTGATTGATGGCCAGTGCAAAGGCTGGGATATAGTTAAACCTACCAACATCCGTCGCCATAATTTTTGGAATGATTATCGCGAGAGGAAAATTTACATTTTAGTTCAATAACATCGGTTAATGGTGTTAAAACCATTAAAACCGTCAACTACAGTTTTTTGTCGACATTTAGAAAAAATCGCAAAAGTTTTGGGCAAATCCGTAATGTAAACGCGCCTAATGTCTGGAATCGATGAAACTCCTGGGACGTAATAAAGTTGGGTTTACGCACTACATTAAACTTAGTCAAATCCAGCCTAGTGATGAATAATGTAGCATCATCTAAATCTACGGCTAGGCGTAGAAGGAATGGGGAAATTTCATTTTGTGTAAGGTGAAATAATTTGTAAACTTCACCGGCACATGAACACACAGTCAGGGGTGCACCCCTGATCTCATAAGGACAACATGATGCACCCCTGATCTCAGAATGACCACATGATGCACCCCTGATCTCAGAATGACCACATGATGGACCCCTGATCTCAGAATGACCACATGATGCACCCCTGATCTCAGAATGACCACATGATGGACCCCTGATCTCAGAATGACCACATGATGCACCCCTGATCTCAGAATGACCACATGATGCACCCCTGATCTCAGAATGACCACATGATGGACCCCTGATCTCAGAGTGACCACATGATGGACCCCTGATCTCAGAATGACCACATGATGGACCCCTGATCTCAGAATGACCACATGATGGACCCCTGATCTCAGAATGACCACATGATGCACCCCTGATCTCAGAATGACCACATGATGGACCCCTGATCTCAAAATGACCACATGATGGACCCCTGATCTCAGAATGACCACATGATGCACCCCTGATCTCAGAATGACCACATGATGGACCCCTGATCTCAGAATGACCACATGATGCACCCCTGATCTCAGAATGACCACATGATGCACTCCTGATCTCAGAATGACCACATGATGCACCCCTGATCTCATAATGACAACATGATGCACCCCTGATCTCAGAATGACCACATGATGCACCCCTGATCTCAGAATGACCACATGATGGACCCCTGATCTCAGAATGACCACATGATGGACCCCTGATCTCAGAATGACCACATGATGGACCCCTGATCTCAGAATGACCACATGATGGACCCCTGATCTCAGAATGACCACATGATGGACCCCTGATCTCAGAATGACCACATGATGGACCCCTGATCTCAGAATGACCACATGATGCACCCCTGATCTCAGAATGACCACATGATGGACCCCTGATCTCAGAATGACCACATGATGCACCCCTGATCTCAGAATGACCACATGATGCACCCCTGATCTCAGAATGACCACATGATGGACCCCTGATCTCAGAATGACCACATGATGGACCCCTGATCTCAGAGTGACCACATGATGGACCCCTGATCTCAGAATGACCACATGATGCACCCCTGATCTCAGAATGACCACATGATGGACCCCTGATCTCAGAATGACCACATGATGCACCCCTGATCTCAGAATGACCACATGATGGACCCCTGATCTCAGAATGACCACATGATGGACCCCTGATCTCAGAATGACCACATGATGCACCCCTGATCTCAGAATGACCACATGATGGACCCCTGATCTCAGAATGACCACATGATGCACCCCTGATCTCAGAATGACCACATGATGCACCCCTGATCTCAGAATGACCACATGATGGACCCCTGATCTCAGAATGACCACATGATGCACCCCTGATCTCAGAATGACCACATGATGGACCCCTGATCTCAGAATGACCACATGATGGACCCCTGATCTCAGAATGACCACATGATGCACTCCTGATCTCAGAATGACCACATGATGCACCCCTGATCTCAGAATGACCACATGATGCACCCCTGATCTCAGAATGACCACATGATGCACCCCTGATCTCAGAATGACCACATGATGCACCCCTGATCTCAGAATGACAACATGATGCACCCCTGATCTCAAAATGACCACATGATGCACCCCTGATCTCAGAATGGCCACATGATGCACCCCTGATCTCAGAATGACCACATGATGAAAAAAAAAGAATAATCACGAGCAGAGCAGTTAGGGTTAATATCCACAAGATCCATGGCTTTTATCAAATGATTTAAACCCCTACAGATTGAATAGGAGAAGGAGTTTGTGAAGAATGACGATCAAGATTAATATCCAAATAGCAGTTAAAGTCTCCAGCAATTATCAAAGGTAACACTTTATTTCGATAGTCCACTTTAGACATTCTACTAACTATAAGTAGCTTTGCAACATGTCAACTAACTGTCATTAGAGTATTAGTAGACTGTCAGCTTAAGATCTGCTAACACTTTATTTTGATGCTTCCCCAACAGATATTCTACTGACTATGGGTGCATCTCAATATCCCTCCTCGTCTCCTCGCTCCTCTGTCCTCCATCCTATGACCCGAAAACCGATCAAGCTCAGCCATCTTGAAGGATGTCTCAATTCTCTAATTGCACCGCGAGGAGGCGAGGATCGAGGAGTGAGGAGGCTTCCTGAGGAGTCATAAGCGAGGATACACGGGTGTAACCTATGCGGAAGTGTTCTATCGACTTAACGTGACGCACATATAAATTCTTCTCCCCCTTCTTCACATCAGTCACAATAAAATTCATTTATACTTTACATTTGCAGTTTAAATAAACCACACATCTCACATATTTCAACAGGGTATCTTGCTTTATTATTATTAATTATGAATTTCTTAAATAACCAAACTTTAACAACATATGGGGAGATCCTTTGAGCGCTGCTGATGACGCTGTGAAGTGACGCTCGAGTGGTCAAGTATTCCAATGTATAAAAAAGATTTACAGGAGGTGGAGCTGAGACGCGAGGAAAGGAAACGAGGATGCACAAATAAGAAATGAGAAGCACCGTATATGTAACTTGGCAACTACAAGTCAACTTATTCTACTAATGTAACGCGGTGCGGTAGAAATAGAGATTAGGCTGGATCCAGACGCAGTGTGGCTTTATTAACAGACTACAAACTTAGACAGGAACAGGATTCAAGGACTCAGGAACAGGAACGACCAACGTTAACATGTACAATCAAACATTCAACAACTCACCAAGACAGGGTAGAAACACAGGGCTTAAATAATCATAGACAAATGAGCTAACAAGATAACAAGGGGGCGTGGGAAATAAGAAACACCTGGGATAACTAATAGACAGGACAGGGAACCACTGAACATGACATAACAAGACAAGACACAACACCCACATCATGACAACTAACCTGAACCCAAACACCTACCATAACAGTCTACTGACAGTCTACTACAGTTTACTAATACTCTAATGAGAGTTAGTTGGCATGTAGTTGCAAAGTTACTTATAGTTAGTAGAATGTCTAAAGTGGACTATCGAAATAAAGTGGAACCTTATCGAATTAGTCAAGTTAGTATCTGGAATCTCAAAAAAAAAAAAAAAAAATCAGGATCTATATTTGGTCCATAGCCTACCTACACGTTAACATATGTAGTCGGGAAATGATTACTGAATCCGGATACAATAATATATCTTCCCGCAGGGTCAGACATCGGAAATTCAGAGTGCATTCGGAAAGGAATAGATTTCCCAAAAAGTATAGCCAGCCCTTTAGCTGTAGAGGAAAAAGTGGCTTGATAAACTTGTGAGATCCAACTTGCCTTAACCCGCTTCTGTTCTATGAGTTTCCTGAAGAAAAATAATGTCAGCCGACAATGACTTTAAATGTGCAAACACTTTTCCCCTTTTAATCGGAATCACGTAGCAAGAGTAAACATTGTCTGGTGCAACAAAAAACATAAAAAAGAACTCACAAACTTCCCACAGCTGCTCCAAGAACAGAATCAGCAAGTATTCCCCATCATCTCGGAGACAACAAGAGTGCAAAGTCTAACTTAGCTTACCTTAGCCCAAAAAAGAGCAGAAATAAACGAGAAACACAAAGAGAAAAAAGTATTTTACCCGGCACGCAAATAACTATTCATGTGTGCATCATGCTCAGGCCAAGCTGAGTAAATTCACACATAGAAGTTACGCATTCGACAAGTTATACACAAACTTCTTAGCCTCCGGTGATTTAAAAGAGCGCTCTAAAATGCAGTGTCAGTTTCGCTGGAAAACGCAGGGACCATTTCAATCCGGCCTCCAGTAGAGCTTTCGTGCCTGAGCTGAAGGCACTTCGCCACGCGGTCACCTCCGGTGTGGAGTTAGGGAAGATGTGAATCCGCTTTCCTTTATATTCCAGAGGAAACCTTTCCCGGCTCAGACAAGAGATTAAAGCTTTCAGACGGCTTGGGTAACAGAGCCCGATGAGATCGGTTAATGGAAGTTGTCTCGACCGAAGACCTCGGTGATCATGTCCGAAATGAACACAAAGGGGCGCCCCCACTTATTCCCACAAATTTGAGATTCAGTCTGCGAGAGCGTCCTTACAAGTCATTCAGTTTAGCCCAGAGAGGTTTATTTTCTGTGCGCAAATCTTCACACACCTTTTCGACCTCACCGAGGCGTAAATTCGTACCGTTCTGGGCACCTTATCCACCATTTTGTGTTTAACGCCGGCCTATTCTGACTGCAAGTTAACCAGTGTGGCACATTCAAACAAATAGAGCTGTCATCAAAAAGTCATTATCGACTGTAAAGTGAACTGATGGTACTTAAATTACAAAAACATAAAAAATCTGGTGTCAGCAGAGAAGAGCTCTGTAAAAGGTGACTACTCCATGAACTGTGCACATGCACCCTCTCAAACCTTTTTCTAATCTTGACAAAACTCATATTGTTGGAAAGGACTGAGACTCAAGGTTCCATATTTGGCCAGTGTTTTTTGATAGAAGTGATATTGTGACAGACATGTTCACTTAATTTGTGATGCATCAGAAATGTTTCAGTAAGTGGGTGTCAACCAGTGGCTAAACAAAATTTCACCAGAACCTCAATTTTTGTGATTTTGACTTTAAATTTGGAACAGAACTTGGTTAGAAATATCGATTTGATTTTATAGCAATTTTATAGTCATTTTTTTTAAAGTAATTTCACTTCAACAATAATTTTCTGAGTGTCAATCTTAGTTCTGTTAAAGAATCCCGGGTGTGAACGTCTGATCTTATGAAACCCATGGCCTATATACAAAGTGAGTTAAAAAAAAAAAAAAAAAAAACTACACATTCGCCTGCAATGAGAATAAACAAGGTTTGTGTTGACCACAGTGAGCTAGTGGTGTATCGGATGCAGAGAGCAATAAACCACCTACATTCAAGAAACACTTAGAAACTAAACAAAACATTCTGTTTTACTTTATTCCGCTTTTGTCATGTTAACAATTTTGCATATTTGTGGATCTATGCATTCATATTAACACATTTCAAAGTTCGATTTTTTTTTAACTTAATATAATGTATAATGCCTGTGTTGGGTTGCCACAGTAGATGTCTGATGTAAAGTCTCAGTTCTGAAGTAAAAACCTGTTGAGAACAATTTATATAACTAACATACAACAATAAAAGAGTTAATTGCACACTGAAAGATCATTTGATTGCAAATATATACGAATAGTGTAAAGTTTCGTCAATGCACGGTGGAATAATCTACAAAATGTGGTCAGTGCAAACATGACTTCCACTTCCTCTTGATGTGGCTGAAATTCCCCCATTGAAAGCTCTGGCGTAAAGTTTCTTCTCAAACAGCCTGACTCTAGACTGCATCATGAAGTGCTTTAACATCATGAACATCATGGCGGGTTATCTCTGTGAGTTTACTTTGTTAATATTTTATAGGCTATCTGCTGTGTATAAACTAAAGCATTTACATATATAATGTTTAATGACATAATAATAATCCATATTATGTGTGTGTGGTGTTTATTTCACAGATCTGCTCATATGGTGTGAAGCTGCGGAGACTTTAACTGATCAACTTACAGATTTGGGTCAAAATGTGTCCATAAACTGTGATTTTGATGTAAAGGAGGTTTATTGGTTTTTACTGAAACTTCCAGATTCTCCGGTTCTGATATTACTCTCTTCCACAACGGCAGCTATTTTTTACTACAGTAAAGCTTTTAGTCAGAAATATTCAGTGAAAAGTAAACATCGCCTGTTCATAAATAATGTCACTATTGATGATTTAGGACTTTATTACTGTGTGACCAAAGACGCTCGTCCAAAATACAGCAACGGCACCAGACTACACATCAGTGGTGAGTGTGATTGAACATTCAGTGAACATCAAGCTAAACACTTAATCATTGTTAGACAAATAAATATTAAATATTAATATTAAACCCCTTCAATGATTACACAGAACCGACTCCAGAGATCCAGAATCATACAGTGGTGAAGATCATTGAGAAGAATCAGACACATTGGCAGATTATTATCTTCATATCTGCTCTGTTGAATGCTGTTCTGATCATCGTGATCATCGGTGAGCTCTTTGAGGATTGTGTTGTTCTGTTTGTAAAGATGGGAAGACTTAATGTTTAATCTGTCTTTCACTTTAAGGACTAGTAAAGGTGTTTATTCTTGGAAGCAAGAGAACCAGAGACAACTTGAAACAATCTCAAGATACAAACCTACAACAACCTCAAGTTATGGGTCCTGATATACCGCAAGACTCAAGTCAAGTGCAGGTAAAGCAACTCTGATTAATGCAATCAAAATGAGTTAAGATACTAATATGCACCTTTTAAAAGTATTGTTCATATCATTCCAAACCTGTATTTATTTATTAAATCTGAAACACTAAAGACGACATTTTTGAAGAACTGTTTTTGTATACAATAAAAGTCAATGGGGTCCAAAACAACAGTGGACAATTGCAGGTTTTACTTTATGGGCAAAAGAGTTCATTTCATTTTCATTTGATGTATTTGCTGGGTGGACTATTCCTGTGTTACCACATATTTATATGGTTTCAAGCGTATCCCTTTATGGATTCTAATATGCACCTTTCACATTTGAAATACCAGTTGTGCAATCTTAAAAATAAAGGTTTCAAAATGGGGTTTTCACAGTAAAGCCATAAGAACCATTTTGGTTTTCCCAAAGAACCTTTCAGTGTTAAAATAATCATGTTATTGTAGTGTATGAAGAACATTATAATAATATAAAGAACCTTATATGGAATGGAAAGATTCCATGGATGTTAAAGATTCTTTTTAGAACCATCAATGCTGATAAAGTCTTTTAATAGCTAAAGCTACTATTCTTTCTAGCAGTTCAGAATTGTTTGTATTACGTGTTACAGAAAACTGTAACACATCTGAATTGAAATTAAATGCATTGGTTGTTGTTTTTTCAGTACGCTACAGGAGTTATTTCCACACCATGTAAAAGGTTTCAGCCCAGACAAATAAACAGTACATATGCGCTTCTAGAGCTGCCAGAATCAAGAACACACCATCAAATCTGACACCATTTAGTTTCCTTTCTCACTGTTTGTGAAAAAGTATCACATATTGTAGATCTCTTTAATCCACATATTTAGCTTGCTATTTTTGACCCCAAGTGTTGTGCAAGGGACTGTTTCATTTAGAATAAGCATTTTGAAGTAAATTGTAAATTATGGTTAATACTTGCTCATCTTGGATGTAATGGTTAACAATATCTGTAATTAGTAATTACTTGTCATTTAGTCATTTAGTTTGTGGCAATTACATTGCCAGAAATACTGTTCAATGCTGTAATGTTGATACATTTAGATTTGAACCTCAAAATGCAGTTTGCTTTAGAAATGTTTTGTTTGATAGCTTATTTGTGATAACTTGCAAACTGTCTTGAGGGATATTCAGTGTTCAGATAATGTCCGACTGAATTCCGGTGCTAGTTTCATGTGTTTCTACTCTGGAATCCTCTATACTCACATAATAAACTCATTTCACTTCAATATGTATTTATTTCATAAGTAGTCTTGTAATGAGTAGAATAATGAGCAGCCAAAATGCCAAAATTATCCGTTTTGTAATATATATATACCGCGTGTGTGTGTGTGTGTGTGTGTGTTAGCACACAAAGCATGTCTATACACACAACTTACACATCCTGTTGTATTTGTTCAATAAAGCTGTTACAATACAAACTGTATACATGGTTAACTTCTGAAATAAAATGTCGAAATGTCGTTCCAAACTCAAATGAATGATCTTAATAACATTGACGGTTCTCAAGCGTTAGATTTAAACTTCAAATGCACTCTGTTCATCACTGTACGGCTTCAGAAGACTATAAAGCCCACACGTTACGTTTACTGGAGGAGAACAGTTTATGGTACTTTATTTGTGATTTCAGAGCTTGACTGTATAAATTACACATCACTTTTATAAAAAACTGAGCAGATATGCTAAAATCTCATTTTGTTTTCCAGAGCAGAAAGAAAGTAATATATGTTTGAAACAACATGACAAAAAAACTGTCCATTTAACTTACTTATTTTTGTACTTTGAAATCAAAGAGGACCATGTGCATTCTTTATTTTTAGGAACCTGTTTGTTATGTTACAATCATCTTTGTGTTACAATCATCTTTTTTGAATGAATAAAAAACACTGGGTAAACAACATCAGAACTCTTTTTGCAGTTTGGTCAGGGACTGCACTCCCCGTGGCTTTAGCACCTCTAAAGTATAGGCCTAGTTTACATCATGTGAGGTAGGGCTGGAATGTGTTTAGAGATGCTCTTGTAAAATGTTCCACTGGTCTTGCACCTTACAAGAAAAGAACCACAACGTCTCACCTAGCCAACTTCAAAAGAGGGGGTGTAAAGCAAGATTTTTTCTATTTTAATCATACTCCACGTTCTCACATATTTCTTAAAATATGCCTATGAGTTCAATTGTTTAAAATGTTTTGTGCATTGAGAGAAAAGGGCTTTACATAGGCTATAGGCTAAATATTCACAATTGTGCTGCTTTCATGTGCTATTGGAATTATTGTTAATACTAGTTTCCTGGTTAAAACAGTTTGGCACAAACACCCTCAAGTCAAGATTTTAATCACGACTTCAGAAGTGGGAAGTATGAAATTTCCAACAGCACGTGAAGGCAGTGTTAGCCTATATAACCAGTTCACACACACACACACACACACAGAAAGACCTAGTCAAGCACATGGGACATTCTAAAACGCTTAGCGTGGCTTAATGTTTTCCTATGGGAGGAAAACACGTATAATTAAATGCGTTGTGTTCATGGGTTCATCTGCTTTTCTTTATCAACTTTGTATGGTTTATTAATAAGGTGTTTACTGAATTTAGTCTTTTAATATCACTGTCAGTATAGCCTACATCAGAGCCAAAGAGAGAAAGAGTTGCGACACTCCCATAGACCTCCTGTCACGGTTTTTGAATTCTCCGCCTTCTTCATGTCTCGTGATTATGTGTGTGTTGCGTGTGTCTCTGTGTGGGCGTGGCCACTTTAGCGCCGCTGATCATCGACGCCAGCTGTTGTCACTTCACAGTGGCTATTTATTCCAGTGACTGGTGTCTCTCTTTGTCAGATCGTTTTGGTATGTTCCGTGTTGGTTCCTGTTCCGTTTCGTGGTCGTCTTCGTGGTCTTCGTGGTGTTCGTGCTCCCGGATTGTTTCCTGTTCCTGCACTGCCGGTACTGCTCACGCTTCCCTGGACACTGGATTATTCACCACAGATCATCACTACCACCCGGTTGCCTGTCAAGGTCCCTGCGTCGCTCGCCCTGTCTGTGTTTCCTGTGTTCTATGTGTCTGACTTGAGCTTCTGTTTATTCTTAATAATAAACATTGTTTCACTGCACTTGCTTCCAGTCATTATCTGACATAACGATCTGACCGTTATGGAAGCAGCAGGAGGATCCCCGAGCAGTCTGGAGGAATTCATTAATCGCAGCATAGCACGGATGGATTCGCAAGAGATAAACATCAGTAACACTGGCAGGGCGGTACAGACCTTAGTGACGCAGGTGTCCGAGCTCACCCAACAGCTACAACTTCTGAGAGCTCCCACTGCGCCACCCACACCGCCTGTTCAACCCACGCCACCTGAGTCGCTCTCCCAGTCCGAGCCACGGTTGCCGGTACCTGAGTCGTACAGTGGAGAACCCAATTTTTGTAGGGCCTTTTTGACCAGGTGTTCCATGCATTTCTCTTTGCAGCCACGCACTTTTCTGAAAGAGGAGACAAAGGTGGCCTTTGTTCTCACCCTGCTGACTGGGAGAGCGGCGTTATGGGGAACGGCGGTGTGGGAGAATCAAGATCCATGCTGTTCCTCGTTCCTGGCACTCGCCGAGGAGATGAAGCGGGTCTTTGACCGATCGATGGCGGGAAGAGAGGCAGCTAGACTTCTCGCCGACCTGGAACAAGGCAAGCGTTCGGTTTCCGACTATTCCATTGAGTTCCGCACGTTGGCGGCCGAGTGCCAGTGGAACGAGGAGGCGCAGTGGGACATGTTCCTGCGTGGGCTGGCTGACCGTGTCCAAAGGGAAATATACATGTTGGATTTACCCAAGACTCTGAATGGACTTATCGACCTGGCGTTGAGAGTGGATGCTCGTATCTCCAGGATGGAGCGTCGGGGTGTTTCCAACCGATCACCTGGCGGCATGGAGTCTTTTCCGAACAGCGGTAGGGACACGGTCAGCCAAAGCAACGATCCTGAGCCCATGCAGGTGGGTAGAGCTCGGCTTTCCCGGGAGGAGAAGGAGAGGCGGAGGTCCCAAGGACTCTGTCTGTACTGCGGGGGAGCGGGCCATTTTAGTAACACCTGCCCGGTAAAAGGCCAAGCCCGATAGTAAATCTGAGGCTACTATCGGGTGGGATCTCCGCCGAGAAGACCTCATCACCATCATCCACGCTCCTCCCGGTAAGACTGAGATGGGCAACCGGCACCCACACCTGTCAAGCTTTACTGGACTCAGGAGCGGAGGGGAACTTCATTGACAGTAAGCTCGTTCAGAGACTTAACATCCCGGTTCAGTCACTCATCCGCAAGATATCTGTTCATGCACTCAATGGACAGGAACTTCCGAACATTTCTCTCACCACTGAACGCATTACACTTATCACCTCTGGCAATCACACAGAAGACATATCATTTCTCCTCATGAACTCACCATTAGCTCCCATAGTTCTCGGCCATCCTTGGCTTAACGAACATAACCCCCGGGTTGACTGGCATCGGCACTCCATTTCTGCTTGGAGTAATTCTTGTTATGAGTCTTGTCTTGTCTCTGCTTGTCCGTCTGTTCCTGTTTCTGTGTTACAGGAGGAGGCAGGGGATTTATCAAACGTGCCCACCGAGTACCTTGATCTGAAGGAAGTGTTCAGTAAGTCCCGGGCTGCTTCTCTTCCTCCTCACCGTCCCTATGACTGTGCCATAGACTTAGTGCCAGGTAAGTCTCTGCCTAAGGGCAAGTTATACTCACTCTCTGTTCCTGAGAGGGAGGCCATGGAGAAATATATTTCTGATTCTCTAGCATCAGGGTTCATCCAGCCTTCCTCTTCTCCAACGGGGGCGGGGTTCTTCTTTGTGGGTAAGAAGGATGGATCTCTGAGACCTTGTATTGACTACCGGGAGTTGAACAACATCACGGTAAAGAATACTTATCCTTTGCCGTTGATGTCTTCAGCTTTCGAGAGGTTGCAGGGAGCATCAGTATTCACTAAGTTGGACTTACGCAATGCTTATCATTTGGTTCGTATCAGGAAGGGGGATGAATGGAAGACCGCTTTCAACACCCCCAGGGGTCACTTTGAATACTTGGTCATGCCTTTTGGGTTGTCCAACTCCCCAGCGGTCTTCCAGGCACTCGTCAACGACGTGCTGCGAGATATGGTAGATCAGTTCATATATGTTTACCTGGATGACATATTGATTTTTTCATCTTCTCTCCAGGAACATGTGCAGCACGTTCGACGAGTGCTTCAGAGGTTGCTAGAGAATGGGCTTTTTGTCAAGGCAGAGAAATGCGATTTTCATGCACAGTCGGTATCTTTTCTAGGATACATAGTCTCGTCTGAGGGAATACGTATGGATCCCGACAAGGTTAAGGCTGTGGTAGATTGGTCAAGTCCAGATTCCCGTAAGGCCCTACAGAGGTTTCTGGGGTTCGCCAATTTTTATCGACGGTTCATTCGTAATTTCAGCCAACTAGCCGCTCCTCTGACTGCCTTGACCTCCCCCAGAACTACGTTCAGGTGGTCTGATACAGCGGAGGCTGTATTTTCCAAACTTAAGAGTCGCTTTGTTTCGGCTCCCATTCTCCCGTCTACTCCCGAGTGCATTTTACCAGACAACTTATTTGTCTCCACACTCACATGGGAGGTCGAATCGAGGGTCAAGACGGCCTTAGAAGGGGTAACGCCTCCGCCCGGGGGTCCACCGAATCGATTATTTGTGCCGGAGGAGTTACGGTCGGACGTTATCCAGTGGGGGCATTGTTCCAACGTGGCTTGTCATCCAGGAGTTAATCGTACCAGGTTTTTGGTCAAGCAACGGTTTTGGTGGCCATCCATGGCTCGTGACATCCGCAGTTTTGTTTTGGCTTGCTCGGTTTGCGCCACTGGTAAGACTTCCAACCGACCCCCAGATGGGTTACTCCAACCGCTGTCAGTCCCTTCGAGACCCTGGTCCCATATTGCGCTAGATTTTATTACCGCCCTCCCACCCTCCCAGGGTATGACGGTCGTTTTGACCGTGGTGGACCGGTTCTCGAAGGCGGCTCATTTCGTCCCCTTGCCTAAATTACCCTCTGCCAAGGAGACAGCGGTGACTGTGGTTGACCACGTGTTTCGTTTACATGGCCTCCCGACAGACGTGGTTTCCGACAGGGGGCCCCAGTTTGTGTCCAGATTTTGGCGAGAATTTTGTAGATTGCTGGGTGCGACTGTCAGTCTATCTTCTGGTTTTCATCCCCAGAGCAATGGTCAAACCGAGAGAGCCAACCAGGATTTGGAGAGAATGTTGCGATGTTTGGTGTCCAAAAATCCTTCCTCCTGGAGTCAGCAACTCTCTATGGTGGAGTACGCCCACAATTCGTTACCAGTGTCATCCACAGGCCTATCTCCGTTTGAGTGTAGCTTAGGTTACCAGCCACCAGTTTTTTCGAGTCTGGAATCCGAAGTCGCGGTCCCCTCCGCTCACGCTTTCGTCCAGAGGTGCCACCGCACATGGACCAGAGCCCGTGAGACTCTGCTCCAAGTGGGGGCACGCACCAAGGCTACGGCCGATCGCCACCGGTCGAGACCTCCCGTATACGTCGTCGGTCAAAAAGTGTTGCTTTCTACCAAGAATATTCCTTTACGTTCCGTCTCTAATAAGCTTGCTCCTAAATTTATTGGCCCGTTTGCCGTCACCAAGATCATTAGTCCGGTGACGGTCCGACTCAAACTCCCTCCGGCGTACAGGAGGATTCATCCCGCCTTTCATGTGTCTAAAATTAAACCCGTGTTTTATTCTCACATTAATCCGCCAGTCCCGGTTCCCCCCCCGCCGCGTCTCGTAGATGGGGAGCCTACTTATTCGGTAAATCGCATTCTGGACTCGAGACGGAGGGGACGAGGGTTTCAGTACCTGGTGGACTGGGAAGGTTACGGTCCGGAGGAGAGAAGTTGGGTTCCTGCTAGGGACATCCTGGATCACTCCCTTATCGATGATTACAATCGACAGGTAAGGGAGTCGGGGAACGCCAGGCGGCGTTCCTAGAGGGAGGGGTACAGTCACGGTTTTTGAATTCTTTGCCTTCTTCATGTCTCGTGATTATGTGTGTGTTGCGTGTGTCTCTGTGTGGGCGTGGCCACTTTAGCGCCGCTGATCATCGACGCCAGCTGTTGTCACTTCACAGTGGCTATTTATTCCAGTGACTGGTGTCTCTCTTTGTCAGATCATTTTGGTATGTTCCGTGTTGGTTCCTGTTCCGTTTCGTGGTCGTCTTCGTGGTCTTCGTGGTGTTCGTGCTCCCGGATTGTTTCCTGTTCCTGCACTGCCGGTACTGCTCACGCTTCCCTGGACACTGGATTATTCACCACAGATCATCACTACCACCCGGTTGCCTGTCAAGGTCCCTGCGTCGCTCGCCCTGTCTGTGTTTCCTGTGTTCTATGTGTCTGACTTGAGCTTCTGTTTATTCTTAATAATAAACATTGTTTCACTGCACTTGCTTCCAGTCATTATCTGACACCTCCGTTGTAAAAAATGGCGGCGCTTTTAACGGCCTACTTCCGGGATTTGAAGATCGGATTAGTTCCAAACTCTGTCATTTGGGCGCTGGACTCTATTCACTTACATTGCTGCGTGTCGAGTTGTTCCAGAGGTAAATTGCTGAAATATCGACCTTTTGAATTGTCAACTGTCTATATTGTATCAGAGGCCCTTTGCGATGCTTATACTGGTCTTCATTTGTATATGCGCAGCGTAATTATTTATATTTTATCTTGGTTGTTTCAACCAATTTTCTAGCATTGCCTGCTTGCTAGTTAGCTAGCGCGACTTCGCCAGCTGTGAAGGTAGCATCTAATTAGTTCGGTAATGAATCGCTACCACCTTTATAGCAACTTTTATTTGATTGAATTTTTGGGATATACTAACTTTTCATATGTGACATGTTGGCTTGAGTTTTGAGTGGTTAATGCTGCACGTCGAGTTGTTCCAGAGGTAACGTAAGTTTCTGAAATATGGACCTCTTTTGAATTGTCAACTGTCTATATTGTTTTCTCACCTATAATTTCATTTGTATGCCTTTCTTTATGGTTTATTTGCCCCACTTTATCCCACCGTTTGTTTTGTTGTATTGAGTGAAGCAGCTTGTGAGAACAATGCTGGACCAGGATTGTTATGGCCATCACCAGTTCTGTCTGTTTCATGGATCACCTGCCCCTGGTTTTTGTTTTTCGTTCACACACACTCACACAAGCACACATTTTTGTTGTCTGTCATTGTTTAATAATTTTTTTTTCTTTGAAAACCTTCATTTGTATCAGCCATGCTTAATTGATGTCTCTATACACGGGTTTCTTGTATACAAACAATACCAGATGCGCGCGCATCCAAGTCTTAGAAATTTGGGAGTTATCCTGGACAAAGACATGTCATTAGTGCAGCACTGCAAGCAGCTGACGAGAAACTGCTTCTTTCAATTAAGGAAAATCTCACAACTTAGAAATATGGTTTCACGAAATGATTTGGAGCTTATCATTCATGCCTTTGTGTCTTCGCGTTTAGACTATTGTAATAGTTTATTTTCATGCCTAAACCAGAAGGAGCTCTCTCGACTGCAATTAGTACAAAACTCTGCAGCCAGAATTCTAACACGTACTAATAGGAGGTCTCACATATCCCCTATCCTAAAAGAACTTCACTGGCTACCAGTGTCTTATAGGATTAATTTAAAAATTGGGGTTTTAGTTTTCAGAGCTTTGCATGGTCAGGCACCCCCTTATAATAGTGACCTGATTCAGCGTTATACCCCTGTGCGTGCTCTGAGGTCTGTGGATCAGAACCTGCTGACGGTTCCACCCACTCGCTATCGTACTAGAGGTGACCGATCCTTTCAGGCTGTTGCCTCTAGGTTGTGGAATGAACTCCCACCGGCTATGCGCTCTTTTGACTGATGCCTTCAAATGCAGACTAAAGACTCATTTATTTGATCAGGCTTTTAATTAGCTGCTCGTGGGTTGAAATGATCATGTACTGTTTATGCTTTTATTCTGTGTATTTTATGATATAAAATGTTTTTGTTGTGAAGCACTTCGTGGCCTTATACCTGTGAAAGGTGCTATATAAATAAACTTTTACTTACTTACTTAGTAAAATATTCATTTAATTCAAAAAGTTGAATTAAATATACTGCCTTTCTATTGAAAATATACAAATCTGTTCCTACACTCAGCAATTACATCCGATGATCTTCAGGCTCTGAAAACAATATGCCCAGATGCTGCTTTGTTTACAGCTATCAACACAGACATGGACTCTGACACAGATACAGCCTCTGAAACTGAATACGAACTCCCTGAACCTCTGACAGCCATGTATGATCCATCTGCAAGGGACTTGTCACCAGCTGACCTAAAAGTTAAGTGTGAAGTTAGCTTTGACAAAATGAGAATAAGATGCACAATTTTAAACTGGAACATTTACAGGATGTGACTAAAGAGCAGGCAAAGTGCACAACATGGAACATACACAGAGTAGGACGTATAACTGGAAGTACTTTTAACAGGGTTGTTAGATGTAAGCAGTGTGGTCAAACATGTAATCCAGTATGACACCAAAGAGCTCACTATACCAGCTGTCATGTGGGGCAGGCAAATGGAAGATACTGCACGTCAGTGTTACGAAACAGAAATGAGGAAGACATACAAATTTCAACCTAAAAGAAGTGGGGCTAACCGTAAAAGCAGACAAGCCATATCTGGCTGCTTCTCCTGATGGGGTATTCTCCTGTGACTGTTGTGGAACAGGTTTACTAGAGATCAAATGTCCAGAGAGGGACTACAGGGGTCTGAAGCTGATGCTACCTTCTGCCTAGATGAATATTATGAGCTGCGCCAAAACCACTCATACTACTCACAGGTTCAACTGCAAATGTATGTTTGTCAATTGAACATGTGTGATTTCATGGTGTGCTGTGGACAAAGAACAATAGCATCACCCGCCGGATATGGAGAGATGGCCACTTCCTTAAAGAAACCCTTTCAAAGGGTGAAGTGTTCTTCATGGACCACCTCCTTCCAGAGCTGGTCTGCCGCCGCCAAGACCGCCAGTTGGCTGAAGAGGTCAACTGTCCTCGTTGCAAAAGACCCAGCTTTGGCAAAATGATCACATGCATAGACTGTTGCAAGCAGTTCCACTATAAATGTGTGAACATTGTCAGACAGACCAAAAGATGGAAATGCGGATGTGAAGACATAGCCTAGGTGGATGCTGTACTGCACATGATGCCCGCCCAAAAAAGTCACCTCAAGTCATACATCTTTGTCAAATATATATTCATTAATTTAGTTTGTTACATTACATCATATTACAAATATCATGAATTATTCATTCATCACACATAGTTATATATTTTTAACACTTGTTTTTACAATCATTATATTGTAAGCTATATTCAAGTTGTTGGTCCGTTTGATCACAACATAAAGCAGTGGTTCTTAAACTAGGGGTCGGGACAATTATTATATATATATTTTTTTTTTTTTACATATATACACATGCTGCTGTCTATTTACGGGGGACAACAGACCTCTTCAGATTTGTGAGACCTGCACAAATGGTGACAATGTGATCTAGCATGTCAAGTCAACCTGGCTTATTGGTATGACGCTGTTCAATATTTGGAAATTCTTCAGCTGACCAATTGCACGTTCTACATGTATACGAACCCTCGATAACTGTCGGGACGTGTCAACGCACAAACCAGACAACTGTGACTTACCCTTAGTGAAACTAGGGATTTTTAAAGTTGCTCCCACACTCGCCAACTCTTATCTACTAGGAACCCTCTGTCTGCAAGTATGACATCACCATGGCCAAGTTTGTTTAAAAAGTTTGAATCTAATGTAATGTAGTTTGTCTGAGGCCCGACCACCCCACCCATCGGACAGAAAGGAAATGGAGCCTGCAGGTGTTATGCCAATTAAATATTTGATTGTGTTCTAGTGTTTGTAATTGGACCAAGTTTCAGCTCTGGCTTTCAAATTGTATGTCCTTTGTATAAAAATTTCAGTACAATCAATTATGCATCTTCAGTTTTTGAATTTGGGTTAAATGATTTTAGGCAAGTTTGCTCTCACTGCTTCCTTACTGGGCCAAATTACTAGTGGTTTTAGGACGGAGGACAGCAGGGGGTACCACTCCCTTAAAATTTTGGAAACAGTGGAGAAGGAAAGGCCGAATCGATATGCTATGTCCTTGTTGGAGAGGGCAAGACTTAATTTCATGAGCACTAACAGGAGGTGGTTCTCCCATGTTAATCCACCCTTCAGTGTGATCGCTGAGCTTCTTTTGAGAATGCTCAAAAGCCATAAAAAAGCCTGTACATTTTGGAGACCTTAAACTTTTTTATTTATTTTTTAAATGACCGATCGTTTCGCTAGATAAGACCCTTATTCATCGTCTGGTGTCGTTTAAAGCCCTTTGAAGCTGCACTGAAACTGTCATTTGGACCTTGTACCGTTTAGGTCCTGTTGAAGTCCATTATATGGAGAAAAATCCTGGAATGTTTTTATCAAAAACCTTAATTTCTTTTCGACTGAAGAAAGAAAGACATGGACATCTTGGATGACATGGGGGTAAGTAAATTATCAGCAAAAGTTGTTTTTTTTTCATTAAGTTACTTGGATTGAGTTACAGCGTCTACTCTGTACACTAACCCAGAGCCATAGAGAAAAATCTTCACTCTGCACTTACCTAGACCCAAACATAAAAGTGTAAATTTATTTTTAATCTGTTATAGTTTTGATAATGTGTATGGCTTAATCTTAAAATTATATTCTTAGTCTTAACATGATCATGTTTCACGTTGTTGTCCTAGGGGTGGCCACTTTCATCAGAAGAAGTGAGCTAGCTTCTAAGCGAATTCTGAACGGACCGCCAGACCTCTTTGCGTGATCACGAAGGTGGGCTAATGGCTGAATCGGAATTTATAAGCAAAATCACGGGAATCAATAGCCTAATACAGCCCAGTTGTGCTAAAATAAATATAATGAGACATCCATCATCAGATGAATGATATGGAAAAGTTAAGTTAGAGCCGCTAAAGCCAGTGCTACTACCCATGCAAACATGAACACTAAGCTTTTCCCTCCAAAAATATAGGCTAAAACTTATCTAAGTAATATACAGTATTTTGTTGTCACCCTGCCTCTCCAAATGCAAAACTGACATTAACAAAATGCAATAATAGCTGAAAAAAGTACTTGTGTGTGTGTTTTATTTTATATTTACCGTTCAATAATGCAATCACATCACTGCTGTCTGTCCCATAGAAGAACATGACAGCCAGCGTACGTTTTGGAACTATTGGGGCTTACATGAACCACGTGACAGCCAGCGGCGACATCAAAGAGTGTCGCAACTCTTTCTCTCTATGGCTCTGGCCTACATTAAGCAACGTTGTTTTGTCCCCTCAATTTCTATTGCCTCCAGAGTAGACATTACAAGAGCACACTATCTTTCTTGAGACTGGCATAAACTAAACCATGTAGTGCATGGGAACATCCACTTAATATTTAGATTCTGAATAATCCATCTATTTTAACTTTTCTCTGTGAATATATCAGGGCGCATGTAACGGTAACCGGTGTTATGTGTTACCTGATACTTTTCTCAACGCTAGCCAGAATGGACCAATCACAGACGTTTGAGGTTACTGGACGCGTATTTTTAAAAGGTGTTTTTAAAGAGATTGGTTGAGCAAATGTTCATTTATATGTCAGCTACCATTAGTTAGAACGAATACATTTAAAAGGTTATAGTAAGTTTTGTACACACTTCTCACATAAGAAACAAACTTTTGTGAGATTTGAATGCGACTCAAATGCGGATCCGGGTTTCTGGGCCTCCAAGCGCCCTCTGGAGGAATCATTGGTTTAACAGGATTACAGGAAACACACATTTGCCGCCCAATGATTTTGGGAGGCAAACGAAAAGCAGTTTGGGTAACTTTGAAAGATGGCGGACGACGCTGAGCAGGTATGCTATTTTGTTGCATTTATAAGAATGCTTTTAATTGTTTGATAATAGCGGAGCTGAAACATATCAGATGTTTTCATTCATGTCTCTCTGAACACACGAGTAACGTTACGTCGAGGCAGTTTATATTCAGCAGGTCTCACGGTTGCTCATATGTTCATCCATTACAATAATAAAGCCATATGATATATTACTGAAACTTAATTTCCAGCAACAAACCACCAACACTGTAGAAGAGCCTCTGGATCTGATCCGGTTGAGTCTGGATGAGAGAATCTACGTGAAGATGAGGAACGACAGAGAACTGCGCGGCAGACTGCACGTGAGAACACACACACACACACACACACACACACACACACATACATGTACATATAACAGTTACTCACATTCTCTCTCTCTCTCACACACACACAGAGATAATTCATTCATTCAGCCTCCCTTTTAATACCGGCGTATTTCTACTAGGGGTGGTGAAAAAAATCGATTATCGATTAATCGCGATTATGTTATGAACGAATATGAATCGATTATTAAATTTTCAAAAATCGATTTTTTTTTTTGTTGCATTATTTTCTTTTGTAAAAAATTTTATACCGGAAGTTGAACGTCACGAACGCGCCCAGTTCCAGTTAGCAAGCGCGTGTAACGGCCATAGACAGTAAAAGAAACGGCGCCCGCGGCTCGCTCTCTCCCTCTCTCACACACACACACACACACACACATACAGTTTGATCGCGCCCGCGGCTCGCTCTCTCCCTCTCTCCCTCTCTCCTCTCTCTCTCTCTCTCTCTCTCTCTCTCTCTCTCTCTCTCTCTCTCTCTCTCTCTCTCTCTCTCTCTCTCTCTCTCTCTCTCTCTCTCTCTCTCTCTCTCTCTCTCTCTCTCTCTCTCTCACACACACACACAGAGTTTGATCGCGCCCGCGTCTCTCTCTCTCTCTCTCTCTCTCAGTTCGATCGCCTCAACTTAGTACAACTTGATTACTCACAAGTTAGTGTTGCATTTTGTCACTGTGTTCTACAGTACAGTATATAAGCTGAAGCTACAGTAAGTTGTTCAAAAATGTAATCTTAATGATTAAATTGGACAATTTTCTTCTAGAAAGACAAGGTGTTCAGGTGGAGAAAAAACGTTTTCTTTACCTTGACATGTTTCGACTGCAACCTGCAGTCTTCCTCCACCTGAACAACATCTTGTCTTTCTAGAAGAAAATTGTCCAATTTCTACAGTATGTTGGTTCTGACCTACTTCCTAAAGGAAATAAGCCTTTCATTTATTTGTTATTGTTTAGTTCAACTTGATGAGTCACAACACAATGTGATGTATTCATTTCTGTGTTCTACAGAACATAAGTTACATACAAATAATTCTGAAGTTATAACTACACGACACAGAAAGTGCTTTGAGTTGTTTTTACTCAATAAAAGAGTTAAGTAATTCAGGAGCTGACTTTTTTTAATACTGCAATCACTTTGTAGTGTATTTTCGTTAACTGTTGTGAAATGGAAAATCAATAATCGCTAATCGAGAATCGTTAATAATCGAAAATCGACTGTAATCGAATCGGGACTTCAATAATCGTAATCGAATCGAATCGGGAAATCAGACAGATTAACCACCCCTAATTTCTACAATGCACAACAACACCATGATAAACGAAACCGTTTTAACTTTCCAGTGGCGTTATTAAATAACACTGGCTCAAAGTTCGTGCTCAAAAGGATATAGACAACAAACTACATATCTGATATCTAATATGATATCGTATTATATAATGCAGTGTGTTTGTGTGCAGTATTTACAGTATGCATGCTGTACAAAAATGATTTGAAACATCAGTGTCAATGTTTTGCATCACCAAAATGAGAAATTGTTTAATTGTGCATGATTGTGAGATCAAACATATATAATATTTTACATTAGGCCTATGACCAGCACTTAAACATGATCCTCGGCGATGTTGAAGAGACCGTGACGACTGTGGAGATCGACGAGGAGACGTATGAGGAGATTTATAAGGTAACTGCTGCTGCGTTCCTCCTCGTCTATGTTCTGTTTAGTTATAAAATTGAAGAATCCTAAAGGGTTTTGCTTCAGTCCGTTGCATCAGAATGCATAAGTAAATTATAATAAAGCTTATATTGGTGATAAATAGAAAGTACAGCAAATATCAATGTAACAGGAGCAACTAGGAAAATGAGTAAAATATAAACGCCAATCTTGATGTAGGATTGGGACACTCCTTATCTTTAATATTGAAAAATATTTACAAATAAAATCCTCTCTTCATCTCACTGGCTGCGTATGAAAGCTTAACAATGCTCCATTCAGAGGACGCATTCAAAGGTAGGAAGGCATCAAGGCACATCCGAATCCAGTGTTAGTTTCACTCTCCGTCTCCTGAGATCCCTTCATCTGATCGAGTTTTGAAGGCAGCATAGATGTATCCTTCACTGCCTTCGATATCCCACAATCCTGTGCTTTCCATTCTGTGACAGTTGAGCTAGAAATATAAATACGGCGTCTGAAAGTTGAGGCTGTTCGTCAGTTTGTGTGTAAATGTACATTTTTGATCAACTTCTGATGTCATTTCTAACAAAAAATTAATCTTGTAGTAATTAAACATTCACTTAGTTTCACCAAAGCTCACTCTATTCTAGTTTCACTGCCTCAGAAGTCTGTCTGAAATCATTTTCGTGAGGTTTCGAACCTTCATATCCAAAAGCTGCCTACAGAGTCATTGCCTGGAAAGGCAGCGAAGCAACTAGTTTTCGGACGCAGCCCTTGTTCCCCCTCCCAAAATAATGACACTTAATTTGATTTAATTTAATCGAAGCCATCTATCATTGTGTTGACATGCATAACCGGTTTGTTTTGCAGTCCACGAAGCGTAACATCCCCATGCTGTTTGTGCGCGGCGATGGAGTCGTGCTCGTGGCGCCGCCGCTGAGGGTCGGATAAATAACTTCTACAGAATTAAGTTTTGGACTCTACATTCTTCAAGCGGGTGGACTTTTAAGTGGATGACGTTTTCGTTTGGAACCGCAGAGTTGTAAATCTGTTTATTTTTTCAAGTCGACCTTTCGTGTTACGTTTGGAAAACCCCGTATTGGCAATTAATTTGCGTCATATATGTTTTTTGACTGTCATTAAAGCTCTTGAAGTTTTTTTTTTCAAATGACTGCTGTGTTCACTAGTGTAATAAAGTTCATATTATGATTTGTCATGCAGAAAACTTTCTACCAAACATCTGCTGTGTCGGCCTAATATCATGCACAATAAGCACATTATTAAAACATCATTGGTCATAAGGTGGAGGAGCCCTGTTATGAGAACAAAAATGCATTATTTGTGTTTATATTATTATATCTAATTAAGAGTTTGCAGAGCCCTGACAAGACATGGTGTTGTGAAAGAAAAATATGAGATGGAAGGAAAAATGATATCAATGGTTTTGAAGAATTGCAGTTCCTCGAGTACTTGCTCACAAAACATCTGCATTCTCTCGCAAAACTACTGCATTCCCCTAAAAAGCTGTGTTTGCTTGGAAAATTATGAAATGTATGGCTTATGTAGTCCTGCCTCGGGGATTGACATAAAGGGGGATTATCATCTCTAATCAAATTTGCTTAATAGCTTTATAATTCAAATTTGTAGTTATTAATCGCACAATATGAGTAGATCTATGTGATGTCAAACACTAAAGCTGCATTTCCTTGTTCTCTTGATTTAAACATAATTATTAGTTGTCAGGGTCATTCTATGGAAATGTTGATTTTTCTGTCACTAGCCTTTACAGAAATATTACACTTGAAAAACACTTTAGGGTTACAATTTCTTCACATTTTAAAATGAAACACTGTTATTTTAACAATTACACCTTCAATGTGGCAATATTTGTTTTTTAAGGAATTATATAGAATTATACACCACAGAAGCGCTCGTCCCCAGGCAAAATGCTTTATTTTGAGGTCAAAAACAGGTATTTCAACCATTTAAAATACAATGTATACATAACTGTCAACTATATGATGTAATTTACATAAAAATAAATTCAGAATAAATATGATAATATATATATATAAAGTAGTGGTCCCCTGGAGTTCTCACTGGTTAAGTTACCATTTAACAAAAATATATTATTTTGAAATAAAAATCACACTGATGACATCACTTGACTTCCTTATTCCTATTTCCTGAAGATCTATGCAGAAAGGCCCACTATAAGTCCACTGTCTCTTTTCAGTTATCGGTAATCTTCTCATTTATCTCATGATTTCATGAAGCTTTTAGTTGAACTCATTGGTATTTAGTTGAACACACTGGAGTACACTGGTACTCGCTTCATTTAATAACTAATAACAAACTGCTAGTAAAGAAGGGAGGGGGGCACTGGCATTATCGCATTTAATTATATAAATAGTATTATAATATTACATCTATTTTATTTTACTTCGATTTTAACTGTTTTATTGTTTTTAAATGCTGCTGTACTCGGGCGTGACCAGCAGAGGGAGCCAGTGTCACAGTCCACCCACACGTGTGTTGTTCCTGCAGGAGGCGCTGTTGTTCTCCTCCACAGCCGGGTGCCTGTTATCACAGAAGTGTTCAATCTCATGTGATTATGTCGAGAGTACTCTGAACTGGCCCAACAATTACCATCAAATTCACATTCAATTAGACGTTAAACGGTCTCTTGGGTCAAAACTAACAACGTTATTCTTCCGTTACTTATAAATAGAGCAGTTGTTTGGAGAAGAACACCAAAATAACCCGTTCCCATGAAATGGGTCTTTCCCATTAGCGAGACAGTGACGCAGAGTTCCCAATGAAGATGGCCTAACTTTTCCCACAGCCTAAAATAGCCCCCTGGAGTGGGGTGATAACCAAATATATCTAGTTTTGGGACCGGACCAGAGGGAACACTGTTCTGGGGAACTGACAAATGCACTGAACCTGGCTGTAACTCAAAATAGTGTTGTTGTAACATCAGACTGGTGGACATATGCAGAAATTAACGGGTTAGTGATTTAATAAGATGACGAAAAGGTGAAATATTATCCCTTTAATTATCAATACAATGTTAATTGAATGTATTATTTTTTTTTTATAAATATATATTATGAGATAAAAATATCTTATTTGAGATTCCTCGAGGAACACTGTGTTGCTCCAACAAATACTAGATAAAATATTTAATCCAAATATTTGGATAGAAATATAACCATGGCCTCAAGATGGTTTAAATATTTTTCCTAACTTCTACCAAATGCGTCTTATATTTATTGTGCTGGAATATACAATGGAAACACAGGATCATTTTTGAGGATACATTTTTAAAATGGAATTTGTGGTGAATATTTCAGCCCTAAACTGTAATTCCTTCACCTGCCAGTAACTCACTTTATCCCGCGACTAAACTCAGATTCCCGTGAGAAAGAAAGGCTGGTGGTTTGCATGAATGTTTTTCTGCATCTCTCCTTGTGTGTTGTTTCATATTGCAAGCATGTTCCTGGGCTTCGCACCGATTACATAAGAGAAACACTGGAGCATCTCCATGTGATCGTTCCCTGCTCGTTCAGTTTGCTGAACCAGAAACAATTCAACTGGCCTCCAGGTGAATGCTCATACATGACAAAATGCAGACCATATAAAGATGACGGAGGCTGTGTGTATATTACTGGACATGTACTCTTTATATAATATATACTATCGACATGCGGCCGTGCTCAAAACTTTACATATAACTTGCAGATTCTGCTTAATGTTTGATTTTTTATTTTTTTTTTGCAATATAAGAGGATGCGTGTTATTTTTTTTATTTAGTAATGTCCTGAATAAGATATTTTACATAAAAGATGCTTAGCCTACATAATAGTCCACAAGACAAAAAAAAAAAAAAAAAAATAGCTGAATTTATTAAAAAAATGACCCTGTTCAAAAGTTTACACACCCTTGATTCTGAATACTGTCTCGTTACCTGGATGGTCCACGGCTTTTTTTGGTTTAGTTTTTTTGTGATGGTTGTTCTCAAGTCCCTTGTTTGTCCTGATCTTCTTCAGAAAAATCGTACAGGTCCCGAAAATTCTTCAGTTTTCCAGCATCATTTGCATATTTGAACCCTTTCCAGCAGTGACTGTATGATTTTGAGATCCATCTTTTCACTCTGAGGACAAGTGAGTGACTCAAAGACAAATATTTAAAAAAGGTTCAAACATTCACCGATACTCTAGAAGGAAACACGGTGCATTAAGAGCCAGGGTGTGGAAAGTTTTGAAAAGGATGCAGATGTCCACATTTTTCTTATTTTGCTTAAATATATATATACAGAAAAAAAAACCCTAGTTCTTCCCTTCGGAAGCAACAGAATATACTTACATGTTTCCCGGAAGACAAGTACAATTTACCTTTAAAGTTTTCACCCCCGGCTCTAAATCCCCTGAGAAACGCTTGCAAAACTTTTGCGTTTTTTTAAACTTTTTTCCAATACTATGGCCGCGTCTTAAATCGTATATTCTCCTGAGTAGATACTTATTTAAAATAAGTAATTATTTCACGAGCACTAAAAAAAGTATGTCCCACAGTATATAGTCTGAATGTGTGTAGTATGAATATACTCCGGATGTGCTACATTCGTCATGTTGTCGTCATCATGTGACCTTCCAGCGTCAGTTGCGTCGCTTCACTGCCATTCACAAATGCGTGGCCTCATGGGATAGTAAAGTGTCCATCATATGCACACTTCAGATCTCACCGGAAGTAATAGGTCACCCGTTACTTTCCGCCACTCTTTTATGAATACGTAATACTCTTGTCACATACTGTTTTTTGCCCTACTATATAATATGGAAGTATGTGATTTCAGATGCAGTCTATGTATTCAGACCTATGCTACGTTCACGCCATGTCGTAACTACCGTAAATTAAGCTCCGTACACTTTTAAATCGATTTTGCGGTACACCGGTCTGCACGGCGCAGCTTAAAGTCGAACACACCTTAAATCTGCAGTGGTCAGGTGGTTCAGCAGTCACATGGTACAAGTCGTCGTTCTCAGAGAATTACGGGTTTACACGTAATTACAAGTTCTACAAGCACGTGAAGGCTTTTACAGTTCTTACGGTAATTATGACATAGCGGAAACGCACATACTATGCTGGCGTACAGTTTTTCGCATACTATACAGTAGGGAAGTATTTGATTTCGGATGCATTTATTTTAATGTTTACAAAATGGCTCCATTCACAGCTATTGTAAGTGCCTCACGATCACCCAAAGAAAGAAATATGTTTGTCGCACTCAACTTGGAATATTCCTTAAATGCATAGCTTTCTCTTTGGCTGAGAACTGCTGGGCTTTGAATCCACACTTAGTTTACACCCTTCAGGATCAGTTTTTCCTATAGCCAGTGTGAAAAGCATGTTGAGCTGTTGAGAGTGGCTCACGGACGTGAGGGACATGACATCAAAGACCCGCGGCTCTAATCTTAGACTGGCTGGAGTGTCCAGCAAATCCTCCTAAGCTGGAAATAGCAGCGCTAAACATAGACACTCTGACTGTAAGACGTTATACTAATGTGCAAATAAAGATGTTGGCGAGTCAGTGCAAAGTCCATTTCTGTCCTAGGCTAATATAATGATCTCAGAAACATATTTGCACAGGTGTGTCAATTTACATCATTACTCATCTCTGCATGAACAGAGTGAAATTAAGTGTTTTATTACTGGTAAATGGATATTGGTGGTTATTCATTTGTGTTCTATTGTGTCCATATCGTACTATTGATTATATAAATGATTCTGAACATAGTCATATTATTTGATGTATTAAACGCTGTTAAATGTGAAATGCAAAATAATTTGTGTTTGTCTTTCTATTTCGATTCAGTCCTGTTATATAAAAGTCTCTGTGTTTGGACCAGAACATACATAAAAATATCTTATTTTGTGTTCGAGGCAAAGCAACCAATCATATATTCAGCTCTTTTTGATATAGTAATATGGTGTAAAACCTTCTAAAAGTAATAATATTGATTTCAGCTTTTGTTTAAGAACTGTAAAAAAACAGTTCTTAAACTTTTGTTTAAGAACTTTTTTACACTGTAAAAAAATGTATTAAAAAAAGTTGCTGCCTTAAATTAAGTACAATCCATTTGGATGTTTAAGTCATTTCAACTTAAAAAATTAGCTGTATCTTGTATAACTTAAAAAAGTTGAAAATCGCTTAACTTATTTTGACAAGTTAAAGCAATGTAAAAACATTGGTTGTCTTAACTTATTGATGCACTTGTTTGTTTATCAATATGCCTATGCATTGCTCATGTAGTTTATTACACATTTCTGATTGCTGTGCTGCCTCCACGTGTTATTCATTTGTATGATGTTGAATATGAATATGTCCATAAAATGTCAGCGTGAAACCGTTCAAGCGTCCAGACAGTGTTTGTATCAGTGTATCGCATCCAAAGAAATGTAGTAAACAAATTATTTCCTCATAAAGTCAGAGATTTACATCTCGGCAGTGTCAAACATCAGTAGCTTCTGTGGTCTCACAAAAAAAAAAGCCATAAAAAGTCATTTAAATAGATTCCTCGACATACAATCGTTTTGAGTTTCCTTGCTTTTATTTCTTCTTAAATAGCAGACATAAAGTTAGAATTGTGCTATTATTGAAAACAGTTGTCAGGCAAACTGATAAACAATGGCATTATGTTGTTTTAATGATTCTTTTTGCTGCTCTGTATCTTTAAACTTTGATTTAATGTAGGTTCAACAGACAAACTCACAGGCAGTGAGATTCAGACAATCAGATTTATCATCTTGGCCAGTGTTCAGACAAGATCCTGATCCTGATGAAAAACAGCTTTGAGTTGAGTGAGATGAGGTGGTATTAAACAAGAAACAGGCCAGAAGAAGAACTGTTGCTCGAGATCTCACTCACAAAAGAACTTTACAAATACTTTTATAAGAATGCACTAAGCAACACCATGAAATAAAACATTAAAAAAACATTTACATTATTTGAAATAATAAAATTAACTCAAAAAAGAAAAAAAAAGAAGAAAAAAAAAGAAGAAGAAAAAAAAATATATATATATACAGTGAGGAAAATAAGTATTTGAACACCCTGCTATTTTGCAAGTTCTCCCACTTAGAAATCATGGAGGGGTCTGAAATTGTCATCGTAGGTGCATGTCCACTGTGAGAGACATAATCTAAAAAAAAAAATCCAGAAATCACAATGTATGATTTTTTAACTATTTATTTGTAAGATACAGCTGCAAATAAGTATTTGAACACCTGAGAAAAACAAGGTTAATATTTGGTACAGTAGCCTTTGTTTGCAATTACAGAGGTCAAACGTTTCCTGTAGTTTTTCACCAGGTTTGCACACACTGCAGGAGGGATTTTGGCCCACTCCTCCACACAGATCTTCTCTAGATCAGTCAGGTTTCTGGGCTGTCGCTGAGAAACACAGAGTTTGAGCTCCCTCCAAAGATTCTCTATTGGGTTTAGGTCTGGAGACTGGCTAGGCCACACCAGAACCTTGATATGCTTCTTACAGAGCCACTCCTTGGTTATCCTGGCTGTGTGCTTCGGGTCATTGTCATGTTGGAAGACCCAGCCTCGACCCATCTTCAATGCTCTAACTGAGGGAAGGAGGTTGTTCCCCAAAATCTCGCAATACATGGCCCCGGTCATCCTCTCCTTAACACAGTGCAGTCGCCCTGTCCCATGTGCATAAAAACACCCCCAAAGCTTGATGCTACCACCCCCATGCTTCACAGTAGGGATGGTGTTCTTGGGATGGTACTCATCATTCTTCTTCCTCCAAACACGGTTAGTGGAATTATGACCAAAAAGTTCTATTTTGGTCTCATCTGACCACATGACTTTCTCCCATGACTCCTCTGGATCATCCAAATGGTCATTGGCAAACTTAAGACGGGCCTTGACATGTGCTGGTTTAAGCAGGGGAACCTTCCGTGCCATGCATGATTTCAAACCATGACGTCTTAGTGTATTACCAACAGTAACCTTGGAAACGGTGGTCCCAGCTCTTTTCAGGTCATTGACCAGCTCCTCCCGTGTAGTTCTGGGCTGATTTCTCACCTTTCTTAGGATCATTGAGACCCCACGAGGTGAGATCTTGCATGGAGCCCCAGTCCGAGGGAGATTGACAGTCATGTTTAGCTTCTTCCATTTTCTAATGATTGCTCCAACAGTGGACCTTTTTTCACCAAGCTGCTTGGCAATTTCCCCGTAGCCCTTTCCAGCCTTGTGGAGGTGTACAATTTTGTCTCTAGTGTCTTTGAACAGCTCTTTGGTCTTGGCCATGTTAGTAGTTGGATTCTTACTGATTGTATGGGGTGGACAGGGGTCTTTATGCAGCTAACGACCTCAAACAGGTGCATCTAATTTAGGATAATAAATGGAGTGGAGGTGGACATTTTAAAGGCAGACTAACAGGTCTTTGAGGGTCAGAATTCTAGCTGATAGACAGGTGTTCAAATACTTATTTGCAGCTGTATCATACAAATAAATAGTTAAAAAATCATATATGTCTCTCACAGTGGACATGCACCTACGATGACAATTTCAGACCCCTCCATGATTTCCAAGTGGGAGAACCTGCAAAATAGCAGGGTGTTCAAATACTTATTTTCCTCACTGTATATATGTATATATACAGTGAGGAAAATCTGTATATATATATATATATATATATATATATATATATATACCTTAAGTCTGTTTTAATTGAGTTTAATGTGATCAGTTTAAACACTTAAATTACTAAAAACTGAAATAAAAAAACAATAAAAATAACAACAGAACAAAAGTCTAGGCTATACAAACTAAAGCAAAAACCGAATATATAATAAAAAAAAAATTAAGTCATAGTAATAAATTAGTTTTGTACAACATAGTGGTGAAGAAATTTACAATAGCTTTAAGGCGGATATATATTAATTAAGGCTGTTGAGTGTTTTTGAATCTAATTAATTACCAATTAATTAATACATTTTGGCTAAGAAATTCCCCCACAAGATAATTTAAAGTCATTATTGTGTTAAATGAGTAAAGCATCAAATATAGACATTACAAAAAGCAGCTTAAAGAAATATTTGATTTGATTCAACATTTACGCTACAACAGCCATACTTTTATTTACAATTTTACAATTTTAAAAGCTGCATCTGAATTGGTATTTAGAAATATTTACAGAGCGTTTATTGCTGCTCAGAGGTGGCATGAATGCATTTACATTGCAATCACAATTGCATAACTAGTGCCATGAGGTTTTAAATCAGTTTTTTTTTTAATGAAATGATCTAAATAACAAACTAAAACTGCCAGTAGGTGGCGGTAAATGTCTTAATGAGTAAATCATTAAATCATTAATTCATTCGATTTCTTCAAACGGCTGATTCATTCCGGAATGAAGTAAATGGCTCTCTTTACGAATGAGTCATTGAATCATTGGCTCACCCGATTCATTCAAAGTGCAGATTCATTCAGAAACGAAAGCAGTTCTGCTCTGGCTTTACAGGTAATATATTCGTTAGCAAAGTTGAGACAGACAACATTGTGTCTAAAATGTAACACAATATTACCTTATTTATTGAATCACATTTGCACCGGTGCTAATCAGGACACAAACATCACTCATGTGATATTGCACTCGTTACTCATGTGATTTTGCTTAAAGGGGTCATGACATGGTTTTTTGTTTTGTTTTATTATGTTCCCTTAGGTGCAATTATAGTATTACTATAGTTTTTTTTACAAAAAACTTAAAAAATTTAGTTATTTATGACCTTTTCCCACCCTATTTCTCCCCCTCTGATTCAAACAGTCTGTTTTGGGGGCGTTTCCCCTTTAAGACTTCAGTGTTAACACCCACTGTTATGATTGGCTAACGTCAGTGCTGCTAATGCATGAATTATTAACGTTAATCATTGTGTATCACATGTAGACTACACAATGCTCCACCACGTGAAACTTCGGTCTTCCAATCTTTTACCATCGTGTCAATTCTCAATTGATTTTGATTCATATGCGCGAGGGAGGGAGGGAGAGAGAGAGAGAGAGAGAGACAGTTTGAAGGCGCGCGCGAGGCCGGGGCTCGCTCTCTGCTCGTTCTTTAAGTAACATTCCCTGTCACACTCATCTCACTCACCGTTCAAATAAGGCTTTGGCGCGCTGCATATGCTGCAAATAAACTGCATCCAACTGCAATCCCTGACGTCTGGATCGTTCGGCAGCGTATTCAAACACTCAAACAGGAACAGCACATCTGCGTGGCATAGCAATCTTCTTGTAAACAGACCCACTCGCTGCACGTCGAGTCGTCGACTGAACACATGTGGGCGCGAGCCACACGACAACGATGCGAAATGAGGCGTAGTTGTCCTGCGCTGGAGGCGGTCGCATGCAAACGACTGGTACGTCACTTCGCACCGTGACGTCACTTCTAACCATGGATCTAGAACGAGCTGTATTTAGAGCTTGATTAAATAAATGCTTCGTTTATAATGGGAGGACGTCTTAAGCTATGAAACTTGCAGGAAGTTTTAATAGTACATAGATCTCTTATATACCAAAAGATCAAGGCAAATTTGGTTTCTCATGTCATCATGACCCCTTTAACTATATATCATATCATATTAATATGAGACAAAACCTCATACAGGGGCATTTTTGCCCTTGAATTTTAGGGTCATTCTAACTGAAGTGAGTCGTTTTGAGTTTCATTTTGGTCACCAATCAACTGTATGAAATAGCTACAGTAAGAGGATCTAAGTAGGTCTGATGCGGAGAGGGTGCGTTAAATAATTTTAATCACGTTATTTTTCCATAGCTTATTAATTATATTAACGTGTTAAATCGACATCCTTAATATTATTGAATTTTTAATCTTTTCTTTTTTTCACATCTTTGAACACAATAATACATTATTTCTTTTCTTTTTTTTTGTGGAAAAAAAATGAATTGATTCCTATCATTCCATATGTGCTCAAAAATTCAGCAGCAGCATTTTTGTTGAGCCTCAAATGGGCATATTTGAGCTAATACCCGAAAGGAATTTACAATTTGAAAACAGCTCCCTTTCCACAACTTTATTGCACACGACTGCCAAGGGTCTGGAGAGACTGCGGACGCTTGCCAGGGATTCCTTATTTGATGACTTTCCTAGACATGCTGAGAGTTTTAGGTTCAACAGTGTCGTTTGGAGGCCACGTTCGGCGTAAACAGAGCAATTTACATTGCTCTGAGAATATTACGGTAAATTTTTGTTTTCAGCGCCTTTAAATGGGTGACTTTGAAGTGTCCTGCCAGCGTATAAAACGACCACAATTAACAGAAGCCTCTTTGGTGTTGTTTTTCTCCACTGTATGTTGTTTTGATTATACGTTATACTCTGGAAACTTGACTAACTCTGCATGAATAATGTGAAAGTCATATAATTTCCTATCTCGGTCGCAGGTGGCACGTTGAAATGAGCTCCAACGTCCATAACAAATGCATCGGACACTTTCACACTGTACTGATCTGTCGTGACAGTTTATAAAGCGATCGTCTCTTTAGTGACGGCACAATGGAAGAAACAGGCCCACGTCTAGAGAGTTTGACATACCGGCACCTGTGAATTCTCGCCTGACTCATTGGACAGCTGCGGTTCCCTTTAAAAAACACAGTGATGGACTGCAGAAGCTGCGCACTTGCAGCCAAGGGAAAAATAAATGGCCTCGGTGACCTTGAATGAGGCGTGCGTCAGAGATCCCGTATAAAACGACGAAACACGACACGGCTAGAAAATCATTATAGCTACTGCATGGTTTATTTACTCTCAGAAATAAGGCACAAAAGCTGTCACTGGGGCAGGACTCTTTTAAAAGTTACAAATATCTACAGGTTAGGTAGAATTAAGGTACTGATATTCGCCATTTAGGGGTAAATAAGGTACAACAATGTACCTTTTGAAAGCGTACCTACACGGTGACAGCTTTTGTACCTTTTTCTGAGAGTGTTGACATCGCTGGACTGATTCTGTGAATGTATTTCTGGTGCGTTTGTCCAAATTACTAGAATGTGAATGGCAGTGGACAGCACCTTTTGTTCTGAGTTAATCGAGCGAAAGCATTGTTCGCTTAATATTAATTGTTCCCTGTAGGATGTTTTTCGCATCTGGCTGTGGACCCATATTGTATCTGTGAACAATGGGTAAACATTGTACCGTATTACTGGTGCACAAACTGTTGCACCTGTAGGCCTACATAACAAATGATTTCCAATGGGCCTTTGTTGGTTGAAGTGTATTGTGCTGAAGTGTTAGATTTCTGATCTGAATTACCCATTCAAGTGTTGTTGTGCTTATTTCATTAACCCTATGTGTATATGTAACATGCTCCATCAGTTTGATTTTCACCCAGTATTTTTTACTTTTTTTAGACTTTTATCTGCAGAAATGCAGAAATGGAACAAGTTTATTCAAAACTTGTCTGCACTACTGTTCACAGGTGTGGGGCGTTGAGATTTTAATAGTTTTATTGGTGAGAATAACTTCAATCAAAACATCTGAACCAATGTGCATTAAAAAAGTCAAAATATAGTGCATTTCTAATATGATATATTTAATTTGATATTTAATCAGAGTAAAATATAGAGTTCTTTTTTCCTCAAGCTAACTAAATATGGACATTGAGTTGATGTTGTACACAGGCTGTTTTGTTGACTTCTTTCCTCAGTTCCACGAGATATTAGGCTACATTCTGGCATAAGTATCTTTTTCAGTATCTTTTTTACTGGTGTTCGTTCGTTCGTTAGTGCTATAATTTGTAATGATGAGGAATAAATCATGCTCTGTGTGAACTGAGGCAGATAATGATCTGTCACTTAGTCCGGTCAAAAAGAACACATTTCAGTGTTTATTTACTGTCGCATTTTCTCCACAAACTGCCTGCCCATTGCGTCTCAAAATTATAAAGGCATGATATTTGTTTTGTTTGTTTTTTTGCCGACGATATAAAATGCATAATATTAGGCTATTATTACCCTATTTTCCCTGCGCGCTAGCACGGGGTATTTTTAATTATTGCAAAAATGAGGAACTTATAATTTATATTTATAAATGACGCAACGTCTTTTGCTTCCACTCATGCTTCCGAAAAAGGCTAAATTAAATCTGCCTCCTTCTGCATTTGACCAATCGTATGTGAGTGGTGAACATTCAAGCCAATCAGCTTTCCCTATCACAACAGTGCGTCATCAAGCCTAGGCCTACTTGCTGTTACGACAAATGTTAAAACTTTCAAATTTGCAAAATTTTCCCTAAAATACAACTTTTTGAGGAAGTGGAGGAGTTTCTTTAGGCAGGTGAGTAGAAAATTATATAAGATAATTATAATTGTTTGTGGCGCTGTCCATTTTCTCTCTTAATATTTGCCTTATTGACGTTTGAATGTTGGTGTTCGGAGCTAACGCGTCATTAGACTCCTTTAGTAAATGCATATTTTGGGTAAAATTGGATACAATGAGCACAATCTTTCATTGTTTGGATCAATATTAATTTACATATCAGCCTGCTCAAAATGAATTCGCTCACGGACCGCCACGAGCGCCTTAGCAACCGCATAGCAACGTCCTGGAACTACATTTGCACTGTGGTGGCAAGTTGTGCAATTTTAAACACCGTCTGGGTTTTGTTATTGCACATTGTAATTCCAAATCTTGTAAAATACTGCTTTGGATAACCACCATTTGCCCTCGAACTGAGGTAAAGAAATGCTAAAACGCAAACATTCCAGTCGCTCCTGCTATCAACAACAACTCTTAAAACATCGGCTCAATTGCTCATGCAACAATAAAGCTGCCAGACCACAAAACTTGAGTGTTATACTGGCGGGAGAAGCTAGTAAAAGTGTTATTAGTTTTCTGTTCGTATTATGCATCTTAAAGTACAGCTTAGTATTAATTTGTTCCCAAGGCGAACCTCATTCCTTGGATATTTTTGTTCTCTTGTTGCTCATTAACAGCATGGTTATTTTGCTTATAAAATAAATTGTTTAGGCTATATACTTAAATGTGTCCAGGAAATATTACAGTCTCCTTTAAAAAAAAATAACTATGATCTTTAAATAGCTTTCACTGCTGTTTGTGTTGAAGAAGGTAGGCTATTTATAGGAAGCTGTCAGATGGGTGCTCTTCATCTTGATTTGTCCCTCAATAGTACCCCCATTGTATTATACTAACTAAAGCAATCTACTCAAAATCACAGCACCTTGGATTGGCTGTATTATTATGTTTTTTTTCTACATAGGCTGCTATCTTCTATAAGCCAGCATAGGCCTACTAACTGAAATGTATTGATTGTTTTAGAATACTTGACTAAAAAAAGAAGGGGCCTGTCCCATACCCACATTTGTGGTCTAGGCCACAATTGTATGTGACACCAAGTGAGTGTGCCAAGCTCAGTGCCATTAATGCACACCATATCCAGACTCTCTAGTGCCTGGTCACACTGCTATTTGAGGCCCATCATTCATAATGTTCAGGAATGAACTGGAAAACGTTCCTGTGTAAGTTACATTTATTTTATATTACAAATGATTTGGTAGTAAAACTGTTTAATTACTATTATAATATTTTTTTTTTTGCAAGTTCTCTTTATGCCTTAATTTTTAAGCACCACATTTAAATTACAACTGACCAGACATTTAGACGTTAGAAGTACAAGATACTAAAAACCAGAAAAGTGTAAATAAAGCAATGCTGTTATTTTTTTATATATATATATATATATATATATATATATATATATATATATTATTTTTGTAGATTTACACTAACTTTTAATGTGTCCTATTGTGTCATTTAAAAGTTCTAAACACAATCCTGGTCTTCATGCCAACCTGAAAACTTGGGACAAATAGAAGAAAATGTGTCATGTAAAGTAGACAAGTGATCAAGTGCAAAGACCACAGATGTGAGTATTGTCAGAGCTATTTTCAAAGGTAGCAGACTTATGTTGCGTACGTGTGTTTGGAAGCATCTTTGACCCTGTCCCAAATGGCACACTTCATATGTGCACTTTTGTTCTTGTGGACTTACAATGGCTGCTGCGTGCGTGTGTCCGTGTCTGTTAAGTCCATAAGACTGTAGGGTGTCCCGTTTGTTGTTTTAGGTTTCGTGAGTTGATTTGCTCCCTCGATGTGCACTTTTGCTGAGCCTGCAAGGCTGCGAGCTCCACTGCAGGGCCTTTGTGTTTGGAGCATATTTAAAATGTTGTCTTGGTTGACAGCTCACTAGGATTTGGAACAGAGCTCTGTTGTGTCTTTTATCTGTCAAACCCCATCTTACCTCATCTCTACAAGTAGTACCCAGCCCCTAACCAATACAGATTGATTATCATTTAAGTTGGCACATGTTTTATCACCGAGAGGATTAGCTTTAAGAGGTCTGCTTGTGGAAAAATGGGTCAAATGACTTTGTGATCATTTACCCCGGCCATACCTCACCAAACGACAGTTAGATAACAACCGGCCAATGACAGGAAGATGTCTGTTGAACAATAACCAACATTCTCATTTTTCACAATTGCATATCCACAACTTTTCAATTTGTGATGGAAACCTATGGTGGGAATGGCAGTTTTGTATATTGAAAAAATGGGCCAAGCACTGAACCCTGAGGAACCCCAGTAGTTAGCCAATGTGACATGGGCCGTTGTCCCAAATGGCAAAAGTTGATGTACACTTGGAATTTTGCGGCCTTCACTTGCAGACATCCATAAAGTCCATGTGACACTAAATTGTCCCATTTTTCATTTTTAAGTTTCAGAATAGTGCTTATGAATGCTTTTACAGTGCAAAATGAAAATTTGTTTTTCAAGGTGAAGATTCTAGCAATCACTCATCTTGTTTTTTCTGGTAGTGCCTGAGCCGAACCCTTTACAGTAACAATAAACACAATAACAGGGCCTGGCCAAAGCCTGTCATTTAAGTCAAACCACAGACTGGCACCAACAAACGTGTAACCCGCCTGGTGCCATGGCACATTAACGTTTTTTCCCGGATTTTGGGACGACACAATGCTCTAAACACAAAAATGCAATGAGGTTGCCATAATAATCCCATTACTATCTGCAGGCCATATGGAACCCATCTAGTGGAAAGGTTTAGGAGAAGGTCTGCGTGTCCCGCAAGTGTCATTTCCCGTATTTGCTAAGAAGTTTATGCCATTCCCCTCACTGGTTTGAAAGATGCCTGCAATAGTGTTTGCATGCCACACTCCTCCGAGACATGTTTTTCCTCATGCACACCAGTGGCAGTTCTAGGCCCGGCAGGAGTTCTCTTCCGCTTGTTGTTGACATGCATTGAAAGTATACTTCCTGTCCCCTTAAGTGGGCCTTCTCATAGTTTCTCTCTGTGGACAGCATTTGCTCTCAAGGCCCTAATTCAATACAGGAAAGCTTGTTGTCCTCTATTGGTGGTCACAGCAACTATATTGTTTGCTCTTTTCTTAATCTCAGATTTATTAGTTTTGGGTTTGGGCCAGATGGGTTTCTTAAGGAGGGAAATTTGGGTGGCTCAGGTTGTGTCCCTTAGTAACCTGTTTTAGTGATTGTGAGAAATGCCACTGAGAACATGTTGCGCAGTGGGCGGCAAAAAGCTTTAAATTTAGTTTATGCAGATCTGGGAAAGAATGAGAATGGGTTTTCTCTTACAAGAGAATATATGTCAGGGTTATAAATATTTCTGTGCCAAATGGGTGAATGATCTTCCTACAAGATTCACATAAAGTTTAAAGAAACTATTGTGTTCAGTTTCAACTTTTACTTGTTTTAGCCAATGCATTTTGAAATAACAAACAATATATTTTTATTAAAAACTTTAACAAATATAAATAATCACAAACAAATATATTTATCATCGTAGTTAATGTTCACTAATGGAACAACTTAACAAATGAGACCCATTTTATAGTATTTTATATATTTTTATTATTTTAATCTGCATCAATTGAAGGCAGTAAATATCATGATGTAAATAATATATCATAATATTTATTCATAATAATAATGAGATTTGGTGGTGTTTACTTATCATGAAAGTAATGTCAAAATTAAAGGTGCCCTAGAATGGTTTTCATTTTTATTGTATAATGTTTTCTGGGTTGCCCTTACAATGTTAGTATGTTTTTTAGATAAAAAATAGTCATAATTTAGAAATAAAAGGCATTTTTCCTAGCCTGATTTTATCCCTGAGCCCAAACGCTCTGTTTGAAGGGGCGTGTCTGCTGTGTGTAACCGGCCTCTGCTGTGATTGGCTGACAGGCTTGCATATTAAATAGCTACGTATTACATGTGAAACTCTCTCGAATACTTTTACTACAGATATTATTATACGTTTTTACTATTACAGCTATCGAGATTAACGAATCGTGAGATGTTTTTTAAGTATTTAGATCTATTCCCATCACATAAAATGTTGCCGTGATGAGCATTGAGCAAACAGATGACAGTGTGTTGATCGTGAGAATAAAGATCTTATCATTGCAACAGTTTCTGCACTCTCTCTAATGCTTTCACCAATGCAAACACGATGATGTATACAGTATTGAACGATTTTGAGAGAAAGATTACCTGTCTGAACTTGAACAATTACACATCAGAAAGGGTTGCTTGGTAGCTCGATCGATTTATTTTTAGAGTTCATCGAGGCCAGCTCTGTATTGGCCCAAGTTGAGGAAACAGTCTCGTCGGTGAAATGTTTGGAAATTTCCAGAGAAAATAAAATTAACCCATTGTTTCTTCAGAGGCTCGGATGAAGGAACTAAATACTTTAGTGTTCATTTGTACATCCAAACACTGATCAACTGCCATGCTTCGGCAAACATGGGCTGGCATATGCACATTTTTGGAGTCGTACATATTAATGATCCCGACTGTTGCGTCATAGTCGGCTATTCGCCTATTTTTCAGGGGTGGAGATTTAAGTAAGAAGGAGAAAACAATGGTGTTTGAGACTCACTGTATGTCATGTCCATGTACTGAACTCTTGTTATTTAACTATACCAAAATAAATTCAATTTCACATTCTAGGGCACCTTTAAGTAAAGTTATATTTCTCTTTCAGAATATATTTTTTTCATCATTGACACCAGTCCTTTAACACCAGTTGTCTTTTTTTGTCACTTGTTTAAACTTAATACAATGACTCGTATTACTGTAATGCACCTGATTGTGAGCAATAACAGAATGTTCCTCTACTAAGATCTGTGATGCGGTGTGAAAAATATGTTCTTGTTCAACACAAGCACTCAATGTTTGCTCAGCACAGAACAGTCATCTCACAAGTGTGTCCTTTTAGGCTACATTTCTCTGAAATATAATACAGACTGTGTCTGTTAAGTGTTTGACATCAAAACTCAGTAATGAGTACAAAACAATATTACAATATTGCAACACAGACAGCAAGAATCACAAAATTCATTAGCAAAACAGGAACAACAGGTAAAGTGGGATGAACAGTGGCATGATTGATTGCTTTCAAAACATCAGACAAATACATTTATGTTATATTAATATCACTTTCCTCTAATTATATACACGATTAAAACAGCCACTTTGGCAAATGATGTGTGGAAAAAACAAAAGTGAAAAAGGTGTCTTACTAAAGGTCTGATCACATTGAAATGAATGTTGTTGTTTTTTGTGGAAAGTTGTAGCCACACACACACACACACACACACACACACACACACTTACACACTTTACTGTCATGAATCTACCAAACATTTCAGACTTTGTTTATTCTTATGCAGAAGATATCGTTTTAAATGTCTTATATTAGTATTCAGTAAGAGGTATTCTGTAAATGATAAATCTACAGTGACACTGGTGTGAATGTGCTTTATTTGCCTTCATTTAACAGAGACTGTGCAAACTCGCTCCTAGAGACTGTTTGCCAGCTTGTGAGTTAATATTTGAATAAATCTGTCACCTACCAGCAAGCTTCTCTCTAGGATCTGGGATTTATACCAGTATCCTGAAAACAACCCTGTCCAAGCCAAATAAAAGGCATTTCACTGGGTGTCTGCAGATGCTTGCATTTGTTTCCAAGTGGTCCAGTTTGCATTGCGCATATAGAAAACAACAAGCCGCAGACGGTTAGCGTGGTTCAGAGTTTTCGTGATTTACCAAGTGTGCCATGTTAACTGCTGCGCTGGATTGTTTTGAACTGGGGCTTTGCATGTTAAATTAATGTGGTCTGCGGTTTTAAGGCAACATTTGGGAACTTTCCCAATTGTCTCCTTTTGCTTGAAGTCACAGTCGTGTCGCACGACTCGCGCAGCATGCAGAGCTCAGCGGTGCTTGAAATGGAGGTTTATTGTACGTGAAAGACCAAATTTTAGGAAACCAGAGTCTTGAAAATGAAGGCGAAGTGTATAATTTCTGCACCACTAACTGCACCACACACAAATAAAGCTTTAAACACTCCCCTGTCTTCTATTGTTTGAAAAACAGGTAGACTTTCCACAAACTCACGCCATTAGTTCAACCAATGTTGTTTGTAATGTTGAAATGTAATGTTGTTCAAGCCCAGTTGCTCTGTTTGGTACTGGCACAGAGTTTTAACACTTCACTTTTAAATACTGAAAAATCACAGATAGTGAATTTTGTCGTGTAATTTCATGTGTAATGTAAAGACATTTTAAGACAACACTGTTTTTAAATGGTTGTCCACTTTGCATTTCAATGGGTCAAACTAAAAACAATAAAATTCTACTTAAAATAAATTTTATATCAACTAAATCCTTTCACTGTTTGTGTTTGAAAATGTAGAATTGTCCCTGAACTTTCTGTTCAATACTGTTACAATACCCTGTGATATTTCACAAATAATGATAAGAAACAAAAACGTATGTTTATTTTTTTCTTGCTTGGCACAAAAATAATGACTGAATAATGTGGTGTCGTGTATATCTGCTAGCCAAGGCCATTATTCGCAATTTTGTTCAACGTTAAATTCTAAAACATTTTGAATAGAACGTTGTGAAATGTTTGTTGTGCATTATGTTTTTACTGAGATATCTCATAATAGGTCCTTTAAAATGTGTAAATTGTTTGTAATACTACCACATATGCAGTTATCTATTCAAATTATAAACGGGTTTATATGAATTGATTCCAAACTTGAAATAATGTTGAATAGGCCCTACATTGTTTATGATGTCTCTAAGAAAATGATTTCTTACCTGATGACTTTTATGTTTAGTTGTAACCTTATTAAAAAAAAAGTCTTTTTTTTTCTTTAAGACTAAGATTATTCCTCGACAGGCGATGCAGGTGTGTGATAATCTGCAGAAGAATTGTCCGTGAGCCTGACCTGTGGGGAGACTTATATTAATTCCCTGCTTAACACAGTTATGAATGACTCATGGTTCAGAGCTTCTCATGAAGCGACGCAATCCACTCACTCCACTTTCAGCACTGTGTCAAGTGAGGATTTGTGACCAACAAAACCTATCAATGCTCCTTTGTCCCACATATGAAGCAGCACAACTGGCTGTCATTGTTTGCATTTCCCACCTTGTCCTGTCCTAGTCGCCATGTTCTTTATAGCTTACTGTCTCATGAGTGAGGAATCTAGGACATCTTGGGAAAGTGTGGTGTGACAGGTGTAAAAGTTTCAGTCTGTGGGATGTGAATTGTGTCAGCTTGAATCTAATGATGTGATGAAGAGTGAAAGCTTTGCTCTTGCACTTACTTTAGTGTAGAAAAAAAAAGTTAACTTGCAAAGTTTTAGAAGAATTTGAAAGTTGGCAGTTGGTGCTTTTATTCATTCAAGTGAATTTGAACATGAATTTCTAGTATTCCAAAGTATTTTTTATTAAAGTCCATAATTCAAATGGACAAAAAAATGTATTCTACCAAATTGTTGATTGCATTAAAACTAAAACATCACACATATACATTTTTGTATAGGCCTATAAATAAGATTATGTATCATTAACAAAATAGGATTTCGCCATTTGTTTTTGGATTATTGCAGAAATTAAGTGACCAACAAAAGTTTATGATTCTTACACGCTTGGATCATCATGATAATCTTCACAAGTTAACTCAAATGTTATGAATTTTGAAACCTAAATACAATCACAGAAGTAAAAAGCTAAACGTAGACAAATAAACATACTGAACCACGGTCACATGACTTCAACGTCACCAATATACAGTCTTTATTTGAAATAAAATCCTGAAAGTTATAATCTCGCTCTTGCAAACAATTCTAAACGCAACACTGCTGTAAAGGTGGACTAGTGAGTAGCTACACAAGTTTATTTGTTCGGTGTGATGATGTTTAATGTCCCCGACAACCTCTGTAGTCTCATTTACCCACTTGTTAACAACCACCTTTAAAAGCTTTAAAAAACGATTACTGTTGTATTTCATGTTGTAGAATAAGGTACAAACATATATTGAGCTTGTGTTGTCCACTGACCTTTATTTTAGGCAATTAACCAAAACCCCATTCAAAAAAACCCATTTACTTAGAGATGCTAATTTGCTGTTTCCTTTTCCGATGATCATTCAGACCAAACATCTACTCTTTCTTAATCCTTTTACAAAAGAATGTTCTATTTGACAACACCCGTATTTCCCTGTCAGTACACACTGATTTGTTTATGAACCGCAGACAGTCTGTCCTCACATGTTGGCCTCACCACGGACATCTCCAGGATTTCCAGGAAGTCTGAAGTGGAAGAAAGAGAGGTGGGTGAAGTTAGTTACGGCCTGTTTGTGACATCCTGACAAACAAGGTCAACTTGATCTCCACAAGTTGTGTTTCATTTCTCGGAAACGACAAAAGTGTGGTTTTGAGATGTTCTCAATGTCTTGCACTGTTGTTCTAAATTAATATTGATTGTGTTTTCATTGAAGGTGTCCCCTTGAATAGTTGGGATAAGGGGACAAGGTAGTCATTCAGGAATCCCAACCAAACCAAAAAAACTCAATGGAAACATCCAGCATGTGAGAGCAGTTCAAAAATCTTGACCTCTCGTACATGAATTGCTCCTCGCTGTCCATTTCCACTGAAACACAATGGATCAGCTGTGGATTGTGGACCGCACGCCTTGGGGAACAGCGGAGAGGTTATGGTATCTCTCCCACCAGACATTGATAGTCACTAAGGACCTCTTGAATCACTCCTCTGGCTGTCCTCCAGTGCAGGATCATGTGGAAAAAAGCACTTAACTTGGCACCGTTACCCTGTGGGAAGCATGCCTTCCATTCCTTGCAAAGTTTGATTCGCCTCTCCCAGTTCCATTGCGTCAAAATAAGAGTCTGACAGCAGAATTGAGGTGTTTCTGGATGGCTATAGCACATATTGAGTCTGCGAATCTATTATTGAAGTCGATATTTAAAGGTCATTTTCTGATCTTCTTGGTGGAAAACTTGGAAGATGATGGGAAATAAAAACCCCAGAGAGTGATAGATTTTCAGTTAAATTAGTTAAATGAGACTTCATTAATTAAGTGTCTACATGAAAGTGTTTAAATCTGTATTTGCTGTCTTGAGGAATATCTAAAAAAAATATTATTTTTTTGGTTTAAAATAAGCCTGTTGCATTATCTGATTTAAATTCAAATATGTAATTCCGAACTCTTGCCAAATGCATGCAGGTGTACTGTGTACAAATGTTCAGCTAGAATGCACCATCCATAAACACAGCCCATTAAGTCATTTTGGAAAAGCTGAAATTTGATATGCCTGGGAACCCTGTTGTGGCCAATCCTAAGTTGGTTTGAATTTGTTTTAAAAAATGAATGTCTTACCAAAAACACACGTGGGAACAAATTAAATTTGCTTTGCCATTAGTTATCTCAAATGTTTAAATGTTGGGATTTAGTCTGTTCTTGCCAATTGAATTATGTAGCCTGATGATCACCAATCTGCTTACTGCAGGGGTTAATCTTATCTAAACTTAAACTTAGACTGAATTCCATCGTGACTCAGTCCATCATACTTGCGTAACATAGTTTAATTAATAATTCTGTAGAACACAAAAAAGAAGACTTGGAAGAGGTTTTACATTGCTCTTACATTTTAAGAAGATGCTGCGGCAACCTGGTTGCTTGCCAAGGCGTTGTTGGGTGCTCTAGCGAGTTGTTGCTCGCATTGCTACTGTTCATTGTACAGTATTGCTACTGAGTGTTTTTAGAGTGTTTGCTTGCTATGCGGTTGCTATGGTATTCAGGGGTGGTAGACAAGATGTTGGGAACGTTGTTGGGATGTTGCTATTGTGTTGTAGGTGGCTGCTCAGGTGTTTTTATGGTGTAGTGAGTACAGTGTTTTTATGTGTTTTTTTATTTTGATGTGTTTCTAGGTTGTTCAGGCTGGTTAACAAAATGTCTTGGGCATTGTTAGGAGGTTGCTAGGGTGTAGGGAAAGTTTTAAGTGCATTACTGTGTGGTTGATAGGGGTTTCTGGCTGGTTGTCAGGCTATGCTGTTGATAAGGTGTTTTGTGTGCTTGCAAGACTTGCTAGGAGGTTAGTAGGGTCTTGTATAGTTTCTGGGGTGTTGCTATGGTGTAGTGAGTGTTTTAGTGCAATTATATGTGGTGTTGTTGTTGTTGTTGTTGTTTTAGGGCTGTCACAATTCCTTAATTAAATTTGAGTAGTCAATTTTAAAAAATCATTGGTTACCCGTGTCGAGTAGCCTAACCGGCAAAATACCTGAAGGTGTGATACACAGACGAGAATCCATGAACCGCATTATTAGACCGTTTTATAAAGCTGCACAATATATTAAAACCATTTAAAAACCATACTATAGCATAGTGCTATTGTAAATTCACAAAGGCTGCAATTCAATTAAATAGGGATGCACGATATATCCGCCACCATATCAGTATCGGCCCATATATGCTCATTTTATATGCAATAAGAAAATTTGGCCTATATATTAAAGCCGATAAATAATGGATTATTTCCTTCCGCTGAGATACTTCAGATGCGCAAATGTTTTCCATGTGTATTTAAAACCTTGCTCTGAGTTTCCATGTTTTGATGTCCACATATTCTTGTTCAAGAAATGACAGTGGTTGTGGCATTTCTATCGTAAAGAAGTGGCTAAATATTAAAGATTAAGTTAATATTTGAATCACTTGTTTGGCCAGTATTAAACAAAGTAAACTGTAAAGTGTAACAACACTACTGCAGCCATTTGTTATTATAAAATATTGAATATAAACAATCATCTTAAGTACATTATGTATATTATATTATGTAGGCTATTTTAACAGTGTTGTTCTATAAAACCATACGATTACGTGCTTTTGACAGTCTACTTTATTTGAACCAAATATTATTGCCTCATTGTTATATTAAGTCATTTTAAAGGCTATTTAGGCTGTTTTTATTACCACAAAAAAAAAATCTGATTAATCATCAAAATAATCTGCTGATTACTCGATGACCAAAATAATTGTTAGTGTCAGCCCTCTGTTTTTTATTTTTAAATTTTTTTTATGTGGTTGCTAAGCTGTTCAGGGTAGTAACCAGGGTGTTCTGATTGTATTTGATCACATTTGTATTTGGGCAATTAAATGTTCACACTTCTTTATTTCCATAGAAGAAATTGTATTATTAACTGATAGACCATGGGCTAAACTGACAGCAAATAGGCAAGGAATTTTGGGGAAGTACATGGCCTTCCGTAATAGTGGAGCAAAAGGCCAAAAATATGTTTGTTTGTTTTTGTTTTTTTATAAAGGGTACAATGATTTTCCCAGTGTTGGTATTATCATTCGTGGCTCTGTGGCTTAACCGCTGTACTAAAGCAAAGAAATAATTGTTGTAGTTCAGCGCATGACTTTGTTATTTTTCCGTCGGCTCTTGAGCACATGTTCCCTGTTTTGCTTTTGGTGCAGGATGTACTAATGCTGCACTGGGGCATTTAGCTGTGTAACATCCACTGCGCTTGAACTTGAGCTGTTTTCGTGTGCTGGAGTCACTGGGTTTAGAAGGATGGAAATAGAGTCTATCCCCTCAGGGTCGTAATCATAGAATATGGGCCAAATTTGGAAACTCAAAACTCATTCTCATGGAGTTTGTGTTGGTTATTTGGCATTTAGCAGATGCTCTTTATCCAACATGCATCGCAATAATCATAGAGACAGTCTCCCGAGGGCGCAGTGACTTGCTCAAGAGCACAATGGTGACGGACAACCTTTGTGTGACCAGCTCAAATCCTTCATTTCTAGACCTCTACCGCCCTTACAAATCACAGCTGAACAAGCCAAATGAATATTCACTGGATGATCTGTGACTTTGCATTATGTCTAATTATTTGATCAATTGGAAGTACATATTAACATTGGTGCTTGCTTGTCAATCTTCTGCTGTAATCTAAGAGGTGGACATTTCAACAAATAATTACATTAACTGCAAAGTAAGGTAGAATTACAAATTGGTTGCCAACAGAAGCTATCAAATGTACTGTTCTTTTGTTGACTTATTAATGCACTTTAAGTCCAGGTTTGGTCTAATGTTGCAGTATTATATCATAGCCTCCTGGGTTCAGGAATGCAAACACTGACTGGACAGATCTTTATTACTGACCTTGAGTAATACATTTATCACGGCATTCAAAACCCGAGTCATGCTGATATATGGGTCTCACGCTTATCAATTTCACTGTCCTCGTTTCAAAAAAGAGTCTGCATGAAGTTACAGTTTGATATAAACATGTTTTTATGTCTCCCATAAATGTAGCAAACTGCTACAAATATTTGATGACTAGTGTAAATGAACACTGTAGTAGTTAAAGCATATTCTCGTATTCTCTTCTGATGAGCTGGAGATATTTTTAAAATCAAAAGTGTAGATTTAGTAATTAGTTTTAAATCAAAACACAGATGTTTGTCTGTGCTTTAATTTTTATGTTGTCTATGCTAGTCTACTCCTAAATGTTGTCTATAATCACATTTAGTAGATATGCACTTTCTTGTAAAAAACAAACAAATGACTTGGGACTATGGATATTTATCCATTAAAATTATATGGAATGAGTATGTTTATATTTTTTTTCTAGTTGTCTAAATCGTCCTTTTAGTATTTGACAATACTTTGTGAAATTAACAAAACGCTGACCACAATGTGTGTCATCGTATTTCATTAGTTTGGTATTGGCTGCCTATGTATTTGGTACAGAGGTAATATTAATTAATGTCAATGTCAAGTTTTTTAGGACATTTTTGCATTCATATCAAAAGTAGTATCTTCAATATTCAATAACTATCTTACGCTCACAAAAGTTTTGTTGAAATAGGCTTGTGAGTGGAAATTTACCAAGTTCATCGACTTGTTTTTTTCCATCTTATCTGTAGCACTGACTCTCCCTTTTTCATATACAAAAAAAAAGGAAAGAAAAATGAGCTTATGATTGCCCAATTCAGACGTGTAACACAGCATGAGTCACCTCATTGTATAATACAGCATGAGATGAATCAGATAACCTGTACAACATAATGTCTCAAATATGATTGCTTGTGCCAAAGCTATAAAAGACTGTTACACATTTGCCTACCATGGAAACCACTTGTTTTACATTCATACATAATGCACAATATACTGCAACATCAACATCTAAATGAATATGCTGCATGAATAAACGGCTAACCTTGATCTAACCATGAAAAACTGGGAACTTAAGTCAGAGTCTTAAACATCAGATAATAGCTTGGAGGGAAGGCACTGAGTCAGAGACATATGCAATAAATATATTCTGACTGCACAGTGCACATGGGTTCATTTGCCAGTGTGCAATTTAAAGGGATAGTCAACCAACAAATAAATCTGAAAATTCTGATTTGGACTTGCATTGGCTGTATGTGTACCTTGTAATGTGCACTAACTAGGCTATGCCTCAAACTTTATAACATATTTTGAGTTTTGTAAGAATGGACTGGTTTTAGAACCTAGATCTGACCTAACAATAAGATTTACAAAAGATTCACTTCTTGGTTTCTTTGATTCTCAATAAGCAATCATCTGACTTGATCATGAGATTGTTATAAAAATCTGTTTCCAAAATAACAGCTTTCCGAGAGGCAAAAATCTACTCGTGATATCCTGTTAGTGTTTGAGGAGAACTTTTATTTCAGTTTTATTTGAACATTGAAGCTGTTATTATGAGAGCATGGTATATGTCAGTCAATAAACTTTTGACCAAATCATCCGTTATAAACGATCACATCTCAGTTTTTGGAGTTGTTTAGACAGTACTGTTGCTGAGATACACCAGATTTATATTGTCCTGTAAGCGATTTCACATCCTGTTTGGCAGGACTAGGTTGACTGTATAATTATGTTAGTTCCTTTTACCACAAAAACATTTTATGCGTGTGTATTTGTTCATCTGTGCAGGCCTACCCTACACCATTCAATATTCAGAAAACCTCAAAGATTAGTGATCAATAAATGTAGTTTTTTCAATGGCAGATTTTGAAACCTCAAATACTAAATATGTACAGTAATCATTGTCTTGCAATGTATAAATATTTATCTTAACTGTTATAGTACAGTATATCTGTTTTTTATACTTATAATTAAATGGTGCACTTGTTACACATGTTACATGTAGGCTACATTCAGTAGTGATAACAGTAAATTATACATAATTACATGCAACTAACTCTAAACCAAATCCCTAATCCTAACTTTAATCCCAAGTACATGTAGTTAATTACTATTACTCAGTACATACACTCATCTAAAGGATTATTAGGAACACCTGTTCAATTTCTCATTAATGCAATTATCTAATCAACCAATCACATGGCAGTTGCTTCAATGCATTTAGGGGTGTGGTCCTGGTCAAGACAATCTCCTGAACTCCAAACTGAATGTCAGAATGGGAAAGAAAGGTGATTTAAGAAATTTTGAGCATGGCATGGTTGTTGGTGCCAGACGGGTATTTCACAATCTGCTCAGTTACTGGGATTTTCACGCACAACCATTTCTAGGGTTTACAAAGAATGGTATGAAAAGGGAAAAACATCCAGTATGCGGCAGTCCTGTGGGCGAAAATGCCTTGTTGATGATAGAGGTCAGAGGAGAATGGGCCGACTGATTCAAGCTGATAGAAAAGCAACTTTGACTGAAATAACCACTCGTTACAACCGAGGTATGCAGTAAAGCATTTGTAAAGCCACAACACGCACGACCTTGAGGCGGATGGGCTACAACAGCAGAAGACCCCACCGGGTACCACTCATCTCCACTACAAATAGGAAAAAGAGGCTACAATTTGCAAGAGCTCACCAAAATTGGACAGTTGAAGACTGGAAAAATGTTGTCTGGTCTGATGAGTCTTGATTTCTGTTGAGACATTCAGACGGTAGAGTCAGAATTTGCGTAAACAGAATGAGAATATGGATCCATCATGCCTTGTTACCACTGTGCAGGCTGGTGGTGGTGGTGTAATGGTGTGGGGGATGTTTTCTTGGCACACTTTAGGCCCCTTAGTGCCAATTGGGCATCGTTTAAATGCCACGGCCTACCTGAGCATTGTTTCTGACCATGTCCATCCCTTTATGGCCACCATGTACCCATCCTCTGATGGCTACTTCCATCAGGATAATGCACCATGTCACAAAGCTCGAATCATTTCAAATTGGTTTCTTGAACATGACAATGAGTTCACTGTACTAAAATTACCCCCACAGTCACCAGATCTCAACCCAATAGAGCATCTTTGGGATGTGGTGGAACGGGAGCTTCGTGTCCTGGATGTGTATCCCACAAATCTCCATCAACTGCAAGATGCTATCCTATCAATATGGGCCAACATTTCTAAAGAATGCTTTCAGCACCTTGTTGAATCAATGCCACGTAGAATTAAGGCAGTTCTGAAGGCGAAAGGGGGTCAAACACAGTATTAGTATGGTGTTCCTAATAATCCTTTAGGTGAGTGTACATTTATCATTACACTGTAAAAAAGATACCTTAAAATCAAGTGTAACCAAAAATAAATGAGTATTGTTCGAGTATCGTTCCATTTCCGTTTTTATTTAATTATTAAAAAGAAAATAACAAATAGCCCATAACATTTCTCTTTCAAAACATGTTATGAATCAACCCTGTTACATTACAGCATTAAACATCAATGCAATAATGTCTAATAACGACACAAACTAGTACATTTCATCACACTCACAACATCATTTGCTGTTTTCCCCCACAATATGTTCTTCTGTAAAAATGTACATGTGGAATTTTTTTCTCCCACGGAACATAACATTGAGCTTGACAAGGCCAATTTAAGTGTAAACCTCAATAAATACTTACTTGTTTGTAGTTAGATGTAGTTAAAACATGTTTAATATTAAATGTGATTTCAGAACCATTGTTTTTATAGAGGGTATGTCACATCACAACAGGGTTGAATGAAATACAAGAACAAATTTTTAAAGATTTTTGTTAGAAAATGCATAAAGAAAATTGCATAGATAATTAAATCATATTTAAATAATATAATATTTCATATTTATTATTACATATATAATATTAAATCATATTTAAATAATATAATAAAAGCCAGGGGCTTTTTATGCAATTTACAGCAAATGAGCTCATATTACAATAAAAAGTAAATATTTTAAAAGTATTTTATTTTTTATTACACAAAAGTTTAGTCCATAAAAAGATATAATTCTTTATCATAGTAAGTATTTCCTGAGAAAAGGCCCTTTTTTGAAATTAACTGCTGTATCAGTAATCTATTGTGAAGCTCATGAAATATTACACCTGTTTACATAAACTCAAATTACGCTGTTGACTTAATTTCAAACCCAAGAGGAGTAAAGCTAGAAAAGTATTGCTATTTCAACGCTCCTCAAACTTCCCTTTGCTTTGTAGACCGTGCACCAATCCAGTCCTCTTTGTTGTTCATTGTTGTCGTTCTCCAAAAATTGAAAAATGAGCTGAACGCAGCAAACGAATGAGTGGAATTAATCTCGAAACAGTTGCTGAGGGAGTTTTTGGTTACTTTGCAGGGTTATATGTCTTTTGTAAACGTTTCAGCCATCCGTGAAAGACAAGATGTTTGGTGAGATGTTATAGTTTGATTGTTTGTGGTGTTAGGCCTACACCTAGTGTTTCTTGCTTTGGTTATTTAGATGATGAAACTGGCCTGTGACAACAAGTTTACAAAGGAAAAATGTATGTCAGAGCCTCAGTAGATGTCCACAAAACCTGCCTGAGGCTGTACGTGTTTCCCAACCCTGTTCCTGGAAGTACCTTAACAGTAAACTTTTTGGGTGTCTCCCTTATCTGACACACCTCATTTTTAAGTCTTATTGTACTAATGAGAGGATTACTTAAATCAACTGTTTGATTTGGAATACATCCAAAATGTGCTAAATGTGGAAAGCCTATAGCAACAGGGGAGGGAACCACTGGCTTTGGTAGTGGTATTACATGGTTCTGCATTAGACCCATTATTTTCTTTTTTCTTTGGCTAGCCATGTCCCCCGTCTCTCCACCAAGCTCTGCTGTTGAGCAAGGGGCACCATGTAACACACCCTGTGTGAAGACATTGCTGAAAATGGAAATTTAGACTTAAAGGTGAAGCACCAAACAGAATGATGACTAGATTTTCAAATAGATTTCAAAGTCTCATCTGTAATTGTGCAGAGAAACATATATCCCCATCCCCAAACTCATGTCATTGGTTGAACCAATATGTATATGTTATGCTTTTATGCTTGGTGTCCCTAGTGGTAGAAAAATTATACACTCCACTTTTAATAAGTCTAATTTACTATTCCCAGTGACATTTCTTATTCCTAAGAGAATAAAGAAGTCTTTAACATAAGACTAACTTTAGACTATCCTATCTTTACTCTAACAAAGGTTTGTTGTGGTTGATAGTTTACATTAGATGCTAACTTAAGACAACTTTACACTATAGCTTAACTTTATATTATATTATATTAAGACTAAATTAACTTTTCATTCATAAAGAGAAAGAATTGTTGTAGTTGATTTTAATTATATAACTTCTACATTATCTTTATACTAGGCTAACTTTAGGCTAGATTAACTTTACACTTATATCATTTGGTTATTTTCTGTCCTTTTGGAGTCTCTAACTGACCTATTTTGGAAAATAAATCTCTTGCAAAAAGCTTGCAGAAAATACAGTTTTTGAGAATCACCCTTCAATGGTGCACATGCTTAATTTCATGTTGCATGTGAATTTTTTATCTTTCTTTTACAGTTTGTTTCTTTGTCACTTTTGTGTAATTTTTTTTTTGTGTTCACACTGTATATACAGTATCTTCACACCATCACTCGTGGTGCTCAGTGGTGGTACTTAAGTAATTTTTTTCAAGTATTTGTACTTTATTGGAGTATTTTCATTTTGAGAAACTTTTACTTCAATACATTCCACAGCATAATACCTTAGAAATCTTCAATGCAATAGCAATGTCCGATTAATGAACGAGCTGATTCTTTTCAATTAACCTGTTAAATTGGTTTGCAAGTCGTTGAATAATGCATATAACTACTGTTCCCAAAAACGAGGTACAACACAAGACTATGGGACATTGTGCTGTTGCACCATCTGCTGAAGACACCTTTACTCACGCCTGAAAGGCCACTGACGCATGACGACGTGGGCAATGCCACCTTTACCGAGCCTCCAACTGCGCGGGGCTCAGAGGTGTTGTGCCTCGTTTACTTCCTTCTGGGAACAGTAGTTAGTAGTAGTTATACGCATAACTCAACGTTCCCATTCAGGCAGTCCACTCGGTACAACACAAGACTATATGGGACATGTATACACAACCTGCAAAGTTGCTGAACTAAATGTAAGGGACCAGCAACTCCACATACCCATTTTCCTTTTCAAGGGAGCGACTGCCCCTCCTGTGGTAAGCACGGACTGAGCCACTGTCTACAGAGTGACATCTAGTCGGTAAAACCGAACAAACATGTGGTGGACAGCGATGCCCAACTGTCCGTCGCACAAATATCCTCTACAGACACCACTCGCCCATGACGTTGCCATGCCTCTTGAGGAATGCGCACACACCCCTGCTGGCAGAGCTAACCCTTTACTTTTGTATGCAATAGAAATCTCCTCCACGATCCAACGTGAAAGACCCTTAGACAGCGGTTTCCCACGAACTGGGTTGGCAAAACATACAAAAAGTTGGTCAGACAAACGCACAGCCTGCGTCTGCTCGATGTACCTGTGTAAAATTTGCACAGGGCACAATCCAGTGAGTTTTCTGTCCTCCTCCGAGTCAATTGAGAGGTTTGACAGGGTGGGCAGTTCGTACGAGAGCACACTATACGCCCCTGACATGACTTTTGGTGTATCTGCGTTCAGACACAAAACCAGTCTTGACCCATCCAGCACAAACTGGATGGAAACCTTTGCTTCTCCAGCGCCAGCAACTGGGCTGTTTTACAAAACCGCATCCTTAGATCCAAGGTTTCTAAGGGGTCAAATGGAGGTTCACACATAGCCTCCAAAACTAAAACTAAAATCAGGTCCCATGACGGCACCATCGATTTTGTTACGGGCTTTAGCCGCCATGCCCCTTTAAGTAACCGAATGGGCAGTGGGAGTGCGCTCGGCGCAGGACCATTAATGCCCTCATGACAGGCCGAAATGGCCCCCAAGTAAACTTTAGCGTGGAATGAGAGCTACCTTCCTTTAATTACTCCTGCAGAAAAGTCAATATTCCCGCAATCGGGCATTGATATGATGATAAAAATCTTCGCCCACACCACTTCAACGCATAAAGCCCCCTAGTTGACAGCAAGTGGCCACTAAAATGAGTGACAGACCCTCCTGACACACTCTGTCTAGAGGGAGAGGCAGGGCGTGAAAGGAACGGCAGCAGATAGTCCCCACTGAATTGTGCGAAGAACCCAGTTTTGGTACGCATGGGCGCCACTGCTCGAGGCCAACAATGAGGATCCCTGGCATCGCCTGGTGAAGCCCCGCCTCTTTTTATGAACGTTGCTGAATATTGCTGTGGCAAGCAGGACGAGGCCAAGGGCCGCGGGAGAACGGCAACGTGGAACGAGAACGTGGGAGCAACAATGAACTGCGTTAAATTGCATATCACTGCATTATCCTCCTCTGTCGGCACACGATTGTGAGGTTAGTGGTAACAAAGCATTTTGATTGTTTTGACAAATCAACACATGAGGCATTGTATGCTGAACATAAAGTTCCTTTATTGATAACGAACTTAAAAGCCAAACCAGCTCTCTAGCAAGATTTCTTTTGCACTCTTGAAGAAAGCGGTCCCGAACGCTCCTTCGTTCCTGCAGAGAAATATTTCCCTTTCGCATTCGGCATGAATAAAGGTGTCTTCAGCAGATGTCCGCGATATAGGACATAGTCTTGTATTGTAGCGAGTGGACCGACTGAATGGGATTGCATCACTGTCACTGTTTACCCAGCTGTCCAATCACAGTGGAGGAGGGGTGGGACAAATACAACTCCAACCAACCGCCACATTCTGCTTGTACAACGTGAACAAGCATAATAACGGAAAAAAATATTTTAAACAAGAGCCAGTGCAAATACTTTACATTGTATCAGCTTTTTTATATAGAAACAATACAGAAACAAATAATCTCTGTAACGAGCTACTACTAACACATTTTCGTGGATATTCTGTATCATAGCAAGCAAAGCGTCTCAACTGAAATAAAAAACAAAAAACGCTGCGCTGCCAAAACGCTCTCAAGCCTCCATGGCTAGGCGTTTTCAGATGGCTAAAAATGCAGACATGTCCACATCACCATCTCAATGGTGTAGATTTAATGTAAAGAAAAAAAAGAAAACAACATAACATTAAAATTATGTAAATTATTGCACTTGCATTTTTCCTCGCAGTTTTTAATGACATACTAGATGAACTATGTTTGCATAGCATTGACTTTAACTTGTTAGTCATTTAGCCCTATTTGACGTCTGTTTTTATTGTTTGTCAACACATTACATATAATGCATCTGCATCCACTAATCTTCTTTACTGACTAGTACTGGTTACTGACAATTCATAATAGTTCTTAATGATGTTAGACCCAGCAATTCCTCATCCCCTAGGTATTCTGAGCAGTAGGATTATATAAAATATATAATATAAAATTAATGTAAAAGTATATTAGTATAAAAGTATTTAAACATTTTCAAAATAAACATTTATAGCTCCGTACTTTTAATACTTAATTGTATTGACATATAATACTGACATTAAAAGTCAAGTACTTTAGTACTTTTACTCAAGTAAAATTTGAAAGGAGTACTTAACTTTTACTGGAGTAATATTTTATCAGGGTACCTGTGCTTTTACTCAAGTACTTGATTTGTGTATTTTGTTCCCCACTGTCTGCTGTAACACGATAGTGCAGTTGTAGGTAGAGCCATCCTTTTTTTTTTTTCTCACAAACAAACCCTCACACTATCCAAACCGGATCTCCAGGGGTCGCTTTGGGTCATGTTGATTTTACTACTTTATTTAGATAGTAGAGCATTGAACTACAGTAGCAACGCCTGATTTAACTCCCACATACTGCCAAAATGTATACCTTGAGCACACTGTAAGTTGCCTTGCATAAAAATGTCTCCCAAATATAAAAATGCAACTACACATTTAGTTTGATGATATTAAAAATACATCATGTTACACTTTAAATAAATTCACTCTGTTCTCATTACAAAAAGACACATATTTCCTTATTGTCATAAAGCAAGTATAAAATAAGCGCAGATGTGAACTCGTGAGATGCCCATGATTTACCCAGCATGCTCTGGTTTGTTTTGACACCCGTTACAAATGAGGCTAGCTCTTTTTTCGCTTTGTTTGTTGGGCAACAGGCATGCTGAGGGTAAATTTCCACAGCTGATAAGGCACGTTGCACGTGTTTAACTGCGCTTCTGCCGGGTGTCGCCGGAGCGACCTTGTCTTACCTAATGAAAAGATCCTCTCAGGGAGATTACAGGACGCTAGACATGAATCACCACTCCTGTCACCGCCAATTTTCTAATTCACCTTTAAAACGGGCTTATTCAAGAGTCAGCAAGCAGTGTGTGTGTGTGTGTGTGTGTGTCTGTGTGTGTGTGTGTGTCTGTGTTTGTGTGTGTGAAGAATGGAATTCAAGCTCTAATTAATCATGGAAACCAAAAAACGTCAATGTAAATGTAGTTACATTGACTGAAGCAGGAAGTTATGACCGCCAACTATCATTTTGATGACTTTGTAGCACAATTTTCTGATACTAGCATGTCTTTCTGAAGTATAATCAAAGAGTCTTGGTTTCCATCAATGACCCGATATTGAGTTAGTACAGACTTTGACCACCTCCTCCCTATATTGGCCCACTGACACATAAATGTCATCTTAGAAGATATGATCCATTATAAGACTCTTTGAACCTTATGAATGACAAGCTGAGATACTAAGGTGGGGGAGGGCAGGGGTTGTGGCCTGCTAACACAAAGGTTGCAGGTCCAATTCCAAGGAAGGGGAGACCTAGGAACTATAGAGTTACATAGATAGCAATCCTGCCGTCACCTATGTGCCCTTGAGCAAGGTCACTCGAAACCAGGTTGATACAAGATGGCTGTTGCAGTATGTCAGCATACAAGACTACAAGCTTTATTTACAAACAAGCTCCTTAAGAATGTTTCATTTGCTTGACCTTCGGGCATCTTACCCCTGATAAGAAGTGCACTTGGTTATATTTGATGTGCACTTGTACTGCTCTTCAAATTTTAGTACTTGCAGATAATAAATGGTCATATAAGTGTACTTAAATTTTACTTTTAAAATTGAAAAAAGTGCACTTTGTAGGTTAAATTAAAAGTTTTACTGAAAGGTACATTAAAAATCATTATAATAATCTTGTCATGCTTTAAAGAACTGCACTTATTTTGATGTGTTGACTACACTAAGACACTCTTCTCCGCTTCTCAAATACATAAAACATTAGCATTTATACACAGCCGAGCCAAAAAATATATATATATTTGGCCTTCAAATAGGCAAAAGCTTAAGAGTCAATGGTTGGATCATTATTGTATAGATGATTATGTTTCTAGCATGTTATATGTTTGTCAACAGTTATTCTAACCCTTCTAACCCCCAAGTGATGAAGTGTGTAGCTTTTCATTTCTTAAACAGCCATGTAGGAAGATTCAGGCTCAAATTGTTAGAATGGTTGGGAGGAGAATGAAGAATCATTTTCACGCATGAATTGTCTCCTCTGAGTCCAGATCTTAAATCTATCGAAAGTCTGTGGGATGTGCTGGAGGAGACTTTACAGTGTGCTTTGTTACTTACTCGTGCATTGTCAATACAAGATCTTGACCAAACATTGATGTCTCTTGATGGAAATAAATGTTGTGATGTCATTTGAGGTAAGTTAAGACAACAATATATGTATTCAAAGAACCAGTTCTTTATTTACCCTTGCATTGCAAACAAGCAGAGATGGTCCAAACTGAGATACAAGATTTCCGCCAGACAGCCGCAATATATGGAAAAGAGCAGCATGAACTTTCTGCCAAGCATCTCATTTTGTGTTCCAGGGAAAAAAGAAAGTCATGTAAATTGGGAACAACTTGAGGGTAAATCATGACATGTTATTTTTTAGTATCAATCTAATCAAATTCAAAGCAGTGTTTTGACATTTACTGAAAACAGTGATGACCGTATTAGTGCTAAAGGTGCTGGAATACTTTATTGTTTCAAGCACTGACAGTGTTTGCATTCTGGAATCTGAGTCAAACATTCCTTCCTGTTTTGGCTGTACCAACTGGCTAAACTCTTTGACTTAAGGCCCTGCCTGTTCTTGCACAATACAAAACCAAAACTCTCCCTGCCAAAACCAATAGCTTGCCTCCCGCTGATAAGACAATTAGTGCGTGACTCCACTAGAGTTTTTCTAGGAAACCTGAAAAGGAAACCTTGGTATCCAAGACCCCTAATGCTTAAATGTGTTGGCTTGGGCGCTTTCACTATTCACTTCATGGCATGTTTTTAAAGCCCATCACTTTGAATTACAAGTAAAAAATAATTAAATATATGGTGCCTGGAATTGTAATCATTATTATTATACTCTGCTTAAATAATAACCATGCCTTTCTGTTCTGTACAAAGCGGAGGAGACAGATCAAATGACCCATCGAAACCTCTGGGGAGTAATGAGGGTTTCTTCATTCCCAAGGATTCAGAGCAGACAGGCCCAAACAGCATGTTTTTGAAGTACCCATACCTAAACTGTCTTAGGAGAAGCTGGGAAAAAACATATCCTATTAGCCGCAATCTTGCACACATTCAGATGAGCGGCGGTAAGCTAATGCAGTCATTATGTCCAAGAGACTGAACAAGAACAGCAAAACACCGTCAAAGGGCCTTAATGAACAGGAGGAAATGCCACAGGCGCGCTCGCTACATACGAAAGCACATTTGCTCTTAATCTCAGCTGGAAATAAAGATATGGTTCATTTGTTCGATTTATTAATTACTATGCATTTTATATTGCATTAGGGGCCGTTCACACATGAGGGATTTTCCTGCAGTGAAAATATGTTGGCGGCCACCAAAATGAATCTTTGTCCAGCTAAAGATTTATCTGATCATTTTGAGAATGAGACCTGCCGTTCTGCTGTACTGGTACCCGATGATAGACGGCTACTTTAAAACGCTCCCATGAGTGTTTTGGTGCTTTCACACTTGGTTTGATTACCTGATCCGAACCAGAGTTCAATGGCTTTTCCTGGCACTGCTGGATTGAGTTCACATTATATTATTTGGGTCCGAAAGTTTCAAATCAGTCACTCAGTGAATATTATTTATTTTTGTCATTACCGGGCTTGTAGTTGACATGGGTAGACCACGGTTCAGCCCCGACAAAAAGTTGCAAAACTTTTTTTTTTTAAACGGAAACGGTGATGCGTTGAACACCCTGTTCTGATGACGCAAGAGTTGCAACTACAGCTGAGAAGGCCATTCTTTGTGTACTTCTTGAAGAATGTTCGGAGCCTGATGAAATCAGTATAAATACGTTTTTAATACTTCAAATTACTCTCGAAGTTACAGTCACTGCCGTTGCTGTCCAGAATGAAAGAGAACATCCCAATAAAGTGAAGGGATTTGAGGAAACTGGTTCCTAATTACTGTGATCCAACATGTGCCTCACATTTTTAGGATGAAAACACAAGCATTTCAGGAGAAGGTTAATCTACTTCTTATCTCTCGAGACTGTGTTATGATCTGTATATGACCTTATTATTTTTATTGTGAGTATTAGGCTTATCATTATTGCTGATCACTGTTTATATGCTTTATTTTTACTATTAAACTCTTACGACAAACATGTCTTCTAATATCTTCAATTGTTGCATATACCGAGCTGCAACGGACACATTTGTAAACGACTTTACTTGGACCCATCGTGCGAGCTGTCTCTTTAATACCACGTGGTTTATATACGTTATACATGTTGCTGCTGATTGGGCTGACATTTTTGCCACATCCACCAAACAAAAGAAAATGTATGTCAACCCCTTGCACACCGTTTACAGGAAACATGTCGTTCAACCCGGAAACCGTAGCAAAACGTTGCACACTGGTTTGAGCTTGAACGTGCCCCAGATTTGGCCATCTGACCAATCAGAGGAGAGTAGACCAATCACAACAGACTGGGCCATCTGACCAATCAGAGCAGAGTAGACCAATCACAACAGACTGGGTCATCTGACCAATCAGAGCAGAGTAGACCAATCACAACAGACTGGGTCATCTGACCAATCAGAGCAGAGTAGACCAATCACAACAGACTGGGCCATCTGACCAATCAGAGCAGAGTAGACCAATCACAAAAGATTGGGTCATCTGACCAATCAGAGCAGTGTAGACCAATCACAGCAGACTGGGTCATCTGACCAATCAGAGCAGAGTAGACCAATCACAACAGACTGGGCCATCTGACCAATCAGAGCAGAGTAGACCAATCACAACAGACTGGGCCATCTGACCAATCAGAGCAGAGTAGATCAATCACAGCAGACTGAGCCATCCGACCAATCAGAGCAGAGTAGACCAATCACAGCAGACTGGGCCATCTGACCAATTAGAGGAGAGTAGACCAATCACAGCAGACTGGGCCATCTGACCAATCAGAGCAGACCAATCACAACAGACTGGGCCATCTGACCAATCAGAGCAGAGTAGACCAATCACAGCAGACTGGGTCATCTGACCAATCAGAGCAGAGTAGACCAATCACAACAGACTGGGTCATCTGACCAATCAGAGCAGAGTAGATCAATCACAGCAGACTGGGCCATCTGACCAATCAGAGCAGAGTAGACCAATCACAGCAGACTGGCCATCTGACCAATCAGAGCAGAATAGACCAATCACAACAGACTGGGTCATCTGACCAATCAGAGCAGAGTAGACCAATCACAGCAGACTGGGTCATCTGACCAATCAGAGCAGAGTAGACCAATCACAGCAGACTGGGCCATCTGACCAATCAGAGGAGAGTAGACCAACCATAACAGACTGGGTCATCTGACCAATCAGAGCAGAGTAGACCAATCACAACAGACTGGGCCATCTGACCAATCAGACCAGAGTAGACCAATCACAACAGACTGTGTCATCTGACCAATCAGAGCAGAGTAGACCAATCACAACAGACTGTGTCATCTGACCAATCAGAGCAGAGTAGACCAATCACAACAGACTGGGTCATCTGACCAAATGAAAGGGAACTTTAACATCTTGTGTAACATCATCATCAAGTTGCAGGCAAAATGTCTTTGTTTTGACGGGACTCAAAACGACATTTTATTCATACTCGTTCTCCCTTGTGCTCTATGGTCAGCTTGCAACATCCTTTTTTCTTTTTTTGTTTTTGGCTCAGTATTGTTTTTTCTTTTCATCCCTCCTTGAAGAGGGATGAAAAGATGATATCTTATACATTTCAGCCAGTAGAGGATGGAAGATTTGGAAAGTTGGAAAGTTTAAGTGTGAGCCAGAGCGGGAGATATGCAGCGGAATAGAAAGAATAATATGAGGGTGGGCAGCCTTTCAGAAACGTGATATATATCCAGGCTTAATCTGTTCAAGCAGCATTATCTTCAGAGGAACATTTTATTGCTCGGACATTGCCCCTGAGTTCTCATTCAAAAGCATCGACTTTATCTCAGAGCTTTTCCAAAAAAATCCTTTGGAGAAATAAAAATAGAATCAAATCATTCCAATTCTATTGAAGTATAAAACATGGACAGATCAGTTTCCTGTGAGAGCAGACCCTCTCTCTCACACTCTCTCTCTCACTCTCTCTCACACTCACTCACTCTCTATGGAGCAGACCTGTCATGTGACGCCTCACGCTGTCTCGCTTCCCCCAGAAGACAAACAGATGCTGTGTTTTGTTGTGTCAGTGAGGAGAAGTGATTGTCTAAACAAGTGTGCTGGTAAAGAGCCTCTGCTCAAAATAAATGTGCAGATAAATGTGTGTCTTGGCTCACAACTGATTATGTAAGAGCTGAATTCAAGCAGGTGCCATTAATCATGGGCAATTTAATAGGATTAAAAAATAAATAAGGCTTGTAGCCATGAAATAAACAGGAAATCATTTGTGGCATTGTTTTAAATATTTGTTGTACTTAAAATTAAAAATTTTAAGGTATTGTACGTTCCTTATAAAATGTATTATTATTATTATTATGTTGTTGTTGTTTGTGTTTCTCTTTCATTATTTATCAATTAATTAATAATTAAATGTTTTTCTTTTTAAAAATGATAATGTATTAAAATAATTATTATATGATTATTATATTATGTTGTTATTGTTACATATATTTTACTAATTCAATTATTTACAACTTAATCAATTATAAAAAATATGTTTACTAAATTGTCATGTATTAAACAGACTGTAAACAATAGGTATTAAAGTAATAATTTCATAAGGAACGTTTTTACTATTATTATGTTGTTGTGGTTGCTGGTATTTTTTTAATTAGTTATAATTTAATAAATTAGTAAATATTGTTACTATTTAAAAATGATCATGTATTAATAATAATTTCATAGAGAAATTTTTACTATTATTATTATGTTTGTTGTTAAATGATTCATCCTTTTAAATAAATAAAAATATTTGTAATTTAGTACATTTATAATGTAATTATGTATATATATATATATATATATATATATATAATATAAAATAATGTAATATAATATAATGTATTAAAATATTTATAATATAAATGGTTGTGTTGAATATTTTAATTATTTCTTAAATATTTTTTAACATTTAATATACAATATATGTTATATAAAATTTGATAAGTATTGAAAATACATTATACTGTATAAACATGCACGCACGCATATACACACACACAAAGTATGAATACTTTCAGCGTAATGTATATCTGCGGCTGTGGAGTAAGTTGGTAATGTGAACTAGCAAAGGGATTTTCCATGAGTTTTGTGCTAGAGTTCAAATCACACAGTGCTTTGTAGATCCCCTCTGAAATAAGTGTAAGATTTGTCATAAAATACTTCTGTAAATTCTGTCATTTCTGTCCCTCTGAGAATCTCTTCTGAGAACTTGTGTATTTTTTTTTTTTTTTTTAGGTAGAAACCACTACCTTGCCGAAACCAACATCATGGTAACATTAGCCGCCACATAATCTCCCCTTATAAGGGTCCTGGGCATGACTGGAGGTCACAGCTCTCCGACCACAGATATGCGACCCCCATGAGATCACCAGGGGGCTTGTGAAGAGGTCACACAATGAGCTTTACAGGTTAGCACTGTAAAAGGCAACGTAGCGCACTAGCAGATAAGAACACTTGGAGAACTCAGCAAGGGCCCCCATCTGAGGGAAGTGCGCACAAAACGGGTCACATGATAGCAATGGTAGATTTTTTTTTTTTTTGCAGATTCTACTTTTGCCAATGAAGCTAATCAATGGTTTCTGGGTTGTAACAAAAAAACGTCCAAGTCTTTCAAATGTTTTGGCCCCAAGTCAAACAATGGAAAGGGGACAATAAGGCAACGTCAGCTGTGTCAATACATTACAGAAGCTTTCTAATAGCATTTATCAGTGCATTACAGATGTGGGTCAGTAGTTCCTTTACTTGAGCATATCTTGAGGAAAAAGTGGGATCTCTTTGAAACCATATGAGCCATTTTAAACTGACTGGTGATGGTTGGAATCCTGAGACTTGGCACAAAGTACTACACTAGGACAAGCTTTGCATTGTGCAATGAAGTAAGTCATGGTTTAGTTGAATTGTTTGCATATTGTCCCAACTCTTATTTGGGTCATGCAAACTCTTAAACCAACTACCAAACCACAGACTAAATGGTTAGTTCGCTTGGAAATTAACATTCATCATTTACTCACCCTCGTGTTGTTACAAACCTGTATGATTTTCGTGGAATGCAAAGAGAGACATTGTGAAGATCACAAAAAAGAGACATTGATTGGTAAGGGTCATCATGATGTAATTTCCTGCTTTTGTTGTTGTTGTTGTTGTTGTTTTGCATGTTTCTGCATGTTGGTTGCACCACATGACTTTGATTTGACCGACAAAAGTGATATCATGACAGTTATTAAATGAATTAGATTCAGCTGCTTTACAGCTTAATGGAATTTGTTTCATAATCGGTGTTGGGGAAGCTACTCTGAGGGGCTGTTTACACGACAACAGCGTTTTGGGGGCCTGAAAACGCAAGTTTCAAGTTTTGAAAACCGGTTTCAAAGTGCACGTTTTTGAAAATGTTTTTTGAAAATGGTTTCCGCGTAAACAACAATAATGCGAATCGCTGAAGACTGCAATGCAGAAGAAACTGCGAGGAGTCATACATTTAATAAGGATTGTTAATAAGGAGACCTTCACTTGACAGAAATGTAAGAAGGCCACGGTTGTTCTTCCAAAAACAGGCCTCCAGATCTTCTGGTCTAAAGAGCAGAGAAGAACAAGAGCTGGTTTTATTTCTCGAGTACCCTCCCACAGGGAACAAAAGCTGCGCCAAGTCTAATAATTCCATTTTATGGTAGGCATGCATGCAAAGTTTAATTTCACGCTGAGGAGAAATAAAGGAACAAACAGGGGTTATTTTGGGCCCTCGCATTTATTGGCCTTAAAATATGGCCTGTCCACAAGGTAGTTTTACCAAGAAGAACATTTAAATTTAGCTTCAAAGGAAAAGCAACAACCTGGAAATTCCATTCAGCTATCAACAGGTTCTGAATGTGCGGCCGCTTGCCAACGGTACGAGGCTAGGAGCCAGCGTCTGTCAGCAGAAGTGTTAGGCTTCTCCAGTTCATCCACAATAATGCGGGGAATGTATTGTGCGAAAACCACAAGCGCTGCCCTTCCAAAAAAACAACTATTTGATTGTATAAATGTTGACTCAAGGATCTAATAATGGACATTCTGAGAGGAATTTGGGTATTGAAAGAACAGGCCTTTAGCTTTTGATAGATAGACTTGCGATTAGCAGCAAATGAAAACAGGCTCTGAACATTTTCCCTTTCCACTTTTTCTGTCAAAAGAAGTCTTAATTGTGTTCCTGAAAGCTATAAAGTTCTTGTTGCACTAAAAATAGCGAACCGTTTCTGAAGAGCGGTGTAAACTGAACCTGTGGAAATGTCACACGGGGACAACTGCTAGTTTGTGATGTGCGTTTATATGTACACATTTGCTAGGTGCTGTTATCTAAAGGGACTTTACTGCTATGCGTAAAAGTACAATAACATTCTTGATGTTAAAATTCTTGAAGTTAAAGATCTACAGTATTTACATAGATCAATTTTATTGATTTAACTGTTGAAACAATATCTCGGTTTTAGAGGTAAAAAGGTCAAATATTCCATGTGGTCAAAATGCCCATGTTTACTCTAACTGGGAACATTTCTGTGCTTATTAACTCTAAACGGGGAAATTACTTGTAAGGAGAAGCGGGACACTTTATTAAACCTTCCAGTGATCTGTTTAGGACTAATTTGAGCAGATACCGCATGATTGTCTTATTGGACAAAGACAGACAGCCGGGACAAGTGCCCAGTCTCTTGTTTGATTGGATCCAGAATGTTCCAGAATAAGAGGTTCTTTACAGTCAATTATGTCAATTATACTCTGATGAGGCACAAGATACATTATGATTCATTAAACTGATTAAGTTATGGCCTTTTACCTAATTTGATTAGTTTTACATTCACGCTGAACAGTCTCTAGGGGAACTTTACTCCCTAATGGTATTACAATAATAAAGTAATTTGTTGTTTAGCTCAGATATATAAAAATGGCTGCTGCAGGGATTATCTATTTTTCTAGGCCAAAACTCAAAAAAACGAGCTGCATTTAAAAAAAAATCAAAAGAGATTCAACTGATTCCATTTAAGTGTGCATCGTTGCTTAAAGTATATGACTTTCTTAATGAGTGAGTCATTGAATCGGTCATTTAACCGATTTCACTCTGTCTCTCAGATAGATGTGTGAATTTAATGTTACTGATGTCACCAAGTTTAATTGTTTAACTGTCATTCTATTACACTCCCCCAGTTTTCCAATTGGTCAAACAAACAGATAGCCCCACCCACACACTCACAGCATTGGCCGATGTATCACCGGGCTAGTCATTATGTTAAAACGAACAGCAATGTTTTGATGGGAGTCATGGGACCACAGAGACACAGTATTTACACTTTTATTAGGTAAAACAACAAGGCCTACAAGTGCTGTAGCTGGGGTTACACTTCTTGTACACCATCTAGAAGTATAAATCAAAAAGTATAGAATCAATCAACAGTGCAACAATTCTGCCCAGCCAAATGAACACATAACACCACAGCCCCTACCAAGAGCACACACTACTGCACAATTTGCATACATTTGCATGGAGAGTTGCTGATTCACAGACGGATATGCAAGCCAGAGACACCAGAGGGAACGTCGGACAGCAACAGCGTAAAAACATTACCCCTTAAATGGAAATAATCAATGCTTTGGTACTTGACTCTGTTTGAGCTGCTCTTTAATAGCAGAGAAATCCCATGAAATGTCCTGAGATGCATTGGCATGTCGCGGCGTGCATCATCTGCTGGAGGTATGCTGCGAGCTGCACTGGGTCACTGCATTATGTAACTGGTTATGCAGGGGCACGTGTGTCCTGCTGTCATTCTGTTCACTGGCTCCTCTGTTAAACTGTGCTTTCTGCTCTCAGGCCACTGTACCACAATCCTGGATTTTCTCTCATTCTGCTGAATCATAATCTAGTTTAAGCCACTGGAGTCTGAAAATAAATAAATAAATAAATAAATAAATGAAATATTACATGAAATTGGATTTGATAGCAGAGAGGATAAGTGCACGGTGACGCCCTGTGACACATTTGTTCTAAAAAAAAAGAAAAAAAAAAGGAGCTTATTTTGACTGAATATTGCAGAAATGCCATATACTTTATATAAATTTAATACATATACCTTAAATTATAACAAATGATTGATAGATATAGATTAATGGATATATGGTTAGATTGATGGATATATAGATGGATAGATAGATGTATAAATGGATAGATGCATACAGATGGATGTATAGATTGATTGATTGATTGATTGATTGATTGATTGATTGATTGATTGGATAGATATCAAACACTAATATGCTATATAGATATAAGGTTGCGTATATAGATGGATATATATCTGTCATTCTACTGTTCTACTATTCTATTGTTCTTTCTATCGTTCTACTGTTCTATCTATTGTTATACTGTTCTGTCATTCTATCTGTTCTATCTATTGTTCTGTTCCTGCTATCGTTCTACTGTTCAGTCATTCCATCTATCTACTGTTCTATTGTTCTATCTATTGTTCTACCGTTCTATCATTCTACTGTTGTTCTGTCATTCTTTTTATTGTTCAATCTAAGTTCTACTGTTCTATCTGTTGTTCTAACTGTTCTATCGTTCTACTGTTCTCTTGTTCCTTCTATTGTTCTACTGTTCTGTCATTCCATCTATCGTTCTACTGTTCTATTGTTCCAGCTACTGTTTTGTTGTTCCTTCTAAGGTTCTTCTGTTCTGCACACTAAAAACTCCTGGGTCAAAATTAACCCATAATGGGTTATTTTTGACCCAACTCGTGGGTTAAAAAGGGACCAACTAATTTCTGGGTTATTTCAACTCAGAAAATTGGGTTAGTCTTTTTGACCAAACTTCTGGGTCAAAATAACAACCCCAATATCTAGGTTGAAATAACCCAGAAATTAGTTGGTCCCTTTTTAACCCAGGAGTTGGGTCAAACATAACCTAACTTTGGTTACTATGCCAGTATGCCTTATTTCAGAAAGTAAAACTTTGTTTTACATTATATCTGTCATGGTGTGATGCAGGCAGAAGAAGAAAAGGAGGAGTCTAAAGTTCCAATTCAAACGTTTTACTAATAAAATAACTCCATGTCATTCCATTTACCGTTCTACTGTTCTGTCATTCCATCTATTGTTCTATTGTTCCATCTACTGTTTTGTTGTTCGTTCTACTGTTCTGCCATTCCATCTATCATTCAAAAACTAATGGGCAACTAATTGTGACCCCTAGTAGTTTTAGGGGTTGGTTTTCCACGATGCTCTATGGATAGGATTCCATTCGTCTGAAGATGGCAATGGCATATGATGACATTCCTAACTTTATTTACTGCTGCTCACATGCAAAAATGTCAGCTGTTACCCTAAATGACGACAGGCCCTCCCGTCCCGTCAAGCCCTCTCCTATTACAGCCACCCATTAGATCACATACTGCACGTACGTCAGGCCCGGCCTAAACATGACTGTCATGTGAACATTTCGGTCACCATGTTTTGATTCTTTATCACTCCTTCCATCATCACCTCCACTCCAACCATATGGAAATTGAAATTAAAAACTGTCAGGGAACTTACATATATGTGGAAATTTCTATATTGAATGTGCATTTTACTACTTATTTTCTGTTCAGAAGTATTTCATTGGCTTGATGTTGTCAGTGCTTGTGTAGAGTATTATGGACAGTTTTACTATTGAAAGTTCAAAGCATTAATGCATGTATGACCTGTGACCGGTTCAAGTTCTCACACGTGTTGGGCAATGAATTTCATTATTACTGGATAAGGATTTTAAATATAATTTTATAGAGATTGCTGGGGTGAATTGTATGTCAGGGACCAATTCTTTGAATTAATGCAATGATTACACAGTGAGGTCCAAAAGTTTTAGATCACTAATTAAAGCACTAATTATTTTTCTGAGAATTTTCTGAGTATTTGGTCCACTCTACAAATGCAAAATGTTGGTAACATTCTCTTGTAAACTCCAAAGGTCTAAAGCCACATTGTTCGGAACTGTCATAAATGCCGTACAATAATTTACTCAAGTTACCAGTATAGTACAGTATTGTACATTCTGTATGCATACAGTTTAAACTGGCCAGCAGAACAGCCTGTCTTTATTTATTACACTCATTTGAGTTTGGAAACAGCAGTAGAGCATTTCCATATTGGTTACAATTCAATTGTCAATGCAAACTTTGTCTTTTGTAACCCCACTCCAGTATTGACTTTATAGAGGCTTTGATTTATGATGTACATTTTCATCTTTCTGGGTTCAAGAAGGAACAGTATAATCTTATTTTAGAAAGCTCAAACGTATCTTTCCACAGGGGCATTTAAACCCCAAACATACCATAGTGATGCATAGGCGTTCATACATTTCTGGTTTCGTTATGTCATTACTGTGATTTTAGAGAAACAAAGAGTTATGGTTTCCTCAAAAGACAAACATGTGCTCATTTCAAGAGTTTAAACATCATACACTGAAGCATGTGTTTGTTATTCCACTGGTTACCTGGCTCAGTGCATCTTGCTGAAGTGTTAGACTGCCAATTGGAGTGGGCCACAGGGAGTTGGGCCACTATGGTAACCATGATAGATTGGCGCCTCCTGTGCATCATTACGCAATAGACAGTGATTGGGTATATGTACTAACAGAATCCTTTAGTCAACACCAACACACTTACTTCTGCTAATTGATTTTCACATAAAGACTTCTATTGCAGGAGTGACCCAAGCCATAGAGACCGAAATATCATGCAAAACTAAAAATGGAGGTTCTTTACTGACATTTATGGTTCCATGAAGAACCTTTAACATCCATGGAACCTGTCCATTGCACAAAAGGTTCTTTATTGTGGAAAATTATTCCTTTGATTATTAAAACGCTCTTAACGCTAAGAAAAAGAGACTCGTCTAAGAACTGTTCACCCAAAATGGTTCCTCTATGGCATTGAAGTGAAAAAAAAGCCCCTTTTGGAACCTTTATTTTTAAGAGTGTACAGATTTGGCCTTCTAAGAAACCACCCAGAACTCATTAGAAATAAGATAACGGTGTGCTAAAAACAAAATCCTCAGAAAAAGTTAGCAACTGCATAGCACCTCACTTGCTACATCTTAGCATTGTAGAAGCAATTTTGCACAGGAAAGAACCACTCGCATTAGAAAAATGTATAAGAATTGTTCCTGTATCATTTTTCACTGAATTGTTTCTCACTGACTTGTTTAAGAACACATGTATAAAGTCTCTTTGCAATGTATTTTTTCAGTAAATGTTGAGGTTGTCACCCTCTATACATTTGTAGAAAACATTTAAAGTAGCTGTGATTCAGCCATTTTGTTAACATCCACCATTTTGCTAACGTCAACAACACAACCTCTCTGCACAAGTCTTTGTCAACAAACCAAAGGGTCAGGGTTATCATGTCTTATTGTCACAGTAGAAAACAGTGGAAAACCGAACCACAACTATCATGGACAGAAAGCACCTTTCTCCAGTGAGATAAATGCTAATGCTAACAGCAGGCTAACGACAAGCTAATATTTAGTCGAGGGGATGTTAATGCAGGTCTAATACTTTCTTACAACCGTTGTATTCTGAACTGAAGTAGGAATCTATGCTTAGTAATAGCCTATTCCCTATTGCTATCCGTTATTAGTTTTTCTCTTGGAATCTCCAGCGATCTAAAGCTACATTGTGAACTGTGTCATAAATGTTAGAATTGCGAGAAATAATCATGCAATTCTGAGAAAAAAGTCTGTCTTTTTTTCCTTAGAATTGGACTTTAGAACTTAAAGTGAGTTTGTATCTCACAATTATTCTGAGGAAAGATTCTTGTGAGATAAGAAGTCGGAATTACCCTTTTTATTTTTCATTCTGTGGTGGAAACAAACTTCCATATTAGTTTAATTGGGACTCTGAGATGTAATTTAGCAGACCGTAATAATACAGTTCACTAATTACAGAGACTCCATGGGTCCTTCTTAAAGTGACGGGCTTTGATCAAAAGCTCCACTGTGATCCAACAGGACTGTGAGGTCAATGACGTGCTAGTTCCCATCCGGGACAGAACCTTCCACCTTTACTGTAACGGCTCTTATTTTTAACCATTGCACTGCCACAACCATTTTGTATTATATAGGTGGGTGTGGATTTTTGACTGTTGCTAAACATAGTGCAAGATCTGTTTGTCTGTTCGTTGAGATTTGAGAATCAAAGGCTTTTACTAGAGCTTTGTACTGAGTTGCATAGTTAATAGTTTGTTGAAAATCAAAATTCTGCAGAATATAGCACATGGATTATTATGAATGAAAGTCTATAAGTCTTATTAACTTTGCTGATTGATGATTGACAGACATGGTGGTTGTGTTGAAAAAAGTTGTCGTCAAGAATTCTCTTTTTGTGCTCAACAAAACACAAGAAACAGCAAAAGAGGTTTAGAATGACATAAGGGTGATGACCTTTCATTCTTGGGTGAACTGTTCCTTTAAGAGGGATCAAGTTTTGCTCTCTATGAGATCACTAGAGAGACATAATAACGTGATTGTCTGTGTACGCTAGTGGAGGAGAGGAAATCCTTAAGTGGATTTATCAGCCAAACATAGCACTCTCTCAGACGAACTCTGAACTTTTTGTTCTTCTGGAAGCAGCGGGAATAAAAATCAGGTGCTTTCTCATGCCATGTCGAACATATTATTAAGTCGACGTGATTAGAAAATCAAAACATGAATTGTTGAGGATTGGAAAACAGTCATTAATTGCCATGAGTTTAATTAACGTGTCTGAATTTATCTTGTGCCGTTCCCACCAAACTGGGAGATTATGTCTTTTCCCACAATGTATTGTGGTTTTGTCAAATACACCATTGACAAAAGTCTATTTTTTTAACTTAATACTGACATACTACTTACTGTTTTACAAAATGTAGTTGTGTATACAATGCAGATAATATAATGCTTTAATAACTTATTACATTTGCCAAAATGTGTAGTATAAAACAGTGCACACTGTGTGAATAGTATATCCCACAATGCAGTGTGCTCGACTGGACTGAACTTGATGCCGCACACATGCAACGTTATGAATAGAGATGTGTAAAATATGGGTGAGAATCATTTGGAATCTCACTATTGGATTCTTGGAGTAACGATTTTGTCCATTTTAAATCAAATTTTGATTTGATATAGTAAAACTACATAGGCTAATAAAGTAAGATTTCTGGAGGTTTTTGATTTGCATATTACACTTCTCGATGTTTAGGGATGCACCGATTTGAAACTTTTGTCCGATATACCGATAATTCTTGTCCGATAAATCGAAATCCAAATTTTTATATAATTTTTGAGAGCTTGATTACAAAAACAAAAGTCTCTCCATTAAAAGCATGTCCCAAGCACACAATTGTAATGTTTTCATTATAGTTTTATGTATATGACAGACTTGTGCTGCATGTTGCATTTATTTGTATTTTCCTTTTTTGAAGTGATTCCAATCATATTTCAAACAATTCAAAAGCATCATGGTGAACAGTCCGCATCTGAAGTGTCTCAAATGAAGGAAATAATCCACTATTTATCAGCTTTAATACATTGGGCCAATTTTTTTAATCGGTCGATAACGATAACATTAAAAATAAACATATATCGGCCGATAACGATATGGTGGCCGATGTATCGTGCATCCCTAATAGTGTTCAATGTGAGTGTAGGGGTGTGCGATATTGACAAAAATGATATCTTAATATTTTTGGGGGTAATTTTGATCAGATTTGATGAGTATTGTGCTGGTATTTTAATTTTATTAGTCTTATCTGAGAGAGATAACAGTTTTTAACTAACCTTTTAAACTAACAGCTAAACCCCAGTGACAGCATAATAATTAAAGGAGAACTGCTAAATATATATATATATATATATTTAAATGTATAACAAAAATCCTTTGTTGTTGTCATCATAACAATTATATTAAAATATATGTTTATAATAAATTATTTAGTCATTTAGTCATTTGTTGGATGACTAATCGAGTTGAGGTCATGTGAAAACGTAACTTACTTCTATTTGAAATGTTTAACATTGCACAATACCTACTGTTTCATCTCACTATTTAGAAATAACAGAAGACAGTATATAGTGTAACCTCAGCTTTCATGCAGTTGCAAGATGTCATTCACTATTACTAATTTTTTAATACACTAATATAGTTCGCCGATCGAGTGAATGAAAACAAGCGAGCGAATTGAGACACTGAGTGCGCCGCAAATGCAGTGGATGCCATGCGAGGAGACACTGGTTGTACACTTGTAATTGAGGTGCATTGTGGGATTGAATGGATTTCAAATGGCTGTCCCCTCAAATTGTGCACTATATAACACATTAGGGGTGATTTCAGACACAAAATGTTATTAACTCTCTGCACAACCACAATGAGCGTTTCACACCTGTGCTTTGCTACATGCTCACACTTTTCAGCAGAGAGCTAATAATAGTGCTAATCAGGTATTGTTTTTAAAGAAAGTCCCTTACTGGGAAATGTTACTTCTGCTTTCTTTAGTCCTCTTTAGTCTGAACGGTATCCGAGGCAGTCTTCGGCTATATGGGATTAAACCGCGCATTTTCAGACAGACTAGGGCCAAAAAAAGACCAAGTAAATAGCAAACAAGTCTATTCCTCAAGTCATGTGACATTAGTAAGCATGCTAACTCCAACTGAAGGCGTTTATGTGCTAGGCTACATCATTAAATTAGGTCTTCTTCATGTTCTCCCATCTCTGCTGTGCTATTAACTGACCTTGGAAGCAGGGAATATCCTTAAGGATTTGGTTGGCTGCCATTTCTGTCCTTTTTCCTTGCACGTATTTGAGGATCGCCTTAGGTAACTGGAGACATTTCATACACACGCATGTTGGTCAAGTCATTATCAGCTAAGCTGTTTGTTTCAAATGTTTAACTTGATTAGAGCATAAAGGATATTAGCAAAATGATTTTAACCTTTAGGCTATATTTGGGTGTTTTATCAATTGTGGGCACTTTTGATGTTGCTAAAATACACTTTAACACACTGTTTATTTAGCCTTATATGTCTACTAAGAGTGTCCAATAGTGAGAATTCTGTCAATTTCGTAATTTTTCTGAAAAGTCATGGTAATTTCTAACCAACATGTCATTTTAAGCATTTTGTAGTGGACATGATGGTGGTGGAAATATATATATGTTTTAAACAAAATTGCAGACTGCCTTGTTTTGCTAAGGCTAATTTCACAGCTAGCATATTATGTAGCCTAAAATACACACAAATTAAATTGTTTCACAACTTTTGCTGCATTTGAAAGTTTTAAAGAGACCATAGGAAAAAGCTAATAAGTTGTAATGGTTGACTCCCTTGCCTTGCTAAAGCTAATTTCATAGCTAGCATGTTATGTAGCTTAACGGCACGTGCACATTACATTTATACACTTTTTGCAGTATTTTAGCCGTTTTAAATGGACCTTTATGCAACAAAAAGCTAATAAGTTGGTATGTAATGGTTGACTCCTTTGTTTTGCTAAGGTTCTTTTAACAGCTAGCATAGCTATTATGTATTTTGAATTATTTTGAAAGTTTTAAAGAGACCTTCATGTAACAAAAAGCTAATAAGTTTGTAATAAGCTCTTTTGTCTTTCTAAGAGTACGTTTACACGACAACGATATGCTTAAAATTGAGAAGTTTTTCATTTCAGTTTTCCGCGTACAGACGACACCATTGTCAAAACCATCCCCATTCACACGGATTCGCGAAAACGACAAAAAACACTGTGACGTCAGCATCATCATCATCTTCAGAGATTTGCCTTTTTGTTGTTTACATGGAAACCGTTTTCAAAAATTTGCCCTTTGAAACTCGTTTTCGTTTTCAGGGTACCCAAAAACACCTTTGTCGTGTAAATGAACGGCATAAAAGTTTTATGTTTTTAGTTGAAAACAGTGTCGTGGAAAAAGCCCCTAAGGCTAATTTCATAGCTAGCATGTTATGTAGCTTAAATGCATATACTGTAATTCTATTTTCACACTTTTTGCAAAACACTTCAGTTTTGAAGGGACTTTCATGTATCAGAATACCTAAGTTGGTATGTAATGGTCGAATTTTTTATTTATTTTTTGCCTTGTTAAGTCTAATTTCATAGCTAGCATTTTATAGCTTTAATACACACAAATTATATTTTACACATGCAGAACTTTTCCATTTTTAAATCCACCTCAGTGTAACCAAAAACATGTTAGTTTGTATCCATTTCCCCATACATACATTAATGCATTGCAAACATGTCAGAAAAGGATTAGCATTTAAGGTCCTGCATTTCTGATAAGCAGGACACTCGGATGTTCTGGGAAGACGGCTTGCATTGACATTGGTCGAGTACTTCTGAAAAAAGACGAACCAGAGCATAGAGGAGACAGTCTGACAATGTTTGCATGTGAGCAGCAAAGAGGATTATCTACATCCAAAGCCCGAGTGCCTTTTCAGACCTGGCGCAGGGCGCAAGGTCAAGGACTCCGTGATCGTTTGCATGTGGGACTGGGAACATTGAATGCTGCGCTCCATTGTGTTAAATAGAAACTCGAGCCGCTGCAGGTGTGCAACACTACTTTAGTGCCTCTATGATATTGTATTTTCCCTAAACAGTCTTCTGTTGTATCCATGACAAAAACTACAGGGTTTGCTCACCCCAAAACAAACGTTCTGTCATCATTCGTTCACCTTCATGTCTTCCACCTGACTTCATGTGTTTCTGTAGAACACAAAATGAGATGTTTCACTGATGTAATGGTTTGCGCTTTGTTATATCTCTGTTGTTTTGTGAGTGACTGTCTGATTGGTTCCTGCAGGCTGATTGATGCTAGGTCCTGATTGGTGCACAGGATTTTTAAAAAAAAAGCATCATCACTTCCTCTTGGGACATGTAGTGTTCTTCTGAGCAGAGAGAGTTTTATTGTGTAGTGCAGAGTTTGAATGAGTATTGCTTGTTTGTTGGAATTGAATATGGTTTGTATCTGAGGAACTTTGTTGGTGTATTTTGACCGCTTTGCCTGTTTTCTAATGCTGATTTTGGACCGCCCTTTCAGTTTTGTTTGCCTGGCTTTGTAAATATACTGTAAATATTGAGTATTTGGGAAAGTAAGGTGTCTGACGCCACTTTTGTTTATTGTAAACTGTTTGATCTCTGTTTTTGGTTAGGGAGTTTTGGTTACACTTTATTTCGATCGTCACTTTAGATGTTCTACTAATTATAAGTATCTTTTCAACTACATGTCAACTAACTCTCATTAGAGTATTAGTATATTAGTAGACTGTTAGGTTATGGTTAGGTGTTAGGGTTCGGGTTAGGAGAATAAGTTGACTTGTAGTCGCCAAGTTACTTATATTCAGTTGAATGTCTGTTGGGGGACCAACAAACAAAAGTGTCAGCAGATATTAAGATGACAGTCTACTAATACTCTAATGACTGTTTGTTGACATGTAGTTGAAAAGTTACTTATAGTTAGTAGAATGTCTAAAGTAGACTATCGAAATAAAGTGTTAACAGAGTTACTATTTTGTCCTGGTTAGCTCCTGAGTCCCAAATTAAGACAAAAAATTCATCACTGTTCCCAATTCACTGCATTGCAGCCTAGTCTTTCATGTTGCACCCTTTTCCCTAGATGGGGCGTAACATGAAATTGGGGGCTCGCCAGTAGATATTTTATTAGCCAAATTTATTTGTTTTTCTTTTTGTGTGAGAGGAAATATAGAGATCAAACTCGATACATTTACGATTGCGCCCACGGAAGAACATTTTTAAAGACGTCGTAAAGACGATTTGTTGTTAATCTCGAATATTGTGGAGCTTCCCAGTGGTAAATACGACTTGAAAGGGCATTCATGTCCACTTTTTAATTCGGACATTCATATTTACGATAATTTTGCAAAGCCAGCATCAAGAGGCACTGCACATAGAGCTGTTCAAGTTGCTTTTTGTCAATGAAAATGTCAAAAAGCGCAAAAAAAGTGTCCATATTTAATTTGGCTTGAGCTGTTCTTCAAACAGGTGACTGTTGGAGCTTTGGTGAATCATTGAAAATAACTTTGAGGTCATGATCATTATAAACTATATGTAGTCATTTAGTTATGAAGGTTATTTTTGTTGGACATTTATGCGACACGTAAAAAAACAAACAAAAAAAACATGTCATAAGCCTGCGTTATGGACACTCACTAAAGTCAAGCATATCTGTGGTAAATAAAGGATTTGTTTGATGCTGTTGAACTCGGGTCAAGGATGAAGTCATAGTGTTCCTTGTTAAATTAATGGCTTAAGACCCATTCACTACAAGGGCGATAACTATGAAAATAAAGATATAGTTCTAAAAATCATTCTATGAAAGAATGGGTAAGTCCACACCACAAATACATTGTTAACGGCACATAAAAAACATTTTTGGAATCACTTTCAAAACGATTCTTCCAGCTGATGAACGATAAAAACATTGACAGCCAATCAGAACCCATCCTGCTTTAAAGAGCTTGAACATTGAAAGTGCCATGTGACAAAACTGCAGCGTGTGCTTAATAAAAGACAGAACAATATCGTCCAATGGTGTGGATGCTTATATAATTCTCGGTATCTTTATTGTTATCGTTCTTGGTGTGACCAGACCAAAAAACAGAACAGACTGACCTTAGTGAGCTTTAAAAAGAGCACTTTTTTTTCTGGAGTTCTTCTCCAACTTCCTTATTTTAAGAGTCATGTCAGGCCACGCTTACTTCCCCTCTTGTGTCCTATCTTTGCCAATGACATCCATAAATTTCTCAATAAACCATGAATCTGTTAGTCAAACCATATAATAACATGTCCGCCTATATCCTGTTTTTCTGCTGACGAGTTTGTTCACTCCACGGAGATTAAATTTATGCTTAATACAATTTGCCTAATGTATGAGATGTTCCTATAGCTGGGCGAGCATGTCGAGGTCGTGGGTTTGATGAAACCTGGGGTGTACATTTCAGATAATGTTGTCTGCAAAATCAGAATTTCTGAATTGTTTGTATAAAACAATTTATTTGGTAAAAACATGCTTTTTAAAAAAATGCTGCATTGAATCCTTCATAAAACCATTTATGCATAAATAGCTGTGTTGATTTTTTTTAAATAATCAATATTATGTAAATTGTTAAAGATGTAAATTGTTGTATTGAACCATTTGTAATAATGTAAAATGATGCATTAAGTTTTTTTTTTGTAAAAATCATGCTTGATAAACTGTGGCATTGAATCCTTCACACAACCATTTTGCATAAATCGTTGCATTGAATTGTTAATAAAAAACCTTTGTAATGATGCATTTGCATAATTCTTTTGCATAAATCGTTGCATTAAAATAATACATTACGTTTTTGTAAAAAAAAATCATGATGTAAATTGCATCGAATCCCTCGAGTCGTAAAATCATCTCTGACTTTGCATTGTTTTTTTTTGACAAACCATTTTTTCATAAATTGTTGCATTGAATTGGTAACATAACATGATGCATTACGTTTTTTTTTTTACAAATCATGCTGACATAAACTATCGCATTAAATCCTTTGTGAAACCAGTTTTATGTAAATGTTCACATTTAATTTTTTTGTAAAAACAAAACTTAAATTGTTATTGATTAAAGAACTTTTATAAAAAAAAACATTCTTGCATAAATTGTTTTGAACAATCTTAGAGACAAATTGTTCTTCAAATCATTCTTGCGTAAAGTGTCACACTGAATTATCTGTGAAAACATATTTTGTCACATCATCTATCATCTTTGCAGATGTTTACATAAGAATGGTTTTATGTAAGAATTATGCGTTAATTCACAGTACTTGAGTTTTGCAAATATTGCCAGATTAGATGTTACCATTTAAGGACAAATCCTCCAAGACACATGAATGGTTTCGAATGACAGTCCAGCTGCTAGTGGTTAAAGTTCACACTTGTTACGGCTGTTGACAAGACCATGTTTTAATGTTTAGGTTTCTAAATATGGGTTCAACTTTAGTAGCCATATTGTGATCAGAATTAACTTTTGAAAGATCCGAGAAATCCTGCCACTCTTCCCAGTATCTTGTACACTAAAAAAGTATTATCAAGTCTTGATAACACTGATGGTTTTATTGTTGCAGCAACTGGTAAGGAAACAGTGGGTGTTACTTTTTTTCACAAACTGCTATCATAACACTTTCATCTTTCTACAAAGCAATCGGAGAGGAAATGAAAATTTTTTTTGGAATAGGAAATGTTTTTTGTTGTTGTTGTCATTGTTTTTCTTTCCCTGTCTTTTCTTTGGCTGCAAACGTGAGGGATTGTGTTGCTGAAAAGCTGCTGAAACGTGGTGAGATTCTTCTTCGAGCGAACGTGTGAAAGCCCTCGTCTGTAAAGTTTAGCGAAACTGCTAAAGGACTTTCATGTAAACTCGTTTGATGACAAGCGTTCTACTTCCTCTTTTCAACTTCCCTTGTAGACCAGTGGAAAACTACTGAGCAGTTTAGCCAAACAGACAAGCATTCACATGTTTCAGACACTGTCGCTCTGTGGAGATCCGCTTTCTGCACGATACCAGTCTTACTGTACAAGAACTCGGTTGATTTTACTTACTGATTTTCACTGTAAAAATGTTCAGAAATGAGACTGTAAAAAATGCTACAGGTTGTTAGGTATGCTAATTAGTTAACTGTAAGTTACCTTGCCACATATGGTATGATTTATGCTAAGATTTAATGGGACAATACAAGTGTTTTTACTGTATACTTAAAAAAATGTGTAAAGTACAAATAAGAAAGAAAAAAAAACATTTAAAATCTATATTATATTCAACATTTTTTTTTTTTTTTTTGCGGAAATATCTGCATGGAAATTTCCATCAAAGCAATCTTATTTAAATTGTTGTTGAGTTATAGAATTTGTGTTTAAAAAAACAAAACATAAATTGTTGTTTTGATCAATCTTATGTAAATTGACATGTTTTGCATTGCACTGTCTGTAAAGCAATTCTGTCGACAACACGTGCATTTACAGAAAACTACTGCTAACAGTAGTTTAGATTTTTTAGTTTAGTTTAGTAAAGTGTTTAGAATAGATGTCCAAGAACTGTGCAGGAACTTACTGTACAAGGTCATTATTTTATGGCCTTATATATCTGTGGAGGTTACTGGTACATTTTTAGGTACTACAAATCAGATCATAGTAGATTCAGTAGATTTTGTAATGAAAAAATTAAACTGTGAGCTGTATGTAATAATAAACTATATAATAATAAAAAATGCCATATACTTTCAAAATTTACAACAGATTTTAGCCAGATTTGAGGAAAAGAAACAACATTTATGATACAAATTGCTGTTAGAATTTTGCTTGTTTGAAATTTGGTAAATCATTTTGGAGATTTAGATTGTTTTTGTATTTCTATTGAATGCATAGAAAATGTTGGCAATTTTGGTAATGCGTAAAAAATTCCCCCCAAAAAATGAATCTAAAACCCAAATTGGCCTCATGTGCAGCGCAAAAAGATAACAGTACATGAACAAAGAAAGATCATACCCGCACACTAAAGTTACAGTTGTAATTATTCTATTATTGTAATTACTGTTATTATTTTTCTTTGTTCAGTTTAAACTGACGTGATTTGCTGCAATGCACTAAAACGATGCAAAAACATTCATTGGCACGTTTGCATCCCGAGCAGAGGCATTGGAGGTGATTGACAGATGATTCTGATCACCTGAGGCAATGGGCTGCGCAAGACTGCCGACGGCACACAGAACAAGACAAAAAGTGATCTTGTGATCAAATCAGAGAAGTGAAGCGCAAGCGAGGAGTGGTGGAAAATTACAGAAACTTTGGTCAGAGGCCAGAAGCTGTTTTGATACGCAGCAAATGTAATGCGTATCGGGGTGGGTAGCATCTTAATTCAGTCAAGCTGATGTAAACATGGGCCAAAACACGGGCCGGGATCACAACAACCGCAGCAGGACGCGCTGACAGAACACCAAGCCATTGAGTTGTTTACAGTCAATTTAGGGTTTTATTAGTGTTTTCCCCCCCGGAAAAAGCAGATGTACACAACCAAAATTTAAACCACTTTGCCTAGCTGCGCATTTTAGCTCAATTGTGTGATTTATCATGTCAAATGTTAGTTTTATAGTCTGCACAATTGACTGATTCCATCCTCAGTCATCTCAGATCATTAGAAATGAAAGAAGTAACAGTCCGGTAACGCTTTCTTTTACAGTACGTGCACTTACGTGTACTTACAGTGTACTTACCTAAGAAGAACTGGCTGATGTAAGGTAAGTACATGGGTTAGGGTTAGGGTTAGGTTCAGGGTTAGTACCTATATTACCCAGTTATTGTAATTACTATAATAAGTACAGTATGTAGCCTACATGGGTAACAGGACTGTAAAATGAAGCGTTACCAACAGTCCTTACATCAAATATTGAAATGTATAAGCTGGCTCTTCTGCCTGAATCTGACTGCAGCTTTAATGAGACTCTTAAAGGGTTTCTGTTACCAATGGCCTACTTATTCAGACAGCTGATATTAAAGAAGAGATGTTCTTGAGTGAGGTTCAGGTAAAGGCTGTCCAGCTCAAAACCGAGGAGCTGTGATGGTTCCCCTTACAATGTCACTCGTGGATTTGGCAGACGCAGCTCACACGGCAAAAGTATACACAACTTTGCTGTTGAAGTGATCACTCTGCAAGCATAAATCACAGCCATAACCAGAAAACAACCTTATTTTTAAAAAGATATACCGGTGAAACGTTTGGAAACATAACTATTTGTAATGTTTTTTAAAAGAAGTCTCGTATGCTCACCGAGCCTTGCATTTATTTGATCAAAGATAGAGAAAAAAACTGTAATATTGTGAAATATTATTACAATTTAAAATATAATGTATTTCTGCAATGCAAAGCTGAATTTTTATCAGTCATTACACTGTTCAAGATTAGGCCTATTGTTGGTTTAACTTAAAAAAGTAAGTTACCTGGTTTTAGTTTGAATTCAGTTTTTTGAAAAAATTTAGTTTGTACAACGAAGGAGATTGGCTTAATCAACAGAAACTCAAAATATTATATTATCTGAACCATATTAACTATCTAAGTAGATTTCACAAAAGAAAAGAAAAAAAGGTTTTCCACTGTAAGTCTTCAGTGTCAAATGATCCTTCAGAAATCATTCTAATATGCTGATTTATGATCAATGTTGGAAACAGAAAAAAAAAGTTAAAAATAGATATCTTTTCTAACAATATAAATCTTTTTTATTTTATCACCTTTTATCAATTTAATACATCCTTGCTCAATTACTGTATTACTTTTTATTTTATTTTTATAAAGAAGAAAAAACCTAAACCCAAACTTCTGAACGGTAGCATATTGTTATAAAAGATTTCCATTTTAAATAAATACTTAAATAAAAACTTTATTCATCAAATAATCATGGTAAAAAAACTCACAGGTTATACAAAAATATTACTCTGCACTACAGTTTCCAACATTGATAATAAATCATGATATTAGAATGATTTCTGAAGGATCATGTGACACTGACCTGGAGTAATGAAGCTAAAACTTCACAGAAATAAATTATATTTTAAAGTGTATTCAAATAGAAAACCATTATTTTAAATTGTAATAATATTTCACGCTTTTTTTTTTCTCTCCAAAGAAATGCAGGCTCGATGAGCATTAGAGACTTCTTTCAAAAACACTAAAAATAGCAATGTTTACAAACTTTTGACCTGTACTGTATATCCGTGATTACATACACTACACTACATACAGGCTGGTGTGTGCATGTGTTGTGTAGTGTAGTGTAGTGTAGTGCGCACAGTGGCCGGCGGCGGCGCTGTTGAGCGCGAAGAGCCGCAGCGCTGATGTTGGTTGGCCGCGCGGTTTAGTGAACACAGGAAGCGGGCGCTTTAAGAAGACGCTCTGCTGCCGCGAACGGGAGGCAGGCCGGTGTTTTTCCACAACTGATGTCTAATGGTCACCCATGTTGAGAGACAAAGGTCAGAAAAAAAAGCTCATAAACTAAATTTACCGCTGCCGCTGTTATTCAGCAGCCAGTCGCCGCACAATACAGAAGGGACAAGACCGTTTCAAAGGAATTAAAGGAAATAAACAATAAAGGTACGGCTATTTTCCTCCTGTTTGCTGTTTCTGTTAGTCTAATGTACAGTGATGCGAGACCAAATACAGTTTTATTTTAATTTTTGCTTGATTTAGATATTTTGCTCATCTTTTTTCAAACATTTCCTGAAAATGAAATCTCTTGTTTTAGTTGCCATAGGCTAAGTAACAGGATGAACAGAGTTTGACAAGGGATCCAGGAAGTAACGTTAGTTTAACAGAAGATTTTGTCTCGTGCTATAATTTTAAAGCTCACTTTTGGAAGTTTATACAAAATAGTCATTATTATTATTATACTTATATTATTTATATTATTATACTTAAATAATGTATCAAATATAATACATAATTATTCCGTTTTTTATGATTTATGGTGATTTTAAAAAACAATTTATGTGATCTACTGCTGTATCAATTGTGTTGATGCTGTCACTTGCCACTGAGTTTCTTTAACTCTCACTCCACTCCAGACAAATATAACTCAGTGCTGACTGCATAGAGTTAAGAATAGACCGTTTAATGTCTCTCGTTGAAAACTTGTATCCCTGGGGTTTTTAGAAATACAGGTTTTACCTGAGATATTCACCTCAACAGCGTCAAAATAAGCAACTTATTTTACGTTATAAATGAACATTTTTCTCACACAAAGATGCGATTCTAGATGCTGCCTCATCGTGGAGGAGCGCGCGGCAACAACCTGTTGGATGGGTTCATAAGAAAAACGCCAATTTGTTTAAGAAGTTTATTATACGGACGCGCTTCATCAAAGTTATCGGATGTTGGTTTTGTGACGCCGTACGTAAAGGTTCACACAGGGACGCGCTCGAAAACGAAACGAAATGGAACTTGAAAAGTATCAAAATGCGAATTTAAAGGGACAGTTCACCCAAAAATGATCAATCATCAAATCATTTACTCTCCCTCAAGTCGGCCCGAACCTGTATGAATTTCGTTCTTCGGTTGAACACAAAAGAAGATATTTTGAAGAATGTTGGTAACCAGACATTTGATGGCACCCATTGACTTCCATAGTAGGGGGAAAAAAAATACTATGGAAGGCAATGGGTGCAATCAAATGTTTGGTTACCAACATTCTTCAAAATATCTTCTTTTGTGTTCAACCGAAGAACGAAATTCATACATGTTTGGAACAACTTGAGGTTGAATAAGTAATGACAAAATGAACAATAAAAAAAAAAAAATTTCATTTAAAAGGAACTATCCTTTTAAAAACCTTCTAAGGGGGTGTTTACATAAAAATAAAAATAAACTTTCTTGAGTCCGTTTATGATGTTTGTTCCTCATTTTTCCATGTAAACATGCGCTGTTTCTAAAAGTTCTGCTGTTCTGAAAAAAACGTCCCCGTTAAGCTTACCCGTCTTGAGACACCTGCGTTCACTGTGAATGCTCCTCTTGATAATTGAACAGGGTTGCTTTTAACTTCACATGCCGTATTATAAACGCAATGCTAAGCAACGGTCAAATGAAATGTTTTTAACAGAGATGAACTTGCAGTGCTATAGTGTAAAGTGAACTCTAGCAGACAGGTTCACCTCATCTAGTAGCCTACTTAGGATTATGCGGAAGTCGGGCAGTTCACCAGCAGTCAAGAGCTCTGCTCAAACAAACACAATACAAGATACAGAGTTTAGGTTTCCGTGCACATGCCAGCTTGCATACCTAGCACACTGATAAGGGTCGCAGACAGTTTGCATTTTGTGACAAATGCCATTTTCTTAGCGAGGATGAGAACAGTTTAGTTATTGAATGTGTTGTCTGTATCTTGGAGTGTCATAAAAGAGGACCGCAAATTTGAGCCTATCGGCTACTTTTTAATTGATGTCAATAAAAAAAGTCAGACGTGTTAACAAAGGCAGCGCTGTTTCACAACTGCCAGCGAACGGCTCTGCACAGGCGACCACTTTAGACTTTGAACTCTTTCATAATTTTTTTTTTTTTTTTTTTTTGATCTGGGTGTTTCTCTTTAATATAGATTTTGAGGCAAATTCCTCAACCCCCCCGACACACACACACACACACTTAAAAAAAGCATGTCAACAATATGCACAAGGGGAAGGACATCACCACAGCACCGATTATGAAAGCTGCACAGTTCATTGACCCTGTTTAAACCGTTAAAACATCAATTTTCAAGCACTTTCTTTTTTATTTTGACATGCAACAGTCACATACCCTTCCTTCATAATGCATCTCGATGCCGCATTGTGGAAGATACACATTTATAATGCACTCCAGATTCATGCTCTGTGCGTTTATTGGGAATTTTTTAGTGTCTTTGGCTTGCCACTTGTTGTTTTGGTCAGGCGACAAATATTCCTCTTGAGCAAGCAGGTTGTAAATACACAGGGGTAAAAGTTCTTGGTGGAAACTGAAGACGAATGACAGGAATCTGATCTGGTCTGGCTACAGTATACTGACAAGTTTGACCAATCGACTTGAGTTATGGCGTAAACCTCCTGCGGGAAAATTATGATTTTGATGTTTTGAATACAGGACAAATTAAAAGTCATTCTGAGCCCATTAATGGTTATGATAATAAATTATAGTAGTAACAATGTCAATACAAGTCATTACTCCAAGGTCTAGTTATACTTAGACATGAGAGCGATAACAATGAAGAGCCAACAGTGGATAACCTTTAACTATTAGACAAGGTTGCTCCCTTATACTAGTGCTTAACTCTGAATTATTATCTCCAGTCCAAGAGTTGACACCATTACTTATCATAAACCACATAATGACCCTAAATCCACTGGGCTTGATTTTTAGTCAAATGGGACCATGGGACAGCAAGGGAGTATAAAATGAATAAAAAAAGAGATATTAAATTATATTTTTAGGACTGTCAAGTTATCTTGTCAACTCAAAATATTGCCTAGCCTACATTGCAATATATATATTTTTTAAACCTTTAAATTTGATGACAGAAATTATGTTTTATATTATATTTACAACATTGATATTACAGTATTAATAATTGGTAGTAATGGTAAAAAATAAATGCAGTGTCATTCTAATACAATGTAAATATTATCCAAATAATATTTTAATAATTTACTGTAGAATACCAGAAAAACCAAATCTTTAATTTGGCTTCATATCACTTGTCTTTCTCACACTGTAAAATTTGACCTTTTATTTATGAAAATATATTGCGGCCATTGTATTTTAGGAAGGCTCCTTGCAAGGAATCCGACAGATTATAAATGTCTGCTTCACAGGACCATGGTGGGACCACATTGTCAAGCCCTGCTCCATGGTGTACATGATTCAGTACTAAGACTAGGCAGTGCATGAGAGCACAATGCATCACGTCATAGATCGTGTCCAAGTTCAAGTGGTTCAAATTCTGCTGTCAACAAATGACTTTAGTGTTCATGACTTCAGTTTCATGCATCATTGCTACATCGTGAGGTTTACATAAATGGCTAAGAGTGTGCTTCTAATGCACTGGACTCAGTTTATGTGGTAGAACGAGTGCAGAAAGGAAGGCATTTAATGTGAGAGCACTCAGGGAAATGTACATGGTTTCTATAATAGGGATGTTACGTAATGAGCCGAGTGCCTCGTGCCGACTCTAGACCTGAAGTCTCCCTCGATGGTCGGGACTATGGAGCTCTCCTGCCGTTCCTGCATCTCAGCTGGGATGACAAATTTGATGGCTCATCAAATCCCTGATGGCCGCAGGCAACAAGACCTATATATGCGGAAGAACAAATCACTTCCAATTTGGAGCGTCTTGGAGGTTATATAGATTGATTGCGTATTTCGGAGTGAAGCAACTACTTCCACTGAAGAAATCTTGGGATTCTCGACCAGCTCTGTGTGATTCAAGTCTATTGTTTCTATTTGGGAATCAAACAGACCAAGCAGTGTCCCAAAGAAGGCTGCCATGTGTCACAATGTTCACAGCATTCCAACACTGTGTGTTAAAAGGGCTAAAAATGCCAACAGATCTTTTGTTCAGTTTTTTTTTTTTTTTTACAAATTACCAGTTCAAAAATTCATTTAAATGGTCCTGTGAGCACAAATCGCCATTGTCCCTTTATCAGGGCTGCTCTGCCAAATGAAAAAGGCGGAGGGTAACAAGTCATACAATAGCCTTTTGTTACTTACCACATTTAGCCCTATGCAAATGCACTGGGCCTTGAGTTTGCTTTGCCACTGACCAGAATTTCGCTACTGACCAGAGTCTGAATTGTCAGTGAGTCAGAAATCGGGCTCTGTGTTCAAACCAGTATACAAAAGGTGCATAACTACACTTTGAGTCCTTTGACTACATGTCAAAGTATGTTTAGCTAAGCCACTTGTCTCGAAAGGAAAAGCTATTAAGGGCACGAGGCATGACAACAGCCGGTAAACCATCAGCTGTTCAAGTGAAACGCGACAGAGGTGTGGATTGCCGTCCACATGCTCTTGTTTGGCGCGTCTGCGGCTCGGGTTGCCACAAGTGGACGCCACACATGCAAAGATAAATAGTTTCAGGTAGAACTCTGACGCTTCTGGGGAGTGGAAATTTACCATCGAGCTGGCTGTCGCTCGGGTTATCCGCTGCGCCGAAGCTGTGACCAATCTGCTGATTGCTTTTAATTGTCTTAGCCTGTGGGCGGGTCGTGGTGTCACCTCGGCTTACACTGAGCCCTGGAGAGATTTGGGCTGTGTGGTCAGAGGTATGGTGTCTGCTGAGAGAACAACATTGACCAATTGGATTCAGCCATGAAGGAAATGTAAGTGAAAGGCAGTGCATGAATTGAGGGAATGTTTGGGTTTGTGGATAATGAGAAAGTGGTCAAATGTGAAGAATAAATGTAAAGATGTGACTTTGTCGGTGTTGGACATTTCAAATATTAGAAACTTTAGATGAGAGAGGTTTTTACAACTAAATTTGTGTTCAATTATTGGCGTTCACTCATGGGCAAAATAGCGGGAAATAGCACTTTGAATCAGTTTTTTAACAAGGTTGTATGTGTGTTTTTTTAACCCAGCAGTTTGCTTGCTTTGACCCTCGGCCAGTAAAGTTGGTCACCACAGTGTTTTGAGTGGAAATGGAAAGTGTCTGGAGGATTTCACTCTAGTTATGTAACAGAATGTGTTTGAGTTGTAGCGTGATCCTAAGCCTTTGAAATACACAGATTTAACCTAGGCCTATCTCAGGGGGATGATCATAATTTCTTGAGCTTTTTAGGCACTTTCAACAATTGTGTAATAGTCTTGTGTCGCCAAGTGCTAAAATAACAGATAAGCATCAGTTGAATGGCAATGGTTTAGTGTTGTAAAAAATAACCAAATTCTTTTAAAGCATTAGGCTAGACCTTAAACCTCAGACGATCCATTTAAATGAACTTAAGATGTCCAAACGGCATTAAAATGTCATTGAACTGTTAGTCCTGGCATGCCGCCACACTTCAGGCTAGTTAGCATGTTTATTCAGTCGTATGTTTAGCAAAGCAACGGAAAGGAGAATATACTTGTATTTATTGATTGTCAAACACGCCATGGATTTTTCCCCCTCTTCTTCTGTCTCCTTGAGAGAAGGGAAAAAATCAGGTTTGTGTTGAAGGAACCGGCCTCACAGTGGGCGATAGTTTGTTCAAGCGTTGCCAGGCTGTTAAGGGAGTTTGGGATCTGACTCTCTGGGATTCATCTTAGGGGCTCCATGGCAAGTTTGGCGCATGCTTTGAAACAGAAGACGCCAAGCCTGACATAATTACTCCATTCTTGAATAGATTCTTGACAGCGTAAACACTGTGTTAGTTAAAGGGACAAGGGCAGGATAAATGCACACCAGTTCTGCAGCAAAACCGCAGTGAATGAACCGCATTTTTTATTAAATCGGCTTTAATTTATGTGCCTAATTGCATGTCCTTGTGCAGCATATTTTGAGTAAAACTGGTAGGCTATTTTATCAGATTGGCTTGTAAATAGTGCTCGCTAAAGGGCAAAAATTGTTTTTTGTTTTTCAGTAATATCAATTATAAATAAATAAAAATATGATTTTACTTGGACAAAAGGACTGAATATATTGTATAAATGGGTTTTTAGTGCACCGATCATTCAAAACAAGACCATTTTTTATTTCATGCTTACTGTAAACTTGGTCTTAAGTGCTGACGTGGTTTCCTACTAGTCAGCTATGTGATTATCTCTTGGCATAATTTTATGTTGACTACAGACACACTTTGTTAGCAACAAAGACATCAACTAATCTTATCAGTTTTACAAGTAGGTTTATTGTACTATTGGTTATAGTTAGGTTATTGTGCCTGGTATCATGATACAATCTAAAACGTTGCTTGCAGTTGTGTTGTACATGAAAATTTCCTGTTCAAACCACACAAAACAGCCATTACTTTAATCACTTTAACCATCACCTTATCCTCTTGTGGGAACATTTTATACGTCTGCCATAGCTGCTGTTTTAAATTAACTATTTATGTTTGCCCTAATTATAAATGTTTTAGAACAGTTGAAATACGACGTGATCTTTTTTATGTCTGAACCTAAGGTCCTTGGGGTTCGGTCAAGAGTGTTGACCCTTTGTTTTCTTTCTCCGTTAGCATGGCTCAGAAGGAGAAACTCCAGTGTCTAAAGGACTTCCATAAAGACATTCTGAAACCCTCCCCAGGAAAGAGCCCGGGCACAAGGCCGGAGGACGAAGCCGAGGGAAAACACCCTCAAAGGGAAAAGTGGGCTAGCAAGCTTGACTTTCTTCTGTCAGTCGCCGGGGGCTTCGTTGGTTTAGGGAACGTTTGGCGGTTCCCGTACCTCTGCTACAAGAATGGCGGAGGTGAGTGTATTTGTTGATACTTTTGGACTTTGAACACTGATGTGACAGTAATAAAAACTTCATTTCTTCCTCACCATCATGTCGTTTCAAACCCAAATGATTCTTCTGTAGGCTTCTTTATTGCTTTGAAAAACTTGGAAGCCATACAGAAACTCAAGCTCTCATGTTATACAGTACATCTTGGGTTTTCTCATGGGTGTCTCATGATCAATCACAATGCATTTTCGCAAATGAGATTTCAGAGTAAACAACAGCTTAAAGTTTGGTCTGTTTTCAAAGTCATATGGACTCGTTTAATGGTTAATTAATGGTTTTTACTTTGACCGTATACATCACTATCCACTTGTGTTATATGAATAAAGTAAAACATTTGGACATTTTTCACACAGAATGCATTTTTCCATTCCAATGCGCTACTTTTCCATTGTCCATTGTAAACACGCTAGACTGACGTGTATAACCGTTGCATTCACGTCTTACGTCTTTTTGCAGTCTCGCACATGACACATGCGACGCTCAGTTCAACTTGTAAAAATTGCATCTTGAGACCTTGTGTTTTTCGCCCATTCCACTGTTTTTCAAAGCAAAAACCCGTTTTGTGTGAACGAGTCCTTAGGCTTGTACAGGCTGAACTCAATGAGGAATAAGAGTTAAACACTAAACTAGTGGTTATAGGTTATATATATATAATAATTGACAGAATTAAGTGAATCTTCTCTTGGTGAATCTTCCATTTAGGTGCTTTTCTCATCCCATACTTCATTTTCCTGTTCGGTGGAGGACTCCCTGTGTTCTTCCTGGAGGTGGCGCTCGGTCAGTTCACCTCTGAGGGGGGAATCACTTGTTGGGAGAAACTTTGCCCTATATTTACAGGTGAGTTTCTTGATCAAGAAACTTCTTGATTTCTTTACCAGAATAAATAAACTAATAGTAAAATATTTTTTTTTTAAATATTGTAAGCAGTTTATGCCTCTACTAAAAGCAAGCAATGAATACTTCAGAAACATAAAAAATATATAATTTGTGGTAAGGATCAAAGAGGTTTTCAGTAGTATATTTTATGGCTGTCAATGGAGAACAATGCAATTTTGTTGCAAGTTATGGCATCTACCAGCAGGGGCAAATGGGGCAATGCCAACCACCATGACCCCTTGGTAAGGCCACAGAGTGGGGTGTGTGTCACAGATACCACCAGCTGTATCTGGGGTGACTGATAGGAAATACATATCTCTAATACCAGACCAGAAAATAATATATGTTTACAAAAATAGCAGTTAGGGTTAAACCCTATCTTCCTCACCTCTCAGAGCCACTGACAATAATTATTTCTTTAAAATAATTAGGACTAGTAAATCTAGAGACATTCCTACAATTTCACAATTATTGTAACCGCATATGTATGTATCTCTGAACATTTTTACATTTAAACGTAACCAATAAACAATCACGTTCATTTGAGCATCTGACTTACAGCTCATTATCCAGGTATATCACATACTTTTTCCATAGCTAATAGCAATCTTTATTTGCTTAAAGACTCCTGTTGAAGCATGGCTGCATCCACTAATTCCTATGGAGATATTAATGTAGACCAAAGCAGATCATGTTACCTGAAAGAACACCCATGCTATGAAATTTGATACCTTGCTATAACATTGACATGGAGCAAGAAAGTTATGTCTACATAGATAAACATGTCATTGCCACACGTTGAAGGAAATTGTATAGTCTTAAAGCACTCACTGTTGGTGTATTTTGATGTCAGCTGTCTGTTAATTGCGGCCTGTCTTCTTACTACTCTAGGGACCAGTAGTAGTTTCATTTTCAGCCTGGCTAGTAGCAGAGACACATCAGCAGCTGTCAATGAATTTATTAGCTATGAACAGTAGCTTGCATAATTGGACATCTCTTCAGCTTGTGTGGTGTAGTGGCTAAAGCTGAAGTCTTACGATCAGAAGGTTGCTAGTTCGAGCCCCACAAACAAGTCACTAGTGTACCCTTAAAAAAGGCACCAAAACCCAGTCAGAGGAACTGTCCAACTAAATTTTCCACCAAATTATCTCTAACAAAGAGCATATTGAATCTCACAAAAATTCCTTCTGACCATAGATTCATTACTTATTTAAACAGAGTTTACCAGTGAGCAATCATTACATGCAAACTGCCGAACTACTCACATCCCTCTGCCAGTGAATGAGGTGACAGCTTTGGTCGGTTTTGGTTTCCAGTCAACCTGGCCAACATTGATTTACTCTCTTACATCACTTTCCTCCAACTCTGGACAAGATTATTCCATGTTTATACAAGAAGGTCTCATAGAAGTTCGTCACTTATTTAGCCGTTCTCACGCTCCACTGGAGCACAACTCCTTTCATTGCTTTCATTAAGATTATAATAACAAATCGCAAACATTTTGCACAACTACCACATGCTGAGTCAGTCCAGTGTGCCATGAGCTTAATTGAGCCATTTCTGTCTTTGTACAGGTATCGGCTATGCGTCCATCGTGATCGTTTCTCTGCTGAACATCTACTACATTGTGATTCTGGCCTGGGGCTTGTACTACCTGTTCCAGTGCTTTCAGCCAGAGCTCCCCTGGGCAAGCTGCAACAACAAATGGAACACAGAAAATTGCATTGAGGATACTCTCCGCAAGAACAAGACACTCTGGGGAGCTGTGAATGCCACTAACTTCACTTCTCCCGTCACTGAGTTCTGGGAGTAAGTATTGAGTACAAATTTGTTGTGCACTTTGAAAGCCATCCAAATCCAGAGAAGTTGTTGTGGAGATTCCCTCCGTATATAATTATCCATACAGTTGTCCTCAATCACTCCTTAAGACTTTGGAGCTCCATTCCCCCATATATTACGGGTATTCAACCCTGATAGTGGAGATTCACTGCAGATTTTAGATTAAATCCTGCTCCAACACTACTGGCTGTAATTTTACCTCAAAGAAATCCCACAGACTTTGGTTAGCTTGTTCAGGTGTGTTTGACTGGAAATGGGTCTTGAGGAGCAGGGATGAATATCCATGCGGTAGACAAGGTGTTAATGCTTTAACAGACTGAAGGGTCTAAACCAACGATGGACAACTTTGTCTTGCAAAGCTTAGCTCTTTTCCTAATCAAACTTACCTACCTGTAATTCTGTCAGGACCACTATCGTCAAATACGATTGACAATTAGCATATAGTCATTGGCGGTATGGTTCTGTTCTGGGCAATTACTCCCTGCGCATCCATCCAGCCTAGCATGCAGATAAGAGCAGCAATAACCCCCCTTAGAGTAAACAGAACAGAACCAACATGAATGTATTGCAGATATCATTAATTAATAAAGATTTTAATGTACAACATAATTCGAGAATTTATTCTGATTCAAAGGGCAATCAGAATGCCAAATACTGCCCGCACGAGAGGAGCTGGGGAGGGAGGAGGGTAATTAGCTCCTGAGAAAAGTGATAGCTGCTGATAATATTGAAGGAGCTATGTATACAGTTATAGCGTCGTATTCCTATAGGTAGACGTGTATCAGCTGAGAATCAGCTGATGCAAGCTTGACTAACGTGACCTGCCAGAACTGACGCTACGCTTAATTTTTCAAACAATTCTGAAGAATTGCGTGAGATTTTTCAGGTGTGTTTGATTAGGGATGCAGCTAAAAGCAGGAAAGTGGCCATCCAGGACCAAAGTTGCTCCTGCAGGAGAGCTATCTTCACACTTCCAACCCCAATTAAACACATATATGCCCAATCATTTTCCAGAAAGGTGTGATGGAGAAGGTTAAAGCTAAACTCTACAGGAAGTTGGCTCTCTAGATGCCCTCTAAGGATTGGACTCCCCTGATTTAACAGAAGCTAGTGGTTGTATTATTACTCTATGGCAGGTTTTCTCAACCCTGATCCCGGAGGACCCCCAATACAATACTCCCAATACATGTTTATGTGTCTCCCTAATCAAACAGACCTAATTCAACTCATAAGCACATTAGAAGAAACTCCAAGACCTGAAATGGGTGTGTCAGACAGAGGAGACTTTCAAGATTTGCAGTGTTGGACCAGGGTTGCTCCAGGACCAGGGTTGAGAAACACTGCTCTATGGCAGGTGTATCCAACTATGCTACCACACTTTAGAGTTTAGCTCCAACCCTAATCAAACACACCTGAACATCTAGGTTGTCATCCAGGATCTGGTTGGCTACACCCCGGATCTATGATGACTTGTTCGCACTGGTTCTTAAACACTTCTTCCTCTGTAGAGAACCTATCTGTCCTTTGCGTATTGTATAACTTATCTGATTATTTAAATGCTATATCCTTAAACACCCTCAAGGGCTTCAGAGAGTCTCACTGGCAAACATTCTTTCCACCACAGGCGAAATGTCCTCAGCATCTCTGATGGTATCGAGGACGTGGGTCATATTAAATGGGACCTGGCTCTGTGTCTGCTCGCTGTGTGGGTCATCTGTTTCTTCTGTATCTGGAAAGGTGTTAAGTCTACTGGGAAGGTGAGCTTGGTTGCATTACATGAATTTTTCAACTTCAGCCAGTTAATTTAAGGACTACTAATATTAGTTTCTACAGTGTCATTGAAGTTATAAGTAGCTTGGTAGATTTGAGTGCTACCTTAGTGTTGTGAACATAAATATAGCAGTCATTCCCTGGTGATTAGCAGCAATGGTAACTATAGCTTACCTCATTCCTAATAGAGACTGCAAAGTCAATCAGCAGACACCTTGTCTTGACTTGGACAGACGGTCCCCTTGACCATGCAGTTGAGAATCTTATCATGACTTCAGCCAAGATGCTGTCACATTAGATTGCAATATCGCAATGCTAGCATTATCTACTTTAAGACCGGTTCATGCTGCCCCAAATAGTGGCAATATTTCAAGTTGGCTGATGGATTTTATTATGTTGGGAAACATTGATCCAGCAAAACCCAATAACTAATGGAATTTGGTTTTTGGAATTGGGGATTGTGAACTAGCCTTTATAGACTCTAATAGAAAATTATACATTTTTGTGAATGAGGTATTAGGCTTGAGAGCAATGCAATTTTAAATATAATTGCAGATATTAATGTTTTGATGTAGTCTTCGGCATTGTGTGACATAACATTTCTAGCCAAACCAAACATTAAATGAGGTGCTGTTTTTCTTCCATCTAGAACTCACTCTCTGACCAAAAAGCATATGACCACTCTGACCACTAAAGCCAATATTTATCTGTTAGTGAAGTTACGCTGTAAATTGCATGTTAGCCTTGGAAATAGTTTTGACAGTGTTATCTTAGAATATTGGAAAATATGACCTGTGAAAAAGTTGTAGTTTTCTAAATTGTTAAATCACAAACAAAGCTTGTGGATTTTTCATACAACCATAGCATTAAATTTAACCTCAGTGTTCTTGACTTTTCTGCTTAGGTTGTGTACGTCACGGCAACATTCCCGTTTGTCATGTTAATTGTCCTGCTTGTACGGGGTGTCACTCTTCCTGGGGCAGCCGAAGGCATCAAATTTTATCTGTACCCAAATTTGACTCGCCTTGGAGACCCAGAGGTAAGATCTCATAGCTATTTACATGTCTTCTCAAAAGGCTTTATAATATCACCAACCCACCGGAATTTGATTCCACACAATCTCAAGTGCCTCTAACATATCTATTTGGTCTTTATGGCTATCAAACTTGCTGAAAAGACCATCATAGTTAGTTGGTTAGTATGTTTTGGACAGTGGTCCACATCAGACCAAAAAAGACTACTTTGGTCAACTAGCTTCGACAGAAAGACCAACTGTTGGTAGACCAACTTCAAAAGCTAGGTGAATCTGTTAGTGGTTAATGTTCTTGGAATTAAATTTTTTTCTCTGATATGTCTTGAGGTCTTAGGGCTAAAGAGTAGAGCCTGTGGTTCGGTTGACGATTGACCAAAGAACAATAAGAACAAGAACAAAGACTATAATTACTATATTTAAAAGTAATGGCTGTGCACTCCTCAGCACATTGATAGTATCTTGGTTAAATACTTTAGTACATGCTTATAGTAGGTGCTTATGATAACTAGCTTGCATATATTGATCATTCATGTATGGGAAATATATTTTCGCTCTGTAAGGGTATGCTAGTCCACCAGCTACAAAATGAACATTAACCAATATAAATCAGCCCTCTAAGATGAACTATTCAGCAGGAAAAGTGCTGTTTACACTTGCCGACATAATGTACTCCAGTGACCATCCGCAACTTAAAACCAGAATAAACTTTGGATGTACAGTTTACAGAGAGAAACCCAAGATGTGCAAAAGAGTCGACATAAATATAGCTCTTGATGGCCTCAGTCAGAAAGCTACAAATCTAAACATGACATGCAGTTGTTGAAACAATTTATATTAGTTCTTGATGGTGTATACAGTTCTTGAGGACCTACGAGAGTCAGAACGCATGCAAATATTTGAGTTTGGTCAATTCATATTGTCAGTCAACGGATGGTTTGGCGTCTTCTGTCTAGGTGTGGATCGATGCAGGGACACAGATTTTCTTCTCTTACGCCATCTGTCTTGGAGCCATGACGTCACTGGGAAGCTACAACAAGTACAAATACAACTGCTACAGGTGGGTTTCGATGCCCCGGGGCGGGAGGGAGGCTTAGTCCAGGGAACGGGCAAAGTGGGAACGTAGGGTACCTTTGTGTTAATTAACAAACTCCATGACATATGTGTGACATAGGGACTGTTTGCTGCTGGGAGGCCTGAACAGCGCTACCAGTTTTGTGTCTGGCTTCGCAATATTTTCCGTCCTGGGCTTCATGGCACAAGAGCAAGGGGTGGACATAGCCGATGTGGCAGAGTCAGGTACGAGGGTCAAGTAGCAGTGATGGTGGGCACTGCTGCTGCAAATAACAACATGAAAAAGTTTGGTCAACCCTGTAGTGAAAAATCGGCGACAACAAGCGATTCGGAGCCAATAAAACTAGTTCCAGGACCTAGGACTAAAAAGAAAGAATAACATTCAGAAACTTCACCGCCATTCAGCAGACAAAAAACAAATATGAATTAATCCGGTCTCTCGGTGGGAACTGGAATTCGCTTGGATTCGACTGTAGAACTGTATGGAGAACGTTCTTGGAGCCACTGGGAACTTGTTTAAGCCCTATTCCACTAATGGTGAAGAAGAACAGTTGCGTGAAAAAGCATTGATTTAGCATTGATCGCTGTTCAGTTGGTTTCCACAGGTGACCCTAATCAAGAAGCATCTTGTGCCAAGGTCAGGATTAAGGCAATTTACAACAGGTTTTTTGGAGAGTTTGGGTTTAAGTCCTAAAGAACTCTTTACGCAGTTTAATTAAGGTCGCCAAAGTCAGTTCCTATTGGTTCCTTTTTCTACCCTGGGGCCTGGACACACTACACTACATGGCCAAAAGTATGTGTATATTATATATTAATGGGTTTGGCTATTTCAGCTACACCCTTTACTTACTATAAGGTGCCTAAAATGAAGCATACAACCATGCAATCTCCTTAAGAAAGAATGGTTTACTGAGTCTGGTGTGGAAGGACTTGACTGCCATGCACAAAGCCCAGACCTGAACCTCATCGAGCACCTTTTGGATGTACTGGAACCTCGACTGTGAGCCAGACCTCATCACCCATCATCAGTGCCTGACCTCACTGATGAATGGGAGCAAATCTCTGTGCAAACGTCTACTGGAATGCCTTCCCAGAAGAGTGGAAGCTTGTTATTAATGGTTTTTAAAGTAAATGTTCAACAAGTGCATATGGGTGAGATGTTCTGGTTTCTACATACTTTTGGCCATCTAGTGCATTTCTCATAATTGTTCTGCATTTTTCATGCTGCATTAAGATGCAGCAAGTCTCATGGTGAGAAAGATCAGTTGATGTATAGACTGCTTTCAAGCTCAAGGTTTTCCAAATGTCTAATCTTCACTGTTCCTGCTTTGGCCCTCCTCCGTGGAGACATTGGTCTAAGTATGTCTGGCTCAAGCGAGGTGCACAAAACACATACATCTTTATCACTTTGTTTATAAGACATACAAACCTAAACTTTACTTGAACTTCCGTGCATATCAGCACAATTACGGTTGAACGAAGCCACAGGATCCTTATCAGGGAGTCTTTCAGGATGATTTGGTTGGATACATTTCTAAACATTACAAATGGCAAGAAGCTAAAAGGAGCTTTTTGCAAAAGAGAAGTCAATTTTGGGGAGGTCAGTCTCGGATGCATCAACCTGACTCTGCAGAAAGTGTACTTTGACATTGATGTTATGTTACTTTGATCCATTGTTTTAATTTGTTCTTTGGTTTTATTATATGCGTTGTGCTTGTTCTTGTATTTAACCTCTGTTGAACGGATTGAATCCTACATTTGATGTTGCAGTAATGTTAGCAAGTGGAGGTGTTTGTATTGGGGATGTGCCCGAAGTTGAATTCTTATTTTGGAAAGGAGATAACGGATTCTACGGAGCCTCTAAAGGGACATGGTGAAAAATATGAAATTAAAGGAAAAAATATATTTCAGTGCTTTTGCATTGTCTCGCAATTATATAGTTGGGTAATTATATTGTATGTAATGCGGGGTATTCAAATCGCTTTTGAATGCATGGTTGCTTTCTACTTTTTACTCGAATTCACGGCCATGCATACTTTTGTTTATAGGGAGCGCCGGTAAAGATATTTGTCAGGATCTGTTGCGCACCAAATCCTTTGCCATCTCCCTGTCAGTCATCTCTCCTTACTATCTTCACATGATAAGTGAATTCTGATGTACTGTGATGTAACTGACTACCGCAGCAAGCCTAACCATGTCCGTTTATGGGCTCCCTAGAATGCGTTATTCATTTTCCGTGCCTTTCCTGATTCGAAATTCGCTTTGGGCACATCCCTAGTTTGTCTTTTGCCTCGACTCTCTGAAGTTGTTCTATGTAGTGTTGAATATGTAACCTGTAGTGTTATACAGGGGAAATATCACACCGCTGATTAAACCTTTTCTAGATTTGGAAGCAGCCGAAGTTAACATCAAGATGCTAATTTTGCCAGAAGATGCAATGAAACAGTCATTGGACTTGCAACGAACCACTGGCATAATTTTGCCTGGCTTGATCGCTTTGTCCTGTAGATACTCGCTCCTTTTTTCTTTCATGTCTCCTTTTGGTCTGTGCCGACAACGAAACGCACCGCAAAGGCATAGATCAAAGTATGCAAATTGCTAGCCTTGCTAATTGTGCTCTCTCCACTTCCCCACCTCCCTCTGTTCTCTTCCCAATAGGTCCTGGCTTGGCCTTCATTGCTTACCCTAAAGCTGTGTCTATGATGCCACTGCCTACGTTTTGGGCCATTCTTTTCTTCATCATGCTTCTGCTGTTGGGCCTCGACAGCCAGGTGAGTGCTGTCAAATGAATAAAATGGTATGCTAAACAGCTTGAGTACCACTAGTTTACAGGGTGGTAAACTAGTGAAAGAGAAAGTCTTGAAACTCTTCAAAGAGACAAGATAGTCTATGCATGAACTGACGTTTTATTCTTATACAAAACGAGGCGATGTGAGCATTATGGAGCCCTAAACACTCTTATGTGAAGTCTGTTTCATTAATTTTGTTCAGCAGTGTATTTAATTTCTTAGCCAATTAAAAGCAAGAGATAAAAACAGAACCTTTCAATTAGACAAAGGTCAGAATAAACTGGTATTACAATTGATTTTTCAGTCCCCCTCACCAGCTATGACCCTGCCCAAGAAAACTTGGTAACAAACGGAAAAAGAAAAAAAGAAAAAGTTTTGTTGCCAGATTATTCACCATACAGCAGTTGGAGTCCTGCACTATCATATTTCTCGGTCCCAGTGAAATAAAACACTCTGCTAAATCAGTGTCCATCCGCATCCTGAGAGTCCACAAACCAGGGTGTGGCGCTTGGCCTGTTAAATTAAGTATGCTTATCGAAAATAATATTCATGCAGCTGTGCTGGAAAACATTAAATGGGTTTCTATGTACAGTACTACTTAAAGTAATAGATGCCTTTCACTACAGTATGGCAACACTTTATAGACCATTTAAACTGAAGCTGAACTATCAGATGGAGTTGGATATTACATCATTCTAAAACGGCAAATAGCCTTATAGACTAGCCTAGCAAAACCATGATACTGAGAGAGAGCAGTTTTATTGGAAACAATATGCGTCTTCTAAAATTCTAGTTGTTTAATTTAAGAAGTGCACTACCATTAATGATTATAGTCAAGAACTAAAAGCCACAGACTTAGTAGGTTTATGAATACATAACATGGCACAACTTTTCCATGGCTTCATTTTCACTTGGCAAATCATCAAAATATGGAACCGTTGCCTTTTCAGCTTGAGTCTGCACACAGCAAGCCTGTTTGTGCTAACAGTGTTTCTTTTTTTTTCTCAGTTTGTCGAAGTGGAAGGGCAGATCACATCCCTAGTGGATCTGTATCCATCCTTCCTACGGAAGGGTTATCGGCGTGAAATCTTCATAGCTATAGTCTGTTTTTTGAGCTACCTGTTGGGACTTACCATGGTCACCGAGGTAAGTACAACAGTCGAACAATCTTCTTTCTTTTTTTTACACCTTTTAATGGTCCATTTCCCTTTCAAATCCATTCTAATTATTTACCACTTTGCCAACATGTTGGACCAGCTGGTTTCCCCAGGCTAAATAAAGAGTGTATCAAATGCAGCTTACTTGAATGGTCAGGCACCATGTGTTTTCCTTTTAGGATTTTAGTGACATTGTCATTTGATAGTATGTGGCCCTCAACCAAACCCTCAGTTCCTGTAATCAGGATGAATGCCACACTCATGCCAGATCTACTGCCTAAGCTCTCTCCCATAAGGAAGAGTTTTCCACACCCAGCAGGATCGCCGTGATTTTGCCAACTAAGACATGTTCCTGGATCCATATTTTGTTGATCCTTGAACAACATTACTGTCTGAAAACTTCAGAGGGAAGTGCTAGGTGAATAACACTGATGTAAAAGCACCTAACCCTGGCTGTTAGCCTAAACTTGACATAAACTGTAAACTTGTCCCTCAAATCTGATTGGTTGATTGGAATGTTGTTCCAGGATCAACAAAGATGTAAATCAGGAACATGCTGTACTTGGTGAAATCAGTTTCACCTCCTAGCAGTGCCTTATCGCTCCCACTTCCATGTCTTTTTATGGACATCCTGACCTGCTTTGAACAGAGAGAATTCCATAGAGGAGTCTCACTGCTATACTAGGAGATCCGGTCTGGTCTGACAATGCACATCTAAGATTCCTCTGACCCCCTTCAAATATCGAGCCCTGATTGCTAATCCCCCAGAACAGCGAACTGGGAATGCTATTCTGTGGCTTGAGCCACACAGTGTCCCATTTTTTTCCCATGACATAATGTCTTATGTCACCCCTGAATGCATTGTGCAACAAATGTCTTTGTTACCAAAAGAAAATTAGTCAAGTGTTTAGCCAACCCCTGGTCATAACAGTCCTCTATTATGTCAGCTTTGCAATTACAGCATGTATTAGAGCCTACTCACTTTTTTTCGTCTCTTTTTCAGGGTGGCATGTATGTGTTTCAACTCTTTGACTACTATGCAGCCAGTGGCGTGTGCCTTTTATGGGTTGCATTCTTTGAATGTATTGCTGTAGCCTGGGTTTATGGTGAGTACAACAAGTGAACAATTCATTTATAATGAAGTCATATTAAGTCATAATGGTGAACTGTTGCAGGCACTTCCCATGATTGGGGTACAAATTAGCGTGCCATTACTTTAAAACAGTAAATCCTTTTACTGTTATTAAAAACGCAAGGTTTGGTTGTATCCCACATTTTGTGTTCAATCCAGTTACTTTCCTCTATTACAAATAATCTTTAAAATGGTTGTACCAAAATAGTAAAAGCCATTTGGACCCTTTCTACAACATGCCACTTTCTCAGTTTTTAAACAAATCATGAATCTTGACCTCATTCTCTAAGCCCTGTTACCAAAGTTATTGTCAGAAAATAAAGGTCAAACAATTATGTATCATTTTTGCATTATAAAAATGAGCTTATCAAAATTTGACCCCCTAACTAGCTCGCCACTGCTGAGTAAAAGATGAATTTAGGCTAAATTTGCAACCCTGTTACTCCATGATTTTCCCTCATTACAAAGAACTATCTTTAAAATTGTTATACTTAAGAAGTAAAACTCATTTGTAACCTTTCTACAATATGATCTCATGCCGCAATTTTCATTGTCCATTGCGCTCGTTCCTGTTGCGTGTGCTCAAACTGGAAACCCGTGTGTGTGCTGTACAGTCTGAGGGGCAGGTGGCGAGATAAACGACGATCTCCGATATTTTCAATTTGACTGCAGTACCTATTTCAACCACTAGTCATTCTTACATACTGCACCTTTAAGATTTTTGTTCATTATTAGGGCCATTACATAATCAACGCGAGCCCTTTCATAGTCTAAACAGTGGACGCAAGCATCACGGGCGATGCGTGAAATGCAATACACCGCTCACGCAACAGGGGGTAGTTGAGTCGGGTGATATTAGTAGAGTTGGGTCACGTGATATTCAGATCAAAATGGCAACTGAAGAGGAGTGCATATTGCTGATTTGCAATACGGTCTACAGTCTTTCCCATCGCGGTTGCAACCTCTTTCCAGGCATTTTCCAACGCTATTTTATTGGAGTGTAATTGCGATGAACTGTCATATAAATGCGGATAGATGCGTATAAGCTCGCATAATTTTTCTTCTTTGCCCGCCATTGTATTCAAACCTTCTTCTGTAAACATAATATACTTGAATTAATGTACAATACTTGCAATGTCGCCTCCACCGACAACCCATAGTATTGCGTGCATCGGTGCGTCGCGTATCAAAATCTAGGATGACACATTTGGCTACGCATCGACGCATAATGGCGGCCAAAGCGTAGCGATGCGTAGCCTTGCGTATGCGTACCAATGCGTTGACTATGTAACGTCCCTTTTGGTTAAACACCCTCACTCACTGACTGTTTGTTTAAAAAAAACTGCTCAAATTGACTTTTAAGCATTATTTCTTAATTTATTCATGGACAGTGCCTGCAGCCAAGCCAGCAAATGAGTTCTCTTTTCTTGGGAGATGAAACAAAGGCCTTATTATTGACAAATGACTTCCTTCTACGAAAGAAGTGAACTTCTCAGGTGTGGATCTCTGTTTAAACAGACTTTGGATCAATCAGAGCAAATCATTTATTGCCCAAATCAGTTTAACAGTTTAACCTAGTTCTGAGAAAGTCTACATAAAGTCTTTTGTTCGCTACTGTCATGACCTTGATTTCAAAATCTAAATGTGGCATCATGAATATGTCAGTACATGCCATCTTCCCTTGATATAACAGAGCTGCAGCTAAGGTGGATTCAACCCTGCATGCCTGTAGATTCAGGTTCAAATACTGATATTATTTAATATGCAGGATTTTCCTAATAACATACTGCACTGTTTGCTGCACAAATTACAGTAAAAAAACGTTTGTTTTTTTTCCCAGCCAAGCCAAACCAAGACAACTAATTGAGAAGCTACTGATGTAATTTCCATCTGAAACAATGCAGTAACTTTGTTCCAGTCTATGTGCACTGTGTTAATGCTTTTGAATTTCATACCTGAACACACTCCTTCTTTTCAAAAGGCGCTGATAATTTCTATGATGCGATTGAAGAGATGATTGGTTACAGGCCAAATCCCTGGATGAAGTGGAGTTGGACTGTAATTACACCTTTTCTGTGTGTGGTAAGTTCTTTTCTGAGAAAAGGTCCTTAAACCAGGCTAGCTTGGTAGTTTATAGCATATTTATAGATACAGTAAGAAATGCACATTCACAGATCTTAGGCCCACTACATAGTATATTTGCACCTAAAATGATGCATTGAAAGAACCTATGAAAGAGTGTCTTATACAGTTCAATTGGAGGTTGTGTGCTTTCCTACCCTCCCCCTACGGCTACACATGCAAACACCGCTTTTCCGCTTTGGATTTGCTGCAAAAATCCGGCTCGCATCTCACTGTAACAGAGCTCCAGATGGGGTGACCATCTGCCTGGCCAACAGAATGAATGAAGGAGCTGAGGACGAGTGCAGGATTAGTTTCCATGAGATCATGAATGTCGTTTTTCTATGAACATTATAGGACTATAAGAAAAAAAAGAAATCCCTTCCTTATGTACAGTCATAAAGCTTTTAAAGACTTTGGAGATCTATTTAAAAATCTTTCTTAACATGTTAATACACGTCAAAACATCTAATTTAAGTCATTTTGGAAACTTGGTGGACTCTTGCATGATCAGAATTGTGTGTGTGTGTGTGTGTGTATATATATATATATATATATATATATATATATATATATATTATATTATATTAAGTTGCTAATAAATATAATTAATTTGATTTATTATAAAATTTGTTAAGATAAAATTTATCTTTAAGGATGAATATCACAAAGAAAAGTCATAATTGACCTCAACCAAAAGACCAACAAAAAAAAAACACCAAAAAAATCGATAAGCACATTTTAGGACCTATTATTAATTATATTAAATTCTATTATTAAAGGCAACTAAATAAATGTTTTTTGTTACTATCAAGCATTGTTATTATATAAATAGTACAGGTATTCATTATTGATTGGATTATAAATGCTAAATAATGATAAACAGTTTATTTAATAAATGATTTATTATTATTATTATTAAATTGAATTAACGTTAATAAATCTACTAATGTTTTTTTTTATATAATCATCTATCATTTTTAAACAAATAAATAGCTAAATAGTATGTTATTGATTAAATGATAAACAATGATATTTATGTCAATATATATATATGGCAATATTTATATTTATGTTATTTAAATCAATAAATTATGATTAATAATAATACATAGCAAATAAATAACTATAGTAATATTATGTTATTATCATGTATAAATAGAGTAAAAGTATTATTGATTAAATTATGTGAACTGAATTAAGATAACACAATTCTATTTATTTGTTATTTTACTATTATTATTAAATAGCAAATAAAATGTATATAATTGTATTTAATAATATTAAACTGTTTATAATATGTATTTGTATTAAATAAATACAAAAGTATGTATTGATTAAATTAAAAATAATTGTTATAATGTTGTTTAAATAAATCTTTTTTATTAATTATTTTAGTCTTATTTAATAATAATAATAATATTGTTATTATGATCTAGACAATTTTCATGAGATTCCCCCTTACATGAATGTAATAGGAGATATTGAGTGTGATTTCTCTCTGCTGCAGGGATGCTTTATCTTCTCATTGGTCAAGTATACGCCCCTGAGATACAACAAAGTCTACGAGTACCCGGATTGGTCCATCGGAGTGGGCTGGACCCTCGCCCTGGCGTCCATGATCTGCATACCTATGGTGGTTGTGATCAAAATCATTCAGTCAGACGGACCCCTCATCGAGGTGAGTCACTCGCACCAACCACAAACCGTAGGCTTTCCGTCCGCGAACAGGCCAATAACGTCACTTTCCGTGTCCCTCCAGAGGATCAAAGCCGTGGCGGCCCCCGTGAGGGGCGGGGCCAGTTCTTGCCCCCCAGAGTACCAGCCCAAGAGCAACGAGCTGGCACAGCCCCTGGATCCCAACTGGAACGGAGGCTTGACGAAGCCCACACACACCATCGTAGAAACTATGATGTGAACGCTCTCTGTGAGAGGATTCAAATGACCTGCTTTTCCATTATATATATATATATATATATATATATATATATATATGTGATTCTATATACATATATTAAAATATACTCTGTAACTTTTGACATAGTCGTAGGACCAGGTTTACATTGCTACGCATCTGCACTAGGAGTCCTTGTTTTGTTTTGTTTTGTTTTGTTTTTCTACAGAGGAAGTTACATTTTTCTGTCTGTATTTTTAATATTTTTATCATAATACTATTATATTACTATTATTGTCGCTGTTATTAGACAGAGAACAGATCGCAACCAGCAGTATCATGAACGTAGAACCATGCCCGTTCTATTTTTGTAAGTTTTATCTTGTACATATTAAAATCGAAATTGAGCTGTGCTTATTTTTAGACAAGAATCAAGGGGGGAGGGGGGCATAAAAAACGAAGGGCTCCGTAAACATGATTTGTTAAAAAGTAACATTGGTGTACAAAGATTTAAAAATGCCACCCTCATCCTCGCCCATCGTGAATGGTCCTCTTTTTAAGAGATAATGATCCTGGATAGTTGTAGCTTTAAGTGTGTCCCAACAAACTGTTCAGACTGGAGATTATGCTGTCTGGAATAATCGAGCCGTTAGCCATGCTTGTTTTCAATGCACTATACAACTAGGACACTAGAGTCTCAACAATGGTGCACCCTTTAAAAGGACAGTTTGCGCAAAAAAAAAAAAAAAGGAAAGTTCAGTCACCTTAATTTTTCTGTAGAAGACAAAATAAGGATGTTTCAACTGTCTATATAATGAAAGTCAATGGGGTCCAAAACATTGACTTTCATTGTATGGAGAAAAAAAGAACTTATTGTATGTTCAGTAGAAGAAAGCAATTCATAACAGGTTTGGAATGACAGAGTCAGTTAACGATAACCGAATTTTCATTTTTGCGTGAACTATCCCTTTAATTCGAACTGTTTTGTTAGAGTTCCTTTCCGATGTCAAGAGTTATACTTTGGAAATGCTAATTCTTTAACAGTATCTCTTCCCTCTTCAAAAGATGCGTTCAAATCGAGGGATTTTATAGCAAATTCAAGAATATGGGCGTCTCTATTCTATTTGTGCAATTACCGGATTTTTTTTTTCTTTCCCACTTTGCGCTTCGTAAATTAGCGCCTGGTTTGATAACATATCGATAAGCTGAAGCTGCCTGGCAAGATTTTAAAACCACGTAGACTTTACATTTTGCGTTTGTATCAAATCTGTTTCTTTTTTATTTCCAATCACATTTGCCTTTTGTATTCAAAAACATCACTGCATTCTCAATAGATCTCATCCACAACTGTTAATCGACGAAGAAAAAAAAAGCTTGCTGCGAACTGTAATGTGCAATACTATGTAGAACGATATGCATTGTTCCTGTTTTCACCTGTCTTTCAAAAAGTTGGTACTTGGAAGTGTGGAATTACGTATGATTTATGAGCAGTTGTAATATGTCAGAAACAATGAACAGGGGCCAATTTAAGCTGCCGTACGTGGTATGCTGAATTAACACCAAAAACTCAATGCAGATCTACTTACTGTGACAATTTCTACTTTTTTTTTTACTTTATTAGAAAGTAAAGCTGAAATCTAAGGTTTATGCCAATGTTATGGATTAAATTTATTGGATTTTAATATTCTTTTTTTGACTTGGCCAAGTTAAACAAAACTGTAGCCAATCACAAAGAGAGAGGCTCAATTGATCTCAACAGCTTCTACCTTGGTACCTTTGGGATACTTTTATTAACTGCGAATTAAAATGTAAATGTTGAAAGAGGCACAATTTCTTTAGCAATACAGAGATTTAATTTGCAGTCTCAGGGTGTGTTTTAAAGACGGAGACTGATTTCCCACTGTTGCACGTCTCTTTGAACCCTTCCATTTTTGAAGAGGAGCTAAAGGGGGCAGTGTCTATAAATGCAGAACCTTTTTAAAGTAATGACTAGAAATGTTTTATTTTTTTATTTTGAGGATATCTGTAAGTAAAAAAATGCAAGTGTATATCTACAAAAGATTTTACAGTACCCAAAAAAAGAGAAAAAAAGTCAAGAAAAATGAAAAAAAAAAGTTTTTATCTCTTAATAAACATTTATCTTTTAAAAACAGTGATTGTGTTGATTTGTGATTTTTATGTTAATATGATAATCATGCTAAAAGTCGGGGGTGGACTTGATTTGGGTCAGTAAGCAACTGCACACCTAGCAACACCTTAGCAACTAACAAACACCCCTCACATTTTCTTCAGAATACGTCAAAGTAAAGTAGTATTTCTTTAAAGTTTGATCGATTTTGGTTATATAAAAGGAGGTAATGTTTGTTTGGCCCAATTTCGAGTGTTTTCACCCCACGGTAAATACTGAATTTTTGGCTGCTTACCATGACCTACAAACGAAAATAAACTCCTGCATGGGCATACTGCTAGAGAATGGAAGGAGCGATGAATCGCTATGGGACTGTTTGTTCTTACAGGAACAAATGATCTCAATTCAACAATATCATTCCTTTCCATTCTAATCATTCCTCTTTTTCATCATGTTAAACAGGATTAGCATCCTATGACAATCCTCTTAAAATGCCAGAACATCAACACCTACAATCAGTCAAACTTATCTGGCACAACGACGATCAGAATTTAGTAGAAACTGCAGAAAGATTCCAGCTACATTCACATTCCTCAGATGCTAACTAATGAAAATGGAGGAAGATTCTATCTATCTGACTATATCTTTCTGTCTGTATGTTATTCCATCCATCTGTCTGTATATCAAACAAACATCTCAAAATCTCAAAGAAAATATCAAATGTAGATCACAATCAAACAGACATTTCACTAACCATAAAAGTAATGCAAAAGTGAGAGCTCATCATTTTACCTGGCACCAAAGAGAAACTCGTGACCGAGTCCTGTTGGCCTGAGGACGTTACCATAGCAACGGCTGCTCCAGTGCGCTCTGTTCGGTTCAGTTGCAGGATCAACATTTTCTCATACATTTTTCACAAAAATAAATTTGACGTGGTCAAAGGGGCACAGAAAAACAATTCTGGTTATGCAACACGATGAGTGCCACACAAATTACCTTTAGACCACTATGAAAGTGGTTGTATAATTCACAAAATGACCAAAATTGATCCTGTGTGCATGTGTTGTGCAGCTCAACACCCACAATTCACTTTCAAAAATAGCCCTGTCCATTCCCCAGGTGTTGAGAAGTACAGGATAAAACAGAACAGCATTTCCAAAGTTCTGGATACTTGACAACTCACCGGTAGGAAAAACGTCACCAGCCAAATCTCCCGCAGAGACTGTGGGGTTAAACCAGGCCCTATGGGAGAGAGCACAGGGCATTTTAACCAGGCTTACCTCTGCTCTATTTGGACATGATACAGCTGATTCAGTGTAAAAGTCTCACACCTCCAGTTTGTGACAGGTGTTCCTGTTGAAGGTCTTTCAAACATTCACTCATTTGGATGTCCCTGGTCATTACTACTTCATTGCTGTCTTCTGAGAAAATTCTGTACTGTGTATTTTTTTTGTAACAAAGGCTTAACAGTTTTCAGTGAATTGCAAAGCAGGTAAATGTTGTAATATACACTCACCTAAAGGATTATTAGGAACACCATACTAATACTGTGTTTGACCCCCTTTCGCTTCAGAACTGCCTTAATTCTACTTGGCATTGATTCAACAAGGTGCTGAAAGCGTTCTTTAGAAATGTTGGCCCATATTGATAGGATAGCATCTTGCAGTTGATGGAGATTTGTGGGATGCACATCCAGGACACGAAGCTCCCGTTCCACGACATCCCAAAGATGCTCTATTGGGTTGAGATCTGGTGACTGTGGGGGCCATTTTAGTACAGTGAACTCATTGTCATGTTCAAGAAACCAATTTGAAATGATTCAAGCTTTGTGACATGGTGCATTATCCTGCTGGAAGTAGCCATCAGAGGATGGGTACATGGTGGCCATAAAGGGATGGACATGGTCAGGAACAATGCTCAGGTAGGCCGTGGCATTTAAACGATGCCCAATTGGCACTAAGGGGCCTAAAGTGTGCCAAGAAAACATCCCCCACACCATTACACCACCACCACCAGCCTGCACAGTGGTAACAAGGCATGATGGATCCATGTTCTCATTCTGTTTACGCCAAATTCTGACTCTACCATCTGAATGTCTCAACAGAAATCAAGACTCATCAGACCAAGCAACATTTCTCCAGTCTTCAACTGTCCAATTTTGGTGAGCTCTTGCAAATTGTAGCCTCTTTTTCCTATTTGTAGTGGAGATGAGTGGTACCCGGTGGGGTCTTCTGCTGTTGTAGCCCATCCGCCTCAAGGTTGTGCGTGTTGTGGCTTCACAAATGCTTTGATGCATACCTCGGTTGTAACGAGTGGTTATTTCAGTCAAAGTTGCTCTTCTATCAGCTTGAATCAGTCTGCCCATTCTCCTCTGACCTCTAGCATCAACAAGGTATTTTCGCCCACAGGACTGCCGCATACTGGATGTTTTTCCCTTTTCACACCATTCTTTGTAAACTCTAGAAATGGTTGTGAATTTTTAAATTTCAACTCAAAATAATCAAAACAAGTTATGCAATTTTTTTATATATAAGATACCACCCATTTTAAGTCAGTTTATTATAATTTAAGTTGAAATTACTTAAACATTCAAATTGATTGTGCTTAAAAATGTAAGGCTGCAACTTTTTATACACTATATATAACTGTATATAATATTAATGTATTACAATTAAATCTTAAAATGTTATGTATTCGTAACATATTTATAAAAATAAAACTATACACAAATATAATCTAATAGCAGAAAGTTTCACAAAAAATTTAATGAAATGGTAAATGTATGCACACATTGAATAAAAACTAGTGGTATGTA